>JAQFVV010012489.1:3828574-4236430 GCA_028023455.1 Epiperipatus broadwayi | reverse complement strand
CAATTAAGATCTTAATCATATATATATGTCATTAATCCATCGTTAACAGATACTATATCATTTTATTTTAAAGATTACAATATTATCTTATTTCTAAAATATATGCCAAAAACATTAGAAAAGTTTTAGAAGCATTCCAAAAATATACACTATGATTGTTTTCTCCAAACTTATTTTTTTAAAATTATACTAAGATTTTATGCCAATGAAATATGTCTTTAGCTTACCTTAATGGAATCCATAATAGTTTTCACTATTCTATTGATGAGAGTGAGATAACTAAATCCTACTTAATCATTTTTAGAAAAGAGCTTCTGTGATTGGTCCACTGTTATAAGACCTGTGATTTGTCTAAAAAGTAATATAAATGTATTTAGTACTATTGTAGTTATAAGCTTCAGTAATTAAAGATCACACAACTTTTTGAGATAATAACTTACCACTATATTGTACTCAAAATTGTTACTGTTTTGATAATTTCAAACTTTTAATTAAAAAATTATATATCTGAAGTTGTCAATTTGTTGCATGTAATACGCTTATTGTAAAAACAAAACAAAACATACAAACAAAAAAAAAACATTAACTCTTTAAATTAAAAATAAAAGATACAAGGTTACCTACATTTTTTTAAATAACAAAAACAAGTATTAATCATAGCATTTCATTATTTATAGCTGGTGTCATACTTATATATTTTGATTAGATGAGAAATAATAAATGTATAAAGAGTAATGTCTAATTGCGAAGTTCTAAGTAATTATTATTTTAAAACTTTAATGTTACCATGGAATTTATCTTTGTCAATATATAATTATATGTTTAGTCTGAACATTAATCATTAGCTAACCCTTATTTCACAGTTATAAGTATCTAACAGGAAATAACTAGAAGAAAATTATATGTCATTTGAGAAATTCATCAGCAGACAACAATAAGAAAACTTTTTTAATTAACTGAAGAACAATATATATATACAATATCCTGCATATATGTATGTTAACACATGCATACAAATATACGTACAAAGTTAATTACAAAGTTTATTTATTACGTTTATTTTATTATCATATGTTTCTGAAAAAGAAATTATCAAAACATCACGTGATCATCATTTCATATGCTTACACAGGCTGTTAGTAACAGTAGCAAATTCTCCATACAGTAGTGTGACCAAGTGCAAGCCTTAGTAAATCAGTGGATACAAAAAGAATTTGTGCATAAAATCCTTATTTAGTGCATACTCATCCAATATCTCCACAGTAATTTCAAGCTTGTTGCATTCATCAGTGAGGAGTCATGTATTTGAGAACACACCATCTAGATCTTAGGATCTAGTGCAACCCTCCAGCAGTCAAGAGAATAAGCTTGGATTGAAAACATTATTGTGTTTTCACTATTGACTCATAGCTTTATAGTTACTAAATAGGTAAATAATGACTGCTGGATGATTGAATTAGATCACAAGATCTAAGTGCAGTGCTCTCAAATCCAAGGCCCCTAACTGATGAAAGCCACAATCTAAAAAACTAATGAGGGGATATTTGATGAGTAGGCACTAGATAGGGAATTTATGCATAAACCAACTTGCATTCATTAATTATTAAGGCTTGCACTTGGTGGCACCACTGTATGGAGAGTTTGCTACTGTCTAAATGAAATTTTTAAATATTATACCCACAATCTTTCCCAAAACTTATTTTCACTTCTTTTATTTTTAGTCAATTCTTTGTCACTTTATAATTTTTAAAATTTCTCTTCAACTTTCCAACATTACAATCCTATCTTTTCAATTTATCTTTTTCATTTTCTTCAAATACAGAATTCAAGAACTCTAACTTTTTACAGCTCCATTTTTAACATTTCAAAACTTTGTTTCATATTAAATCACATTAATTCAGAAAATAATCTATCCTTATTAAAAACAGTTTATATACTTTAATTTTCTTTACTACTATTTTTACCATGAATCAAAAATTGTACTTAAAATTTAAAATTTTAATGAATTTTTGGTCATCTACAAACCTTTAATCTTTCACTATCTTTACCTACAATCAAATCTTGAGATTTACATACTTATTGCAATATATTTGACACTTAGCAGTAAGCTTACTATTAGAGACACTTACTAATGAGATAAAATTGTTATTTAATTCCTGATAGACCAAAAAAAAAAAAATAACTGAAAATTTTCTATAAAATAATACATGCCAATAAAATAATAATGAAAATAATGAAAAAGTTTTACACCTGGATGTATTTCATCATCAGAATTAACTATCCAAGAGAAGAAAATTGTAAAATCATAATAATGAAAATTAGTATTGAGGGACAGGCTGTCTAAAATGATTCTAATAAAGCTTGGGTCTGTAGTAAACAAATACAGAAACATATTTTTATATATACACACTATTTTAATGCACAAAGCATAAAATAAACTACTATCTTAAATATCATAGAATGCAAATTTGAAATCATTAAATATAACACACTATTTTACTATCTTTGCAGAATTATGAATTCTTGATAGATATCTTATTGAATTAAAAATGCAGTACTAAACAATGCAATCTTGATACTTTTTATATTATGCGATTGTCTGTCATACCAATGACTTCAGATTTTAAAACTATGTGAAGCTTATAAATATTTTAGATTCCAATAAAGTGTGGGATTGTTTTTAAGTAATCAATCCATATATAATATAGAAGACCATAAATATTAAGTTATAAATGGTCATGTAACTACTTATAAGCAACAGATAAAATAAGAATGGAAACCTGATCAAATTTTAACCACCTGAGATTTGGAATGTTTGGTAAATAATGTTTTCTCCTTCATTCCATCTCTTTGAGAACCTTTTGAAAGTGTCTTTATTCTGCATCAATTTGTTATTAATGCTTTATTTATCTTTTCATTTTTATAATCATAACTATTACGAAATTGTAACAAATTCAGTACTCAGGAATATTATTAAGAATGATAGCAACTTTTTTTATCTAATAGTGCCACCTATTGTAATCCATAGTAATTAGTGAATGCTAGAAGATTAGAACACAAAATCTCTATCTAGTGCCTACTCTTACAATATCCAAAGACTAGTTTCTAGCTTATGGCTTTCATCAATGAGGAGTATTTTTCCTATTTCCAAAACTCCACATTGATGAAAGCCATAAGTTATAAACTAGTCTGGTGATACTGTATGAATAGGCATTAGATAAGGATATTATTGCAAAAAACCTTCATAGCATTCTTGGTAACACGATTACATGGATAAAGTTCTGCCGTTTTATCAGATTGTGTAAGCATAAAAAAATATGGTCTTGTGATTCTTTAGTTGATTTAACATTAATATGACTTTTCTTAGTTCTTATAATTCTATTAAATAATATGAAGTAATAACCTTCAGATATGTACTTTATAACAATTCTGTATTAGTCAGACATTGTAAAATCACTTTTAATAAAATTGAAAATAGCTTCTTATATAAATGTAATTCATTAATCAAACAATATGAATTTATAAAGAATATTCATTTAGTTACAGTATTTTTTTTTTAAAAAAAAAACAGTTTAGCAATTAACAAAAACTAGAAAGAATTTGTAAAAATTTTAACCAGAAGATAGAATTGCTAATTGCTTTATAACACTTTTTTTTTCTACTATATCACAGATTAGAAGGCCATACTTATGTGGTTCTAATTTGTGTTTGCACACATCTACATGTATCAATATTTAGTAACATTTGTATAATAGAAGATTGCAATGTTCATACATTGTTCTAAATCTGTTAATAAATTCTGATAACATTCAGAAAGGACAAATCCAAATGGTTTTACTTTTTTTTTTTTGGAATCTCATAGAAAGTCCATGTTTTAATTCCATAATTATTTGTTGTAGATTTTTGGTTGGACATCAAGGAGGAGCATGTTGATTTAAGATGAGTAAATTTAGAGTTAGTGATAATTAGGATGTATTTAAGAGCTTTTTAAACATTTTTGTTAGGCAACCTATCTTCTCATATTTTATGAAAAAAATATGTGACAGAAGTGGGAGTAAGCTTGTACAAGTAATATATCTCATGATAATATTTAATAGAGTATCTAGAAGTTTGATAGGGACATTATTGTTTAAATAGGAGCATTGTATTAATTTATAAAATATAGGGATAAAGAAGCTGCATGTAAAATATATGCTTCACAATTTTAAATAATGCCAGCCAGAAGGTTATTCATAGAAATTATTTTAGTTATAATCTTAAAAATAAAATCTCATTTCTCAAAATAGATTTCTGCATTTTTCATATTTATATGGAAAGACTATTCTTTTTCTGGAAATCATTTTATTTTTTATGAAATCAAATCAAGGTCATCAATTTCCATCAGGCAGATTAATGATAAATTTATTATTTATAAAATAAATGTGAGAACTGTACTATCCTGTAAAATTTTGTATTTGCTATACTGTTGGAGAACATTTTGTCAAGTAAATCAATGATTTTCTTGCAAGACCATTTTTCAATCAGAGTTGAAATCAATAAAGATAGCAGTAATTTTTAATTCATTTTGAAATACCTTTTCAATGTAAGTTGTTAAAGATAACATTTATTCCCAACATATTTTTTTTGGTCTAAGCTAACCTGCTTTATAGGTAAATGTCTCTCAACTACTGATAAAAAATTTTATTAATATGATTTTTCTCAAATAGCTTACAGATAGCATAATGATAATACTGAATAAATTTTCTATAAAAAGTAATTCTTTTATTTTACAGACAATAATAAATTATGGCCCTAATAATGTTATTACAAATATTTGATAAATCTATCAATTTTGTTTGTCTAAAAGTTTGTGAAGGGGACATTTTTCTTGGAACTATATGTTCAATTATTTCCATCATCCAATTTTGAAAAGTTAAAACATTTTTTTGAAGTTTTTAAAAACAGTCAACTATTGGGAATGCTTGGCTGTATTTGGAAAAAATACATATAAATAAAGTTTAAATTTTTAAAAAATATTTCGCAATTTAATTATATAGTGGAAAGACGAACATATAATTACAATCAATATTGTTACACATTTTAATTTTTTAATTTGAATTCCAGAGGATCATATTTACCATCATTATAATAAAAATTTAAATTTTAGCTTTTATAATAAGGGTATATTATTTATTGTAATTGTGAAATATTTTATTTTAACAAGAAGGTATATGGTAAGAGACTGTTAATGCTTATTATATATTAATCAGTATATACAAAAAACTTAAAATCTATGAGTTACGATATCTAATATCTTTACAGATGGACAAAAGACAATAACAACTAATTTTTATTTATGCTTTTTAATATGTACGTAGTTAACTATGATAAACTATTCATTAACAATGATTAACTTATAGGTTTATTATATAAGTTTAATTTCTGATGCATATATATTGAAGTGAATTTATTAAAAATTCAGATAGCACAATGACATTATATTTGTTTACGAAAATATAATGTCTTGGTGAGTCTTTGTGCTATCTGAATTTTTAATAAATTCACTTCTGTATATATGCATCAGAAACTAAACTGATACAATAAACCTATAATTTAATCATTGATAATGAATAGTTTATTATATGAAAATGGTGATTTTTTGCACTGTGCTGTACATAATGATGTGATGATTTATAAATGAAATTATACCTTCTATAGTTACTCACTCTGCAATATATAGTCAACTACTAATAAAAAAAATTAATTTATTTTTGTGGGTATTATGAATGGCTTTATTTTCTAATTCATAATATAGAGTTATTATTAGATGTTCATTACTAAATTATCTATTGTTTTTAATTAAAAGTTATAGTTTTTAAAATTGAATAATTATTTTTCTTTTGCTTTGATATTTTAAGGTTTGTTGTTTGGCTATATTATATCTTTCAAAAGTAATGTTTATCAATAAAAATGTTAAACATGAACACTGTAAGTTGCTAAATAAATAGGAAAAAAACATCATAATAATATATGTTCACAGGACCACCACATCTTATTGTGCAATGTGCCAATGCACATGGACAGCCAAATCAAGGATGGCTTCATTTATATATTTTTTATTTGCTTTAAAAAAAAATTAAATTTATTAATATTTATTTTATATACTGATGTTTGTTATTGTTAATCTTAAATGTAGATTATATTGTTTAAGTTAGTGTCAACTATTCTAGAGTTTAAGAGAACAGGTTTATTTTATATAAATAGATCGTTATCAACCTAATTGAAATATATATTATTTTAAAGTTATACACCTTACTTCAGATGTTTATTTACAGCTAAATAATTATTAACATGCCTCTTATGAAGAAACCTACACTCTCACTACATTTAAGAATAAATAGTTCTTCAATATAATCTCAATATTCTTGCCATGTACTTATTCTTACATTTTTTTACTTTACACAACTTTATAATAATTTCGTAAATATAAATTAAATTGTTTGAATGAAAAACAAAAAAAATTAATTAATGCACATTGCAAATGGCAAACTCAATGCAAATTTGAACAGTAAAAAAACAATACCTGTTTGCTAAATAAATTATTTAAATTGATAAAAATGTTGATAATAATGTTAAAGAACAAAGTGATAATGTAACTGAATTTATTAATGACGGTGAGCCTATTCTTTCAAAATATCAGAAAAAAAAATGAACTGAAGGTTTATTGGATACCGAGGAATATATTTTTGAAACAAAAGAACAAGACTTCGAGCAAGACATTAGAAATCAATAATTAAAAAATAATAAACTTTATTTAATGAAATTTCTATATTAAATTATGAAAGCCATGTTTTTATGTTTTTGTTTTTAATTTTTTTCTTAAGGTACTTATTAATTAACATAATCATATTAACATTTGGGCTTAAAATATAATTCATTAATGTCAAAAAACATCTATGTAATAATTAAATAGTAAATATGTAAAACACTATAGGTAAATTTTAAGGTATTGTATTTGTATATTTTGTATAATATAGGATCATAATTGGGTTTGATTTTTTTAAGAGAGAATCATAATTTATTTGGCACATGGGTAAACCATAACTCTCATAATGATGTTGATGTGAATAACATCCGTAATGATTTCTATAGTCATCATAAAACTAATTTTCAGTTTTTATTCATTATTGTTCTATTTTTGTTTTGGTTCTAGAATTAGAATGGCTGTACTTATTAATTATATTTGCTGATTATCACAATTTTTCATTTATTTTCATAAGGAAATGTGTTAACAGAAAATGTTAAAATGGTAACAGTTATGATAGTATTACAACATAATATGTAAATGAACTAAAATACCACCATTGAATTATATACATGTATTGCATTCCACAGTTTGGTCTGTATAATCATTTTTAATATACATTTTTTATTCTGGAATTAGAATAATCCTATTTGTTTACAAGTGATTCTTATTGATAGTATTATTAATATCTATGTATCTAGTTACTTTAACATAACTTTGGACATGGAGTTTAATTTACATGTATATTCATAATATGTCAAGACAATTGTAATATCTATAGTAGTTTATTATTTTTGAAAGTTGTATAAATTGTTAATCAAATTAAGACTCTATCATGTATATAATTTTGCTTTAAAACTGCATTTTTCCTAAAATGAATGTGCAGTATTTTTTTTATAATATGTTAACATTTTTTTCTCATTTTAATGTAAAAAGAAACTAGTTTTTTCACTTGTAATCAGTATCAAATCAGCATATGCAAATATTACAGTAATTTAAGTAAATTATTTATTTACTTAATGCTGTTGACAACCTGTGGAATAAATTATTTCTATAGCTAAACGTCTATTTGTAACCTTATTTCCTCCTAACATTCACAATATTTTATTTTTTCTAAAAAAAAATATTGTTAATTTGGATTGGCATTTGAAATAACAGGTGTCTATTGCAAAAGCCATGTAGTCATAGCCATGATAATGAATATTTTACAATTATTTGTGTTTTTAATGTTAACTTTTTCTCTAATACATTTCTTTAATATCAGTGACATGTTGTTTTTTTTTGTAAATAATTAAATCATATTAAATCTATTATTATTTCACATGAAAAATAGATATAGTTGAGATAGATGTTGTAAAAGTAAATTGGCTTTGATTCTTTGGTAATTGAAAGATATATTCCCAATAGTTATTCATGATACTCCTATATTATAGCCATTATCCAATCTTTAGAGCCATCTAACATAGCTCAAATCTTTTCTAAAATAAAGTATTTAAAAAGTGCCTAGCAATAGTAAACAACCATGAACAAATATGAAGAAGTATTATAATGATCTGGTCATAGAAACCTATTGCTTAGTTATCCTAATCAACTTTTGGGTAGAAATCTTAATATCAGGCATATGTTATCATTGAATTTTGCATTGGCACTATTTGATTTACATTGTTTTTTGCCAAAAGTCAAAACAAGCCATGTCACATTCAACTGATATCATCAAAAAACATAAATGTTTATCTAGTAATCAGCTCTATGTAATTATATAATAATAAAATTGGTATGAATTTAATATTTTTGTTTGTTTGAAAGTTTGAAAAGAAAAAAAGATTGATGATAGGGTCTGTGCAGTTAAATGCTTCTCATTAATAAAAGCTAAGAACCAGAAATTAATTTTAATATTAAACATCATTCATTAATTACACATGCTTAAATAGAGATCTCTAAAGTAAAGTGATGGAGTGAATTATTATTCTTAATGCATTGTTTTTATCTTATCACTAATACAATCTTTCCTATAGTGTTTTTATTTAAATCAAGTCCCATTGATATCACACCAAAACTGAATAAGTTTACAGATTTTAAATAATTAAACAGCATTCACTTAAAACTAATTAAAAACTAGTATTTGAAAAATAATAAATTATAAATCGTCCCAAATTTGGAAAAAAATCCAGAATCAACAATAAGGCTCATGTCTTAATAGAAAAGTATTTAAAGAATGTCAATATCAACTCTATCAATAATTTTGAAAATTGGTGAAGAAATAGGGATTCATTTATTTCAAAATGCATGTATTGCTTTTGTTTTTATACACATGTGCATGTAGTTATGCAATTTTTAATAGAGACTTAATTATACATAATATTACCACATATCTGGATTTTTTAATTTTATCCATGATCATGGATTCAATCCCTCATCTATTTTTCACCATCTTCAAAATATTTATTGATTTGAAAGTCAATTTATATGTCAATAAATAGAATTGCATACAAGACAAAAATAGTTATTTTTTTTTATTATCAAAATAGAAAAAAAAACCTATTAATTTACTAGCTGATCTCAAATATACATTAAGCTTAAAAACTTTTATGTTTTCCAATACATAACCATTGAGATTTGCACCTAGTATGATCAGTAAATGGATAATTTCCACGATTATATAAGGATGCTCAAATAATTATTAATCTACTGCCAATAAAATATTTCATAATTTTAAAACAACACAACCTTAATAATAAGACAGTGAAATATAACATGACAGCTAGTATTAAGCCTAGAGTATATTATTATCTTTTCAATTGCTATGGTTTATCTATATGAAAAAAAAAAGTTATTCGGGAAATCTTTATTTGACATTGAATATTTTTTATCACACAAAATCAATATTTTCTAAACATGCATGTGTTAAAGGATCATTAAACAGGTCATGTAACATAATTTACACTAATGTACACATTATATTTGAAAGATTCACAGATTGAAGCTCTATGAGTAAATATAGAAAATATAAAAATTGGAATTTGTTAGGTATCATCAAGGCTTAAAATGTAAGAAAAAAGAGTAGACATTCCACAACCAATACAGATAATTGTTCAATATATGGTCAGTCCAATTTTCCTGCTTACCATAGCTAGAAAGTAAAAAAAATGCCTTCACAGCTGTAGGTGCAAAACTTTGACACTTCTATATTAAAGAGTTATAATTTTGTATTGAATAAATAATCAATGCATGTGTGAGAGATTCTAACTAGGGTCATTTAATGAACATAAACTTAGCATAAAATATGCCTTTGATAATCGTTTGTCTCTTTCAAATGCTTTCTATTCATATGTTCCAGGAAGTACATTTTTGAAAAAAAAAACTGCAATTCTTTCCATCTTATCAGTAACTATTTAAAGTTTGTTTTATTTTTGTATATATGAAATTATACAATAGTTAATAAATTTTATTAGCATATTAATTGTGACTTACATGCAATTATTATTTGTAAGTGTCAAGTGTTAAACATCATTCATAGTCAAATATACATATATGATCTAAAACACGTTTAAATATATAAAGTTCTTCAGTTACAATTAAAACCAAAAACATCTGCTCAGCCTTTGTTGCTTGCTTAATTAGTTTGACTGGTCTACTACATTTTAGAGATCATTTGGCTTCTGTCATTACTTATTTGAAAATTTATTGGGACTGCAATCATTAATCCACTCTGACAATAAGAACTTTTAATGACTAACAGAATCTTAATGAAAGTAAGTGGTATAACCAGTAATAAAATGTAATGATATTTTAAAATATAAAATTAGATATTTTATTAACTTATGAATATACAAAAAATGATCACATGTCATCTACAGTAACATAAATCGTAAACATTTGTTCTATTTTGTTTATAATTTAATGTGTTACCGTTCTTAAATAAAGTTAATTCTTTTTCTCTTTAAGTTCATCTAATTATTTTCTTTATTTTTTTATAATAGTTATTATTCTTTTATTAACTGAGACCTCCTTATTTTATCTTTTTCATTACTTTTATATATTCAGATTATTACTGATATTTTTTATATCATCATTTTAAAGGCTTGCAATTTTTCTTATTGTTATTATAAATCATCATTGTCGTCATTATTATTATTATTATTATTATTATTATTATTATTATTATTATTATTATTATTATTATTATTATTATTATTATTATTATTATTATTATTATTATTATTATTATTATTATTATTATTATTATTATTATTATTATTATTATTATTATTATTATTATTATTATTATTATTATTATTATTATAAAGCATGATTTAGAATTGTAAGATTCATACTCCAGTTAACAAATTCAATGTTCTTTTTTAGAGTAAATGCATTATACTTCCATATATATACATGCACATGTTAAAAACTAATAAAGTTCTTACTATTCTAATCCGCCTACGCCCATTTTAAAAATATAAACTGTTATTTTAAATCATCAATATGCTGCCTGTGGATAATATTATTAGGAAGGCAATTATTAAATATGGTTGCATAATCTAAAAATCCACAATCTAACATATGTTTTTTTTGACAAACCATGAAAAGTCTTTACATTTGTACTATTCTTTTTACAATGTTTTATTTAATGTGCCAGTTTTGTATGACTTTTTATTTTTTATAATAACCTTTTTATGTCTTATTTAATAATAATTTCAACTGATTGCTTTCATCAGATATTATGAAAAGAATATTAAGAAAAGTGTAGCTTCTATTAATGATTTAATAGAAGCAACACACTCAATGGAAGAAATTATAGACATCTTGGCAGATCCATATAACTTTAATAGTATCTTTTTTATTATGAGTATAATGTTGAGTTGCATATTCATACTTAATCTTTGCACTTAATGTCACTCTGCCATCTTAGTCTTAGACTTGATTAGTAAAGCAAATGAAGACTTTACCAATAAATTAAAAATATCATTTACAAATATTAGGATGCTTCATTTATTTATAGAAATTAAAATAGAGTAGTGTTGCAAATGTACATAAAAATATATTTAAATAATCTTGTAGTATAGTAATAAAATACCCAATTGTTAAATCATTTTATACTCTAGTCATTCAATTTAGATAATTATTTGACATTAATCAAAAAATGATTGCCTTGTTTGGTTGGTTTTTAGATAGAAAGTGATTCAAGGGTAAAAAACTGCTCAAACCTCTTTGATTTGAACTTTGAAAAGCTTGCTGAATAATATGTCAATAGGAATTATGTTGATAGACTTTTATCCAGAAATAGCATATTTAGAAGGTGATTACAAAAACAAGTTATTGTTAATTTTTAAGGAAATACTTTGACTATTCTTATATGAAATCTTAAAGATATGAGAAGAGCAAATTCCTAAAGTGTATTTCATATATTCTTGCCATTTTAAGTAATTTAATTCTCAGGATTAAAAGAATATAAGAACAATTCAGTAGTTACATTAAGTACTGAACTGGGTATTGTAATAAATCTTTGAGTTAAACATTGATAAATCACCATGCACTTTTCTTTTTAAAGAACTAATAATTTTTAATTGAAACATAAGTGAGTTTTTTTTTTTTTTTGCGTGTGTACATGTGCATAAATTTCAGTTTCTTTTATATTTATAATTATGACAAACAAAAATAAAGTTTTATATTTTGGATACTGTAAAATCATTATCTAAGGCAACAGTTAGCAACTAATGACAGTTGATGGTAATAATATGATTGTGTATAATTAATAAGCAAAATAAATTTGCATGAATTGAAAAAATACGAACTATCTAATATTAAATGGATTATTTTAGTCTTTGTAATATTAGAAGAAACAATCAACAATAATTGACTTTAAAAACAAATATAGACTTTTCATGTAAATATAGAAATATTAGAAACACAAATGGATTGATGTTTATTATAAATAAAAATAGGAAGAAATATAATTATTGAGCTATTGGATAGAGTGATAAGATTACTTATTCAAGTTAATAGAATATTTCTTATGGAGGTAATTCAATTTTAAGGCCAATTTAATTTTTTTCTATGATGAAGAAATAGTGAATTTTTATAGAGATGTTCAGATTTTTTTTAATGAATCCAAACATTTATTTAATTTTTTACTGAAAGCTTTATTGCTGAAAATAAAAAAAAATATTTGAAATATAAAAGTGTTGAGAGTAAATTTAATTATGAAGTTAGAAATGAAAAAAAAAAAAAAACTTGTGAAATTAAAAATGAGAAGAAAACAAACGTGAAATTCGTTAAAAAAAGTAAAAGTATATTTTATGGATTCCTCTTTTTTTAAAAAAAGCAAATGAAAATAGGAGTATTTCAAGACAGTAATATGTTTAATAAATTTCACACTAAATTTGAACATTGGTTTGTCAGACATCATATGGTAATGCAAAACTATAGAAATAAAAGTATTAAAAACGGATAATAGCAACTATTGACATCTCTATCATCCATAAATCCTGCTGTGAAAATAGACAGAATTTGAAGATTTATTATAAAGTATTGTCAGAAAATGCAAACATAGTTAAAATGATTCATTCTTAAAATCTAGAAGTTTGTAGATTAAGTGAAAGAGTTAATGATAACATAAGAAATATACTTGTGAAATATCAATGAAAGTTGTAAAAAGAAACAAAAGACAAAAAATGTAAAACTTTCTGGTAGTCTAAGAAAAAATATTTTAATAATAAAAAAATCACATTATTACTGTAAAAGGGATAATGGTGTCAGGATAAATTTTATGAAGGTTTATGCAATAATAAAAAATTAGCCAGGAAGATATTCCCATATGTATAATATTTCTTGGAATGCCAACTATTTTGAATATAAAAAATGGAAAACTACAGTCATAGTAGATAGTTTTAAAAGAACCAGTTAAAGAAATCTAGTACATTTTGGCAAGCTTTTATACCAAATTGTTTAAAAAAATAAATATCAAAATAATAAGAAGAAAATGTGGTATAATTGTATTGATTTTATAAGAGAAAAAATTATTAGAAGTAATATATGTAAAAAGTTTACCATCAATTTTATTTAAAATAATTACTAAACTCATTAAATCTTATAACCGTAAACTAAAATAAACAACAACTTGTATTTGTAATGTGTTATAGAAAAATCAAAGCCATAACAAATATTAATAAAAGCAAAAGATTAAGAATAAGACACTCTATAAGTATTTCTGCAATGATTCAAACTTTATATCATCAACACATAGGCATATTATCAAATTCTGAAAAGTATTTGCAAGAAAATACAATGGACTTGATTAGACAATATGTTAATTTTGAGAAGATTCCCCATTTATAAGGGTGCATAATAAGATGAGTTTATCTTTAAAAAAGGATTTAATACAGTTAATTATGTAATTTAGCATAAATACATGCCAAATGTTCATAGAGAAGGTTTTTATTTAATTCTAACAATATGGTATGCTTAGCTTGATTTCGACTACCACGTAATTATATTCATAACAATAGTTGCCTGAGGAGTTATCAAAGTATAAACAAGACATGGGACAACTATTGCTATGGATATGACTACCAGGTAGTCAAAAGCATGTTAAACATCCCATGTTGCTAGAATTAAATAAAGCTTTTCTGTATATACATTTTGTATGTATTTATTTTGAATTACATTGTTCCAAAAAATGTATATTAAAATTTCAACATTACCATTAATTATATGAAAAATATTTTGTGAATGAAAGTGAGAAAGTAAAGGAATAAATAGAAATTACTTAAGACATCTAGATTTTTCCAGAAATGTGTTTGTCTTTATAAATAATGCTTCAGAGTTTTTCAAAAATATTACAAAACATGTCAGGCAAAAATAGAACTGGGACAAGGCCATACTCAATGACTTGTCAAAAAAAAAAAAAAGAAAGCAATCATTTAGAATTGAATGGAACCCATTTCCCCCATGTGAATGCATATTGGTCTTAATTCAAAACATAAGTATATTTTCAGTCAGTAGTTTAGATAGGGTAATAGAAGTAATGATGACTGCTATTGGAGAATTTAGCAGTGCCATCTGATGACCAATTTTGCTGAGAATAGAAAGCTTGTTGTAAAATGATAGAGAAAATTATATAATGGATGGAGTATATGCTTTGATTGTTGTATACAAATACTAAATAATTCATATAACTATCACCCTTTCAGTATCATTTCAGTTTACAACTTGTACAAGGATAATACAAATAGATAATAAATTAGATATATAATCTTTTATAATGTGCAATTTCTATTGCTATGAGGCAGTAATAACCCAAAAATGTATTGCCAATGTTGTAAATAGTGAAACATTACCTCTAAAAGTAATTGTTTTTATTGATTATGATGGCAACTGTATATCGTCAGATTTATATGTATATTACACAAATTGTTATATTTCTACTTATAAATAAGTGGAACTTTGACCCTCTAATATATAGGCACGATGTTTTCAGTCATTTTTGCTTAATATATTTTAAAATATTTTGAGTAACTTCAATAAAGTATATATTATTTAAAACATCATATTTATTCTAAAAAAAAATTTAAAGTGTCTTGCAATTAACAATTTTATAATTAAAAATTAGTTCTCTGTTAATGAATGAAAGGTATTTTGCTTCTCTCTAATCCATTTGTTGCAAAAATTAAATCATATTATAAAAAGAGAAATTAAATCATTCTTGAATAATTTGAAAAGAGTGAAATACATCTTTAAAAATATTGTCTTTAATTAAAAAATATATAAAAGTCTTGTAATTTATTAAAAAAAATCTATAAAATATTAATCCAACAACCTTACAGTGCTCAATCACTCGAAGCAAAATGTAAAACAATCTAGCACATAGTTCAATCAAGAGTTAAATTTCAAAGTTAAAAAAAAAAATCATGCTTTTATTCATTTATTATTAGAACCAGATTTAATTAAATATAGTTTTACATTTATACATATAAAAGTCAGACAAAAAATGCAATAATAAAAAGATTATAAACAATTTGGTATCAAAAAAACTGGACATTCATCTTTTCAGAATGAAAAAATTTCTATAATGCTCAAAATTTAAATTTGAAACCTAGATTTTTTCAAATTATAAGTACAGCTTATGGTTTTTTTTATATGATGACATTCAACCATCATGACTAGATAGCCACTTATCTAGTCAGTAAATGAACATATACTTGTCCATAGTAGACAGGCAAAGCAAGAATAAACACATAAAATCACATGATCACATTTCCTATACTAGCACATTAATTGTATGGAGAGTTTTGCTGTTTAAACACATAAAATCTTAACCAATGCATTTTCTTTCTTTTTTTTAAAGTGCATTGTTTATGTGTTTAAACATCTAGAACATTATTGTACAAGAAGATCAGAGCTATATCTGCACCAACTGACATCAAGCCCTGGATATCATTTCCCAATATATCCCTAATGTTTCCTAAAGCATAAATAAAATCTGCTCTGATTCATATAGAGTCAGCCTTTGAATCCCACCCATTGTAAAACAACTCAAAAGCTTAACTTCCCAGTGAGCAAACCCCTCATAATGTTTACAAGATTTCATGCAGCTAAACTAACTGCAGTGCTGCTTACTTTGGAGAATCCCATGCCAGCTTTACAGCAAGATTGTCCCAACACCAATACCTGTATAAAAGAATGAAAAAGAATCCAGACCACAAATTCTTATTTCTAGGGCACAAAAACATACCACACATTTGAACCTAAATCAGGTAGTGTTGTATGTAAAAAAAGGAATGATTCTAAATGCAAGATAAAGAAAGCTTGGCATGTTGCCAACATTGCTAATTCAATAAATAAAAAGGGGTCCTGTTCCTCTCTCTTTAAAAAGTGAACCATTTAACTTATTTGCGTACATTTACATAAATTTTACATTAGATATTTACCCACAACCCTCTTAACCACTAGTTATTGCTATGAGTATGATATCAGGATTAAGATATCAAAAGCTGCTCAGCATACTATAATAAAACTTTTATTTTTAAGCTTTTCTTACTCAGCATTTTTAGTATTTATATGAACTATAATTGCATAGGAAAAGTAAACCAACATAATATATAATTGCAACACTTTTCTTCAATTTACTCAAAGACAAATGTGATGAATGTATTTTTCATATGAGAATTTTAACTGCTATATGAGATATCTATCAAATCATATACTAATTGAAAGTGATGTTTAATCGCTTTGTAGAGTGATTAATTCAAGCCCTAGATTTTATGGATCGATTTTCAACTGAGAACAGTAAAGGAAAACAACTGGGAACAGTGAAGGTAAACCCAATTTTTGTTCAATTAAATGAAACTGTTTTGTTCAAGCTGCCATTTGACTGCTCAAATGACATATTACCTCGTAAATAACCACGATACAAGTATTTATCATTTTACTATCATTGTCCTCCCCCCTCCCATATGTCAAAGCATCGGCCGCGAAGCGAACCCGCGACAACTGTCTGCAAGCAAGCAGTTGCAAGGCAGCTGCTGTGCTGACCTCTCAGTTATCAACGTTTGACTTCATCATTGTTCTTTTTACAATAACTTTTTAATAAGAAAAGTTGGTAAATTAAAAAAAAAAAAAATGCATACAATTCCGAGTGTCTTTTACGTGAGTATTTAAAAATCTAGATTTTACACATATATGCACACACAAGCACACCCATACACATATTTACTGATAATATTGCACTGTTTATACAATTACAAGTACTAAAGTGAAAGTTGTTATTTTAAAATAAACATCTCTAAACGAAATTTGTTGTAAAATTGTTCTATTTTTGTATTTATTAAAAAAAAAAAAATTATATCAATCTCATCTTAATAAAATTAACAATTCATTAAAAAAAAAAAAAACCTCATTATTTATAAAAATTTGTACCATAATTTTATTTTAAAATTTAATGAACTGTTATGATGCGGTTTAAATTTATCTCTTAATATATTCATTAGAAGAAATTCAATAATAAAACCCAGCGACTGTTAAACAACCTTAGATCAAAGGTTATCTTATTAACTATAAGATTAAAATCTAAACAAGGTGGCAAATAATTGCTTGCTAATAGACATTTGATTAAGATAAAAATAAAAAAAAGTACAAAATGTAAATTCAAATGAGAAGTTGGAAAAAAGCAAAAAAAAAAAAAAACTTAATTATTGACGCTTTAGGATGAAAGACAACTTTATTTCGAAGTAAAATATTTTATGAGCTCTCTAATAAAGCAAGAAAATTAGCTGCAGGAAGTAATAATTAAATAAGATAAACAAAATCATCTTTAAAGAAAAAAATTAAAATTTCAAATTATTTCTCTTTTGCACATATTAAAGTCTGTAATATAAGATGTATCGAAGCAAATGAGTAAAAACAAAATGTCACAAAAACGTTGCATTTTTTGTCAACATTGACTTCGATTGTATCTATTATACTTATGCTTCAATTCTCATCTGATCAACCCAGATTTTGTAAAAATCTTCATTCATTAACTATGTTTAGCTAAATACCTGCTTGAGAAACCATTAAGTATATCGTGAATGGTGTAATGCAGTGGTAGTGTAAGGAGCTCTGACGTTCTAGATCCATGGATCGCAGCCCAGCTTCATTATTTACAATATTCTAATTTTTTGTGAACTCCTGAACAATAAATTATTTGATTATCTATCTACCAATAACAACATAATTAGCTTAGACATCAAAAATCAACTTCCAGATAAAAGTTTTATATTTACTTTGAAATTCGTATGTATTTTTATTTTTTTATAAACAGTTACATGCCATCAGGTTTATAGTAATACAGCCTATTTTATAAAAAAGAACTGTTGTTTATGAATAACCTTTTCTCAATTCATTTCAAACGATTTTTTAATCTGAGCTAATTAATTCAAAAATAAATGTAATTGTCTTAAAAATTAAGGATGTTTGGATTAATTGCCAGAATAATTGAAACAATGTATTTAAGCTGAACCTGTTGATTATTTATTGTGATCATTCTATTATTTTTATACTCGTGCTCCATTGATCATGCGATAGAAAAGAAATTCTTTACATTATACTATCTTCTTTTTATCTTGATCTTCTCTGCTATCTTTAATTTAATTTCGTGGATACTCAGACGTTTTTAGTTGTCTTTAGATGATTGGTGGAAAAAGCATCACTTTTGTGATATTTTAATTGTTAAATGGGAATGTTATAAATTATACTAATAGAAAACACTAATAAACAGGCAAAAATTCTCCATATAGTAGTGTCACCTTATGCTAACCAGAGTAATCAATGGATGCCAGAAGGCTTGTGCATAAAATACTAGTGCCTACTCATCCAATATCCCCAGACTAGTTTTACTCTGGTTAGCACAAGGTGGCACTACTATATGGAGAGTTTTTGCCTGTTTACTAACAGTTATGTGCTAGCATAAGATGGTGATCATGTGATATTTAGTGGTAGAAAACACTAATGTTATATCATAGTAAAGTTAATGGCCACATTAATGTGCAATAAAATAATCTTTTTTTCTCTTTAAACAAGTGTTAAACAAAAATATCTTTAACAATTCTCCACATAAAAAGGATGGGGGGGGGAGCATAAATGATAAGTTTTAGCAATTGTAGAGAGTGTAGGATTTTGTCTTTTATAATTTTTGTGTTTCTTTAAACTTCTTTTTTACTCTTAGTTAAAAATAATCAGATACATATTTACTGATTAATTTCAGAAAGTGGCAGGGATCTGTTTGAGAACATGAAAAAATCTTCAGTTTATTTGATCCAGATTCAAATCTAGTCAAGTAGATGGTGGATACATATATTAGACAATACATTATAATCTCTATATTTAATGTGTTACAATAAAATGGATGATAAGTCATCAAGCTGTGCAACTTTTTCATGGCTTACAGTTTATAACACATCTATTTATTTCTACATTGTGAGGAGTCCTTCATTATTCACGCTTCTTATCTGTAAAAATAAAACTATCAGTATTGTTTTATATTAGCTGAGAAATCTATAAAATGGAAAGAAACTACAGTATACACTGAGAAGTAAAAAAGTACAAACGATATATTAGTGATGAGAGAAAAAACAAAAGTAGAAGCAGAAAGTTGATATTTTACTTTCTCATAACTTAAAACCAATCAATCTCTTTGGTAGAACTTTTTTTGTTTTAAAAGTAAATTACTTCTTTTGATTGGATCTTTTTCAATATCTATCTACTGCCAATTTAATAGCTCACTGTTCATATTGTCTAATGATAGAATCATTTTCTAGGCAATTTTCACCTTATAATGTCCTCTCTTTTTAAGTCATTGATAACAAATATACAGGCTCTCATAAAAATACTAGGATAATTATTTTATTTAGTAAATATTATTTTTAAAACATATTAAGCCATGAAATAAATTTAAAAAATATTTGTTGATGCTCAATTATGAAAATTTAGTAAAACCTTTAAAACAGATTATTGAATAATTTACTAATGTTATATATATTATTTATAATACTTCACTCATATACACTTTAATGCAATTAATTTTCTTAAAAACTTCTTTATTTTCTTACAGTTTCAACTGTCACTGGACAGTCGAAACTGTAAGAAAATAAAGAAGTTTTTAAGAAAATTAATTGCATTAAAGTGTATATGAGTGAAGTATTATAAATAATATATATGATTATATGAAGATATGCAAAAAAAGTGAAGGAGAAAAATAAGAGAATGTTATATATAATTTATTTGTAAATAAATAATATTTATTTAAAAATATGTTATTTAATCTAATATGTATACAGCAAGTAAGCATTTATCATGAAAATGATACTACAAGATAACATAATAATCACTATCTGATTTATTTATGAATAGATAACAAATAAATGTTTATTTGTAAATGAATAAATAATATTTATAATAAAATAATTATATGATTTATTTACTCTAAAATGTATAAAACCACTCAAATATCACACTCTAAAAAGCTCAAATTTACAATAATCAATTCTAATCAAAGTGCAAATAACTTTAAAATTCTATGCAGTCAGTGCATTTTGAAAAACAGTGACATGCAATAAATTAATTAAATTATTTATTAATAAATAAATTGCTTATTTATGGGTTCATAAAGGGATAAATAAATTTTACATTCTTTTCTTAAAAGAATGAAATGAATATAAAATCTAAAATATTAATATGTTTAACAGTAAACTATCTGGCATAGTTGCCTGAATTTATTGGGTTTATTTATTATTTCAAAGAACAAATATATAATTTTCTGATACCAATATAATTTTTATGATATTATTCTTTTTGTATGCATTATCCGTATTTACAATTTTCTATTAATTTCAAGGCAGACATAGATATGAAGGACTTCTTTAAAAAGTTGTACTAAAGGCAGATATGATAGTTATTTGTTGCTCTGAACAATTGATTGAATAGATAAACTTAAAAAAAATTATGAACTATCTTATGAACAAAACAAAAACCAGATTGCCAAATAAATGAGTTATAGATTAATTATATAATTATTTTTTGAAGACTGATATTATATCAAAATAATATATATATATATATATATATATATATATATATATATATATATATATATATTATAATGGATATCTACTTTTTATTATTTTTAAATTTTCACAATAATAACTTATATAACTTTGAAACACTATTACACAAACAAAGACGTTAATATGGTCAATGTTTTTATATACTAACCATACCAGTGGGAAGGTGAGATTGTCTATAAATCCTGACCACCTTTAAAGATAGTTGCACTTTTTTGATAACTTCTAGAAGCAATCTCTCTTGTGGATACTTTTATTTATACTGGGGATAAATCTCTGTGAGCACTATCCATTCAATTTGTCTGGAATACCCACCAAAAAAGAATTTACACACACCAAGTGCTTGAGTCTATAACTAGCTCAAATCAACAAGAAACTTACCTAACTTTTGTTATCAGAAAAATGTATATTTAAACACAAACAACATAATTGACAAATTTGATCTTAATTATGTTATATGGTGAGATACAGAAAGAGAGAATTTAAGCCAAATTAGCATATTAAAACAACATATTTATTTACAAAAAATTATAAGAATAAAAAATAAAATTTAATCAAACTAATTATAATGTTATTTTTTATAGTTAAATATACTTTAACACATAGTAAGAATGTATCATTTATAATTTTATGAAAGTTTATTAAGAGAATGAAATATTACCCCTGTATATCATTTTACATCTAGAGTTTGAATTATTATCTTATATTAACCTAAGTTTTGTGATAGTTTTTTGGTGTGATCACTTCTGTATTCTTGACAGTTTAAATAGTTTGTGTCTGTATTCTTGAACAGGTTTCCAGTTTTTTTTAATGCCTTGTATTTTCTTTTTGTGGGCAGCATATATCTTTGTGGCCATGTTCAGAAGTCTTTCATAGTAATGGGTAAATGTCTCAGCAATGGTAAGTCACATCCCAGGCTATCTTATGTGCAGAAACTAGATGATGAAAACCCAGTGAACATCCTACTATGAGTTTAGCACTGTGTGATGATGTTAGAACATCTGCATAAATAACTATACATCACTAAAGTATGAACTGGTCATTTTTGATAAACTCAGTGGGTGATACATAAGCAAAATTAATATAACTGGCAACTTCCAAATCCAATTAACAGGATCAGAATCAAAATAACAGTAAAATAATTTTAATGGAAATTTAGTAGCCTTTATATTCTTGACAAAAGCATTGTCTGAGATCACCCACATCATTAGTAAATTTTTATTTTTATTTTCAATTAGTTAATCTTTTATTATAATATCTATATATTTAATTACAACATTTATTACAGTATTTATTATTTAATCAGTTGGATAGATGATTGATTTACAGTAAAACAATCCCTTCATGATTAGATAATTTACAAAATTATTTTGATTTTTGATGAGGTGATAATTTTCTCTAATTAAATAATTTTACACAATAATTCTGTACAATTATTTTTATTGAAATTATCTTTTTCTTTTCTTTCTTCATAATTAATATTTTATTTCAAATTATTTCACTAAGTAATTTATAATCTTTGAGTTACCTTTACAATTTAAAGTTACAGTTTAGTTTCTTCTGTTTTTTATTATATTTAGTAATATTTTGAAATTTTTTCTTTTAGTTAAAAGATAAGGTAAACCATCATTTCAAATAGTAAATCTAATTAAAATTCTTACTTTATACTTTAACTTTTTAATAGCCTGAAATGCGATATCGCGGTTGTCACCTTTAGATTGCTCTAACTCAGCCAATTTTTTAGTTACATTGAAGAAAAAATACCCGTATTAAAGCTTAGAGCAAGGTCTATAAGATGCTGCCCTCTTTTGAATCATTTTACAAGTAAAAAATCAATACAAGGAGGATTTTAAGTTGAACAAAAGAAGAAGGCCAGTTTTGATTGGTTGGATAATCTATTCCCAATCTATTCCTAATTCTTATTGGTTGATGATTCTGTTAAATATTTTTTCACCGCTAAAATGAAAATATATGTTTTGGAATGTTTTTTTTATTATGTTTCATACATATTATAAATAATTTTCATAAAATCTAATATTTCTAATAAAAATATAGTTATTTTACAAAAGTAGTAAGGTTTTATTAAAAAATTGTATACTTTACACGATTGTAAATTGAAAAAGAAACCAGCCGTAGCAGCAATTTTTGACATCTTGTCAAGAGGTTAGATTGCTCCAAGCTGTTTATTTGATTTTCAAACAAAGATTAATGATTTAGAATATTTTTCTGGCATTATAATGTATTTTTGGTGTATTTTTTTAATAATATGCTGAAAGTATAATTATTTTGAGAAAGACGTTAAGATTTTTCCTAAAAAATTCTTAAAAAATTCGTAACGTGAAATCTGGTAGGGATCTAAATGACATTTATAATGCTTCTAATTCATTCGTAATATTTTCTTTGATTTTTCCACTTTTGAATATTTCTATAAAATACAAATAAAAATATATTTTTGAAATAACTTTCGTTTAATTTCTTAACATTACAAATAATTAATATACTTTTTGAAAATGAAACTAAAATTAATATACATTAAAAGATGAAAATATTTGTATCAAAAAGTTTGTCACTTGACCAATTAAAAGTTTCAGAGTTTCACTTCACTGGACCAATAACAAAAGTATTCTATTTAAGTGTTAATTATATTTTTCCCTATTTTATTTTTCTTTTCTTTTAAATTGAGATTAGGATACAGAATTTTATTTCCCGTTTGTTTACCTTTTAACCGACTTTTCATTTATTCTAAATTCTCTTTATTTTATTTATTAAACTGACAATCTTTATTATTAATATATATTATTATTTTTCTAAATATCCTTAACATGAAATATCTTATGTAACATGTATATTTACATATCCATTGCAATATATATATATATATATATAAAGCAAATTTAATTAGATATGCAGTATACACTTAATAGAATTAGTTGTTAGTAATTTATTAAATTAATGGTTTATTTACTTCACTGTTAAGTTATTAAATAATAAATATAAATATATTAATTACATATCAACCAGTAAAACTTTCTTTAAATTAAAAATCTTTTATAGTTAAGTGCTTTCAGGGAAATATTTAAACCCCATAATCATAGCTATTTAATTGATGATACATGATAAATAATGCTTTTTTAACTGTGTGTAAATGTTCACATAAAATATTCAAATATGCAAATCATTAAATATTCCATGTTTTTGATGAGAGAAAGTATTTAACTATCCTTTTTATAAAAAATATTATATCTAAAATAATAAAGAGTCTCTCCAAGGACATTCGAATAAGTATATGGATACCTCTTAATACTAATAAGGCAATTAATAATTCTAAGGACCATATTAATCATAAATTCATTCCCCAGGTTGTTTATGGAGTAATGTGCCCTCAAATAGGATGTAAAACTATATACATTGGTGAAACACATGCTAATATTGCCACCAGGATTTTTGTTCAGAGAGAGATAATGTTGAAAGAAAAATGAAGGAAGCCTATTTAATACACAATAATAACAATGCCATAAACAAAAGAGAGGCTCGCTTTACTCTCTCCAAAGCATGGAATATTTAGTGATTTGCATATTTGAATATTTTATGTGAACATTCACACACAATCAAATAAGTGTTATTTATCATGTATTATCAATTAAATAACTATTATTATGGGGTTTAAATATGTCCCTCAAAATGCTTAGCTATAAAGGATTTTTAATTTAAAGAAAGCTTCACTGGTTGATATGTAATTAACATATTTATTATTTAAATTAATGATGATAATGAAGG
The DNA here is from genome assembly GCA_028023455.1 of Epiperipatus broadwayi. Taxonomy (NCBI): domain Eukaryota; kingdom Metazoa; phylum Onychophora; class Udeonychophora; order Euonychophora; family Peripatidae; genus Epiperipatus; species Epiperipatus broadwayi. Next base: position 4,211,272 of record JAQFVV010012489.1, on the reverse strand, counting down.
TATTGAAAATAGAAATCCTTTTAATCAAATTGAATAGAACTGTTATGGCTGAATTCATGATTTTGGTGTTTGAATGTTACGCAAATTCTTTCTTACTTTTTAATAATATACATTAAGCTTGAAAAAAAAATATTTATGATTATTGGAAGTTTATCTTAAATAATTTGGATGTGAATTCTTCTACTGAGTGCTATTCATGGGACATAAATGTTAATATATAGATTTTTATAAAATATTGTACAATACCACTGGTATAATCTAAAGATATTCCTTGAACAATTTAAAACTACATCCTAAGAAACTTTAAGAATGAGACACAAATAGGTGATAATAAAGGATAATGAAATTAAATATGATGGTATAGATTGAAAGAATTGAAATATCTAACAGTTGGCCAATAATAGTTAAAAGTAACGGTGATGATGATTTTGCCACTCATTGTATTTTACTATGTTTTTATTTTTTAATCATTAATAAAAATATTAATTTCTATATACTGTAAAAAAGTTTATTATTTAAATTTACATATGTGTTTAAATATAATATTTATTTAGGTAATTATTTTTAATAGTTAATAATAGAATAAGAGTTTTTTTTTCTGTATTTTATTTGCAGACATATTTATCCGGAAATAAAATGTGTTAAATAATTAGGTCTTTTATCAACAACACAAATATACTTTAGATCTTATTGAAAGCTATCATTATATTAATTATATCATTTATACTTAGCAAGCTATTAAAAAGAAATTATGTATTTTTAAGCTATGAAAAACGTGAAAAAAACTTATTTGTACTGCAATTAAAAATTGTTTAATGCATTTGAGAAATAAATGTTAATTTAAAATAGTAATGCATTTTTTATAAGTAATCTCAAATAGAAAAGAGATTTGGAAAGCAGATAATCAAATTTATATAGATAAGCACTGTAAGAACACAATATTTTTATATTTAGTGCAAATATGAGATATATCACCATCAGAAGCACTAGCAGTTACTCGTAATCTAATGTAATTAATTATTTTTATACTGGCAAGTGAGGGAGGTATAAGGAAAAAACTTCATAACAAATGACTATATAAAATTATATATATGTCAAGTTTTAGAACGAGGTCCTAAATATATCGGAGGTCAATGGGCAAAGCCGAAGATTGAGCTGATTGCAGATGTTGAAGCTTCATTATTAAATAATCCACTTAGAGATGTTTGTGTTAGTAATATAGTAAAGATTATTAATAATGGAATTCTTAATGATAATAATTTGAATTGGAATAAGCGCATATCGCATACAAAACAATTTATGTGTGAGCATGATCTTGTTTGCATGAAAGAAGATAAGGGAAACAAGTTTGTTTTGATGAAAGAGGAGGAATTTGTGGGTAAAATTTTTATGCAAATTGATACATTAAAGTTTAAAAAGATTGAAGGTTTTAATTGTAATCTTAATCGCGAGAAATTTATTGCTAATGTTTTACGTAAAAAAAAAGAGAAAGTATTAACAAAATTAGAGTATTTTAAAGTTTACCCATCTGCATCATCCCTTTCTAGAATTTTTGCAAATGTTAAATTACATAAACGAGATACACCTTTATGTTTAATGATGGATTTTGGTAGTGTACATTATTTTGAAACTTCTGTTTTGATTAATCGTTGGTTGATTGATGTTATAGGTTTTGGGTTGTTTACAGTCAATTCATCGTTTAAATTTATTGATGTTATTAAAGATGCTAAAATTAATTCTAATTTTAAATCGGCAGCGCTGGATGTTATGGAATTGTATGGGTCCATTGATTGTAAGCAGTCAATAGATATAGTCAAATTATCCTTATGTGATAAAGTCTTTCCATCTAATAAAGTTGACTTCATTGTTGGATTTTTGACTTGGCTGGATGAAAATTTAGAGGCTACATTTAAAGATTCTTGTTTTCAACTGATGAATGGTTGGCCTATGGGCCTTCCTCTTAGTGGAATTCTCTCCAATATAGTTTTAGACCATTTTGAGCATAGTATTATTCCTACATTTATTAACTCTGTACCTGATATTATCTACACTTGATATGTAGATGTAATATTTATTGTGGCTCCTGAAAATATCATTTTGGAGATTCAAAGTAGTATTCATGAGGCTACCAGTTTAAATCTTATGATGAATTGGGAAGATGCATTACAGGAAGTGAAATATTTAGATATTATTGTGCATAGAACAGAAGTTCATTTGGTCTACCATATGTTTGTGAAAACTATGGAAGTTAGGGGTTTAATTCATACACATTCATACTCTCCTCAAGTGCACAAGTTGGCATCTTTGAATTCGTTTTTATATAGAAACCACCATCTTTGTAAATTTGAGGCACATAGGAAAGAAAATCTTATTTTTTTTATTGAGGACTTAGTGAAACTTGGACATAAACATTCAATTATCAATAATAGAGTTGTAAAATTTTTACATAATTTGCAGTTTAAACCTGACAAGATGGAAAAACCTCGTATAGTTTTGCCATTTATTCATTTTATTGCAAAACAACTAATAAGTTATCTCCAGATTTTCAAGTAATTTTTCATTCACCTCCAAGTACAAATAGATTGATTAACAATTCAAAATTTCAAATTGAATCTAATTTAACACAGGATGTGGTTTATAGTGTTACTTGTCTTCATAAAGATTGTTGTTCTATTTATTATGGTGAAACTAAAGCCAATATTTTAAATATAGTTTCACAGCATAAATATTTATAGCATCGTACTAAAACTAAATCTTTGGGTAATTCAGTGTTTGTGGAACATGAAAATAAGACTGGGCACTTATGTCAACCAATAGAGGCAAAATTAGTGTGTATGGAGAAGAATGACATAAAGCATAAGATTAAAGAAGCCTGTTTTATAGCTGGTAATCCCAATGCTATTAATAGAAAGGATTCTTGTTTTAATATTTCTAAAATATGGACATTATAATATTTATTTATTTATATTGTATCTTATTTATTTATTTAGATTTAGTTTACATTTTATTTGAGGTACGCATTTTGCTTGTGAATAAGTGTTTATATTTTGCATTTATTTTGTATTCAGCTTTGATTATGGAGGCTTAATCCCCTGAGAGCGTTCAGCTTTATATTTGTAATTTTATGTTTAAAGCTTCAGCAACTGTATTTTATCACAGTTAGTTTTTAATTTATTGATTTTTGTTGAAGTATATACATACATTCTTTTCAATATGTCAAGTTGATTTTATAAGATAACTAGGGATATTAGCATCAAGTGGTAACATTCAACTATTATTAAGTGTATTTGTACTCTTTACAATAATCATAAACAATTTAATTCTAGCACCTTAATATTTAAAATTAAAATAATGTTTATTAATATTCATGGAAACATTAAATATGAAATTAAACATAAAATTAAACAAGGATAGAATGCTTTTGGTAAAAATAATATTAAAATAAAATAGGAATATTTATAGGAAAAAAAAGAATAGATATGTTTTATTAGTTTTAACATATGGATCTAAAATTTGAATACTTAATAATAATGCAATTTTAGAAACATTAGACTACACAATGCAGTATAAAAATATACATGTTCAGAGTAACAAGTTAAAAATTTAAAGCAAAATGTATGGTCGAGTAAGCAAGCATGTTTTGCTAACAGCATTAAAAATCTTAAGAAGTTGAAATTAGTCTGGGCTTGACATGTTGCTAAAAAGATGATAATAAATGAACCATAAAGTATTAAATAGAATACCAAAACGATTGTAAAGATCTAGATGACGATTACATATAACAAAAATGGATGAGTTATGAAAAGTGTGGAAAATAGAGGTATACTAAGGAGACAGTGGAATAAACATGAACAGACCTTGATGTAAAAATAATAATAATGATGATGTGTGAGGCTCTTATATTATTAAAAATTTAATTGGCAAACCTTATTTCACTTAATGAGCATTAAAATAGAAATATTTGTGAATTTATTTTATATTGGTCAATTTGATTTTGTAAATTATTTTTATGAGGAGATATCTTAAGTTTCTTTAAATTATAAGCAGAATATATTTTTTAACTTACATAAACATTAACTGAAGTGAGAGGTTTCATTTTAATTAACTTACATCTTACAATTCTCCATTTTCTTGCTTCAAAGTATTGATAAATGTATGTTTCCTGGTATTAGAGAGATAAATATGTAAAGAAAGTGCACTTCTGTATAGATGCCATTCGAAAATATTTTATATGTTATCATTTTACATTGCTATACTTGCAAATGACCTCCTGAATAATTAACCAATTGTTTATATTTTTTATTTATTTTGTTTCAAAACATACTTTTTACCATTTCTGTATCACTTACTGTAACTTTTAATAAGTAATAATATAGTATTAAATTCTCCACTTCCTTAATTTTGCTGTAAACTCTTATATAAATGTAATTTATCTTTCAACATTCAACACATTTTAGAAAAAAAAAAAACTTTTTCTTATACATATATGCCTTCACAATCCTACATTTTGATTGTCTTGGAGTCTTTTTTAGAACTATCTATTATACAATGAACAAAATAAAATACATAACTATATAAATATTACCATAAAAAGCAAAATGAATAAAATTAATAAAACAAAAAAAATATGAAAAAAATAAAATAAAATAAAAAACAAAATTAAATGTAACAAAACATAATAAAATTTATATAAATATAATCAAACTCAAATAAAATAATCCACGTAATCTAAAATAAGATATACAATATAAATATAAAATAAGTATAAATTATACATAAGTATTTCTGACTGTATATATACATACATATTCATGAACAATTATTTATTTAAATATATTATTTATTTTTAATAACCTACTAATTATTTCTGTTCCTTATAAACTTAAACTTTAATTTTATTATCCCTACATTAATAAACTATTTATTTTATTTTCATAATATTCTCAGTTCAATCTTAATTCATTTATTAAGAATATTCTTTTTAATTTTCAAATCATATATCTTTTATTTTTTCATTCATTCTTCTGTTACTAATAATATTTTATATTTAACCTTTTTTTAATATTGATAAGCTATAAATATTATAGACTTTTACTTTTTTAAATAATTATCTTATATCCTAGCTCTCTCTATTATATATTATTTAAACTAGAAATATCTATAATCATTTCAACCCTTTATTCACATATATTTTTTATTTACACATTTTAACTTTTATTACTATTAATATATAATTTTTATAAATTTATTATTATATTGTTTTATATGTAAATATTATGCAATGTTTTTATTTCATTAATATGTAATATCTATAAATATATTCATGTTTATACTCCTATGTAAACATTATTTTGCAAACTCAATTTATCTGTAAATAATTATTTTATATATTATCCTCTATATATCTTTTTTAAAAAGCATATTTGTATTAAAATCATTCTAATCCCAAAATCTCTATTAAATTTTGGTGTTGTCTTATTTATTAATATTGCTTTTTTATTTTATCTATATCTTTAATGAACTTTCTGTAAATTTGTGTTTTCATGTCTCTCTTTATATATACATACACACATATATAAAGGATATAAATTTACAGAAAGTTCAATAAAATGATGTTACATACAGATAACATTAAAGGATAATAAAAAAGAGAAAACCAAAATTTAATAGAGTTTCTGGGATGAGGATAACATTAGTATAAATATAATTTTAAAAAAAGAAATATAGAGGTAAATATATAAACAGAAAATTACTTATAGATAAATCATGAATTTGTAAAAAAAAAAAAGATTTACATAGGAGTATGAACAAGAATATATTTATAGATATTACATATTAATGAAATAAAAACTTAGCCTAATATTTACATATAAAACAATAGAATATAAATTTATAAGAGGGAATTATATAATAATAATAAAAGTTAAAATGTGTAAATAAAAATAATATAGATAAATAAAGAATTGTAATGATTATAAATATAGTTAGTTTAAGTAATAGTAATAAATGAATCTAGGATATGAGATAATTATTTTAAAAAATCAAAAACTTTTTTTTTTACTTTTAAAAAGGTAAAGTAAAAGTGGGTAAGATAAAAGATTATAATAGTTATAGTTTTTAGATATTAAATATATATATATATATATATATATATATGTAATATTATTAATAACAGAAGAATGAATGAGAAAATAATATATATTATATTATTTGAAAATTAAAAAGAATATTGTTAATAAATAAATTAAGGTTAAACTGAGAATTATATGAATATAAAATATCAAGTATTTTATTAATGTGGGGATAACAAAATTAAAGTTAAAGTTTATAAGAAATAAAAGTAATTAGAATATTATTAAAAATAATAAAAATAAATAATATATTTTAAATAATAGTTGTTCATGAATATGTATATATATATATATTGTACCGGTATAAATCCACCACGCTTACTCATACACAGTACCCGAGTTCAAACCCAGTCCGGTTTAAGAATAAATTCCAAAACGCCAACTAAATTCAAACCCAAAACCCGGTATGACCAACCGATGATGACTTTATAACAGCACAGGGTTATCCCTTTACTAGCTCAACTCAGAACACAGACAGAATTACTTACAGTTTTATATAGGATCTATTATACTCTGGATAGGGGTACGGTCATTAATGTAATGTATATATTCAAGTTGCCAACACAGACAGTAGGTGACTGAATAGACTTCGAGAGTAATGAGTTGGAAGACACAAAATTAGATTATATAAATTGTTTAATAATAAATAGAAAGCATAAAAATATAGTATTCAAAAGTACGGTAAGACTTCCATAAATATTCTATTATAATTAGCTACTAGTCTTTAGTAATCATTTTACCTGGTAACAAACTCATACCAATATTTGTGTAGTGAAATGATTGACGGGTGGCTAAGGGAATCAGAGCATTTGGCATTGAAAATATTTATCTACGATTTTATTAAGTTATTTTATCCGAATAGATTCGAGCCGTTAGTTGGAGGGTGGTTTCGTATCTAAGATTGATGTACTAGTGGTTGCCTATATTGAAGAGCCCTACAGTAATTACTTGCGGTGCATCAACGGAATACCGGGTGGCTTGTTCTTTGACAAGGCTTAATGCCCTCAAGTAGATCCGGGACACTACAACCAGCCGGGATTATGTCGAAACCCGGTGATCCAAGAAATAACCTGGGAAAGAATTGTTTTCTTCCCCATATGGTAGTATGGTGAGACGCTAACTTCGGCGAAGGAAAGGCATTGCCACAGTCATCGAGGACGAGTGCTTGAAGTGAATTTGAAAAGGAATTACACAAAACCGGGTAATCAATTCGTCTATTTCGACGCAACAGGCTGATATAACTATTCCAATAAAACATGGCGGAATCAAACTGACCGCGAAAGCAATAATTAATTAAGTTTACTCTGAAACCCCTAAACCCCCAGGTTGTTCAGGCGGTATCGATTTACAAATTATACACTGAAACTATTTCTCATTTCATGTATGCAACTAAGATAATAACTTAGAACCCTTTACATATTTAAGATTGAAGTATCGGTTACAATAGTATGACGAAACTAAAAAAAACATAATAAAGTGATTTAATATCTGCCAACTCAATATATAAAATAATCTTTACTTTAATAACGAACTTCCTTTTAAAATAACTATAATCAATATTATAAACTAGCTTTAAACAGAGTTGGGAAATATTTCTATTGGCATCGTTTGTTTATAGCATAAGTAATAAAAAATATAAATGTCTTCATTTGAATTATTGTTAGTAGATACAATATTTATAAACTATTTTCTAAAGACTAGAGCAGAGGAAAAGGAGAAAGAAAATTTACTGACAGGTTTGAAACAGTAGCATTATAAACGAAACAAAAACTTACATGTGATTCATTTGATTTACAGATTAACTTATAACATTAAGCTCGGGGGGAAGTTAAAAGTTCATGTAACACAGTTACCCTTCTTTCTTCATCCGGCTTGGCTTCACGACGGTATTTCTGACGAACGTAGGCGCGCATTTGAAATTTACTTGGAAGGCATAGTCAATTTGGATATTGGAAGCTGGAAATTGTGAAGCACATAAAACATGATCAGTCAGCGGCACGAAGGTTCAAATTGGCGGGACCGAGATCAGCTCCTGGCACTTAGCCCATCGACATTACGGTTTACTGGTGGACTTCTTAACAAAAGTTGGAGAGATTTCTCTAGCCACTGCTTTGCTGTTTTTAGACGATCTACTCTCAGCCACGTCAAAAGTTAGAATCCTAGTTTTTTCTAAGATGGCCACGGTTGACCTTTTTGTCTGGTTTTTGTTTTAGGCTCCACCTACTTTTCTCTAGCCTCCAGCAATCCAGCTTGACCATACAATATCAATTATCCATTTCCATTGTTCCGTTTTCAGCTATCTCTAACTTTAATACGCAATTTTAACTTGACACAGTAATTACAAATATAAATTCCTTATCTAATTTCGAATACAACTTAATTACTCTATACATTTGTACAATACAGATTTTAATTAAAAACACTGATCAAAGGAATGTGACTTTTGATCAGCATTTTTAAACGACTTTGTATAATTCTAAAAGTCTAAAATTTAAGCAAATACACCCGCAATGAAACTTTTAAATTAAGCTGCTATAAATTCACAAACCACGCACACACGAATATTATTTCATGATTTGTGACATTTATGCACGGAATCTTTACATATTTATTTACAAAACATAAAATATATATAGCTCAATTTTTGTGACTTGAAATGGAAAAATCCCATTGCGGGCGAATAGTAGTTCGAATTACCGTACTTCAACACATGAAACTAAGATCGGTTCTTCGATCTGTCTGTTTCATTTCTTCTCACTTTAAAAAAAAATAACAAAAAAAAATGTTTATACATAATTCACTGGTTAACATTTTCTTACAGAATTGATCGACTTTGGAGAACAGTCTGGGTGAGGGTTCGAACCTAACATTTATCAAATTTGGGTGTATTAATCCGTTGTTCTTTTACTCATCATCATAGACATTTCACAGTGGTCGTTTACCGGGTTATCATTTATTGTAGTTTCTACTTTCTCCCTGGGTCGGGAGGTATATAAGGTTTTAATGGCCTGGTATTGTAACTACACTGCTCCCATTCCCTTTTTGTTGGATACAAGTCCCCGTAGTCGATCTGGTTTAGCAGTTCCACAGTTTTTTCGAACGACATAGGGCAGATTCCCAGCATTATCCTTTGCACCCACGGTGGTAGGTTATGCACGACGATACGGGTAATGTGCTGCTCCGTGTAGCTAAAAGCGGTGAGAGATTTAAGTATCATCGCTTGGTGCGTGAAGAAGGCTGCAAAACTCTGTCTGCTACTCTCATCGTATTTCAAATTCGAGAACTTGTGTAAAAGTCCCTCCTGCTTCTCCACACTCCAATACCTTTTCAAAATAGCTTCTTCATAGCCTCGCATAGTACTCGGTGGTTGTTTTAACAATTTCCACCACGCCTTCGCAGACTCCCTCAGATAATGGCTGGCTACCGTTATTCTCTCCCTTTCGGTCATCGGGTGGAAGCACAGAAATTCTTTGATGCTGTCCAGATGCACGGCTGGATTTTCCCCGGGTTCGCCTCTGAATGTCTGAATCTGGATAGATGATCCGAAGTGAGGGATGTTAATCATCCTTATTGGTGGGTGCACTGCCTGCTCTCTTTTTATCCCTTTTCCTTTGTTACTAGTTCCCATTGCCGCTATTAGGTTTTCACTTTGGCTCTGCGCATCAGTTTGCCTTTCCAACTCAACATTTTCAACGTCTAGGTCCTGGCCTGTCTTCTCTTCAATGGCTACTTCGCTCTGAGTTTCTAATTCCATCGGGATGGTTTGGTCCTCTTCTCCCTTCCTTGCACTGGTATTAGCTTTATCTTCCCTACCTGTTTTACCGTCCGTCCCCATACGCCATTCTTCAATCCTTAACATACGCTCCATCATCGCCATCATAATCTTCCTGTCCTCTCTCATCTCCTCGAGGATCATGTCAAACTTCGCATCACGATCGTGCTCCCTCTGTTTGGTGTTCCTATCTAATCGACCAAAACTTTTTTTTTTATCGGGAAATTTCTTGAACACAATTTCGTGATCACTGGATGTGTCAGATGTCTCTGCGCCAGTTGCGGATGAATTATTGTTTCCTTCTATTTCTGCCATTTTCTCTTTGTTTTTAATTATAAGTGTCTTCAGCATAAGAGTTAGTTTTGTAAAATAATTTGATTTGTATATATAACATAAAGATACTGATCCCTGATCCTATTGCCAAATCCTTCCCCGCTGCTGATACTGTTTGTGTGGCTTCCTTCCTTTCTCTTTTTTTTCGCCTACGTTCCGACTGGTTTCTGTTATCTAAACTTTTCACTGTTAATATTTTTTTTTTATTTAGGTATATACAATATGACATGCTTAAATCATTACTAAAAGAATAAAGGAACAAAAAAAAACTTTATCCACCCAGTTCGCACTGTTCTCCTCAGTCCTATAATATAAACATATTAATAATGGGTATATAACACAATATTAATTTTGTACTACTGTCAGTAATTCTCTCTATATATATATGCCACCCTTCTCTCTTTTGAACCCAACAAAACTCACCACTGCTGTGTGGACAAACATATTTGCTGACAAATTTATTTGAAAGGCGCCAGCCAGCAACATGTGACCAATAGATAATTTACTCCACTGATCCCCAAATATATACTTTTTACATGACCTAATAATCATTTAATTCAAGATTAATGCTTTATATAGGGTACGATTAATATTAACTCTGACTCTGATAAGATTTTTATATTACAATATATATATACGTACATGTTTTTATTTTTAAGACCTGGAATTAATTCTACTTCTTTACTTTTTTTTTGAAAAATTTCAAACAACAAGAATGAACTCGCAAAAAAAATTATGGAATAACACTCGTTTATTTTAATTAAATAAACGCACAAAATCGCTTCCGCTCTCTTTTCGAAAAATCTCACTCTGTTCTTAACGATATTTGGAAGTAGACTATTTACTGAAACTTGGTGTAAGGGAAAAACAAATTTTATATCCTTGCTTTACTCAACTATCGTTTTAACTTGCGCATTTTAATACGCCAAATACATATCAATATTATGACAAACAAAAAAAAAATCGAATATTTTTATAATTTAACTGTTTACTCTCGTTCACTCTGCAGGGTGTGGGAGATTTCTTCATCGGAGCACCACGGAGGGCGTCCAAAAAATTATTAACTGTACCGGTATAAATCCACCACGCTTACTCATACACAGTACCCGAGTTCAAACCCAGTCCCCGTTTAAGAATAAATTCCAAAACGCCAACTAAATTCAAACCCAAACCCCGGTATGACCAACCGATGATGACTTTATAACAGCACGGGGTTATCCCTTTACTAGCTCAACTCAGAACACAGACAGAATTACTTACAGTTTTATATATAGATCTATTATACTCTGGATAGGGGTACGGTCATTAATGTAATGTATATATTCAAGTTGCCAACACAGACAGTAGGTGACTGAATAGACTTCGAGAGTAATGAGTTGGAAGACACAAAATTAGATTATATAAATTGTTTAATAATAAATAGAAAGCATAAAAATATAGTATTCAAAAGTACGGTAAGACTTCCATAAATATTCTATTATAATTAGCTACTAGTCTTTAGTAATCATTTTACCTGGTAACAAACTCATACCAATATTTGTGTAGTGAAATGATTGACGGGTGGCTAAGGGAATCAGAGCATTTGGCATTGAAAATATTTATCTACGATTTTATTAAGTTATTTTATCCGAATAGATTCGAGCCGTTGCGTGTACTAATAGTTGGAGGGTGGTTTCGTATAAATATGATATCTAAGATTGATGTACTAGTGGTTGCCTATATTGAAGAGCCCTACAGTAATTACTTGCGGTGCATCAACGGAATACCGGGCGGCTTGTTCTTTGACAAGGCTTAATGCCCTCAAGTAGATCCGGGACACTACAACCAGCCGGGATTATGTCGAAACCCGGTGATCCAAGAAATAACCTGGGAAAGAATTGTTTTCTTCCCCATATGGTAGTATGGCAAGACGCTAACTTCGGCGAAGAAAAGGCATTGCCACAGTCATCGAGGACGAGTGCTTGAAGTGAATTTGAAAAGGGATTACACAAAACCGGATAATCAATCCGTATATTTCGACGCAACAGGCTGATATAACTATTCCAATAAAACATGGCGGAATCAAACTGACCACGAAAGCAATAATTAATTAAGTTTTCTCTGAAACCCCTAAACCCCCAGGTTGTTCAGGCGGTATCGATTTACAAATTATACACTGAAACTATTTCTCATTTCATGTATGCAACTAAGATAATAACTTAGAACCCTTTACATATTTAAGATTGAAGTATCGGTTACAATAGTATGACGAACTAAAAAAAAACATAATAAAGTGATTTAATATCTGCCAACTCAATATATAAAATAATCTTTACTTTAATAACGAACTTCCTTTTAAAATAACTATAATCAATATTATAAACTAGCTTTAAACAGAGTTGGGAAATATTTCTATTGGCATCGTTTGTTTATAGCATAAGTAATAAAAAAATATAAATGTCTTCATTTGAATTATTGTTAGTAGATAATATTTATAAACTATTTTCTAAAGACTAGAGCAGAGGAAAAGGAGAAAGAAAATTTACTGACAGGTTTGAAACAGTAGCATTATAAACGAAACAAAAACTTACATGTGATTCATTTGATTTACAGATTAACTTATAACATTAAGCTCGGGGTGAAGTTAAAAGTTCATGTAACACAGTTACCCTTCTTTCTTCATCCGGCTTGGCTTCTCACGACGGTATTTCTGACGAACGTAGGCGCGCATTTGAAATTTACTTGGAAGGCATAGTCAATTTGGATATTGGAAGCTGGAAATTGTGAAGCACATAAAACATGATCAGTCAGCGGCACGAAGGTTCAAATTGGCGGGACCGAGATCAGCTCCTGGCACTTAGCCCATCGACATTACGGTTTACTGGTGGACTTCTTAACAAAAGTTGGAGAGATTTCTCTAGCAACTGCTTTGCTGTTTTTTAGACGATCTACTCTCAGCCACGTCAAAAGTTAGAATCCTAGTTTTTTCTAAGATGGCCTCGGTTGACCTTTTTGTCTGGTTTTTGTTTTAGGCTCCACCTACTTTTCTCTAGCCTCCAGCAATCCAGCTTGACCATACAATATCAATTATCCATTTCCATTGTTCCGTTTTCAGCTATCTCTAACTTTAATACGCAATTTTAACTTGACACAGTAATTACAAATATAAATTCCTTATCTAATTTCGAATACAACTTAATTACTCTATACATTTGTACAATACAGATTTTAATTAAAAACACTGATCAAAGGAATGTGACTTTTGATCAGCATTTTTAAACGACTTTGTATAATTCTAAAAGTCTAAAATTTAAGCAAATACACCCGCAATGAAACTTTTAAATTAAGCTGCTATAAATTCACAAACCACGCACACACGAATATTATTTCATGATTTGTGACATTTATGCACGGAATCTTTACATATTTATTTACAAAACATAAAATATATATAGCTCAATTTTTGTGACTTGAAATGGAAAAATCCCATTGCGGGCGAATAGTAGTTCGAATTACCGTACTTCAACACATGAAACTAAGATCGGTTCTTCGATCTGTCTGTTTCAATATATACAGTCAGAAATGCCATATATAATTTATATTTATTTTATATATTTTTATTTTATATTACCTGAATTATTTTATTTGGGTTTGATTATATTTATATTTATTTTAGTTTTATTATATATATATTTATCTTTTTAATTTTTTATTATTTTTATTTTATTAATTTTATTGTTTAAGTTTTTTATGGTATTATTTATATAGTTATGTATTTTATTTTATTTATTATATTATATCTCTGAATAAAATGGCAGAACAGTCAAACCATATTATTGTATATGCATATATGTACAATAAAAAGTTTTTTTTGTTAAAAAATGTTCAAAGTAGAATGGATAAATTACATTTATAATAATATACTACTTCATAAATCTTCATTCTGTGTTGTATATCACCAGTTTAGGTTTAAGTTTATGACTTCTTGAGTGAGAAGCTTTAAATCTTGAAACATTGCATTAAATATTTAGGATTCAATGCATTTTTTGTCCAACTACTACCATTGATCTCTCTTTTATACTTCCAAGCAATCTGCTCAAATTAAAAAACATAAAAGTTTTCAATCTAAGCTTGTATGTTTATTTTATATAAAACTACATCAGTTTATTCATATTGTGATATTCTTAGTGTTTTAATAACTGTAGGCCACCTGTGTCTTGTGACCAGGATTTATTATAAACCAATAAAATATCATTTATTTTCTATCACATTACTTATGCTTATATATTGTTGTCTTAGTACCTTACTTTTTCACCATCTCTATGTCATTTACTCTAAGCTTTAATAAGTAACAATAGATTTCAAATAACAATGCTAAACAAATATATATTTTGTGGTGATCCCAGTATAAAAGAAAGGTAAAAGATAGAGGCTGGAAGGTAGATGTATTAGATCCTACAGGTCCATGTACATTGTTCCAAGATTCAAAACTCCTCACTGGCCAAAGCCAAAGGCTTAAAATTAGTTGGAGATTTCGAAAAAATAGCATAAAATCAGGATTTATTAAGCATATTATCTAACATCTATTATTATTTATGAAAGCTTACAGATGGTGAAAAAGTGTCCTACTAAAGAAATTATATAGAAGCTAATGTCTTGTGATATTTTACTGTTTAATAAAAAACATATTCGTGTTTGTAGTATTGTTTCAGAAAACTGTTCATTTGTTCATATGGTCAATTAAATGTAGATGTGTCTTTATTATAGTAAATTGATTATCGTTAGATTTAGAAAGCTAAAGAATATTCTATTTGGTTTTATGAACTTAATAATAAGGAGAGTCACCTGCTGAGTTGGAATTCAATTAGTTGAGAATTGCCTTATATTTATTTATTAACCAGTCGCTAATCTCTGTATTATATATATATATAAATTCATAATATTATTTCCAGGAGCTTCCATGTAATACAAATATAATAGCTAAAATAGCTGATGTTTCAGTACAATAACAAATACTTTCCTAATGTTTTTTTTCCTCATATGTCATAGCATTAGCCAGAATGTGAACCCACAACCGTCTGCAACCAACTATTTGCTTGCAAGGCAGCTACGATGACCTCCCGGCTAACAACACTTGACAGTGTTTTTTTTCTTGTTATCGTACTAAAAATCTCATCTGTTTTATTCTCTATAATTTATTGAATGCAAAATCAATATGTTATATATTGTACAAAAGAAACAAGTATAAAATATAAGCTAATACATGTGTAAAAAAATGATAATCAAGCAAGATGAATATGTTATATACATTAATGAATTCATCAGGACATATAGATTAATACAAATAGAATAAGGGATAAAATAAATGTGGGATAATAACTGTGATATCTGGTACCATTTTAGCTTTTTACATATTTACTACGTGGAAGATCTCAGAAATAATACTATGAATTATTTTTTATTCCTGAGAATATTAGAATTAATATATACGTATATATTCATCAAAATCTAATTGATCCCTGATTGAGATTATTATAAATTCTTATAAAATCTGGAATAATTAAAACTTAAAATAGTTGTAACAAAAATTATTATTAAAAAATATTAAAATATGAATACATTATGATTTCATTTTTAAATTATAATTACTCTTATTCTCTATAATTACATAAATATCATTTGTAAGCTGTAGATTACATTTATGAATGTCTACCTAACTTCGCTTTTAATTTCTCAGATAAACAAATAATAATGTATACTGAACAGAAACATAAATAGAATAATAATCTATAATCAGAAAATGTAGAAAAGCAATAATAAATTAAATGAATGGTTTATCATTCAAGAAAGAAAATGTGTCCAAAGGATTTTTACTTCGAATGTCCTTTCCTCTTCTAATGCATTAAAACCAGGTAGGAATTGAAAAGCAGTGAGTGGTTGTAATTGACAAATATAATTAATATGTTTTATGTTATCTATTCATGGACTATAGGATGCAATATAGATATATTTTTTCAATGTAGTATAATAGCTAAATGCTCAGTTGATTCATTATAAAAATGGACTTATTATATCTGGGATAGAATTATAAAATATAGCTGGTATAAAATCAGTTATCTGATTAACTTGATTTTTGTAGACTAGTCTTCTAAGTAAGCCTTCTATATTATAATTAGGTTGATTGTGTTTCACTGTTACATGCAATGATAGATTGACTTGAGAGCCAAAGCTCTTGAATAAAAACATAATTTTATCTTGTTTGAAGCCAATAAACATCACATGGTCATAATTTCTTATGCTTGCTTATAACTGTTATTAAAACAGGCCAAACTCTCTATATGTATTGCCATTCAGTGAAAGCCAGAGTAATCAATGGATTTCAGAAGGCTTGTGCATAAAATTCCTATCTAGTGCCTACTCATCCAATATCTCCAGACTAGTTTCTGGTTTGTGACCTTCATCAGTGAGGAGCCTTGGATCTGAGAGCACTGCACTTAGATCTTAGGATAGTGGTGGCTATGATTATTAAAGAACCAAAGTCACCAAAATGTATAGGTATTGAATTGAGTTCAAACTTATATGACTATATAAGCTAATGAGCTTAGATTGAAAATAGTAAAGTGTTTTCAATTTAAGACTCATACTTTTGTAGCTAATTAAAAATAAAAGGTGGCAGCTGGAGGGTTACATTAGATCCTAAGATCTAAGTGCAGCGCTCCTCCCTGACAAAGACCACAAACCAGAAACTAGACTGGGGATATTGGATGAGTACGCACTAGAAGGGGATTTTATGCACAAGCCTTCTGGAATCCATTGATTACTCTAGCTTGCACTAAGTGGCAATATTTATAGAGAGTTTTGCCTGTTTCATCTTGTTTGGTCACTGAATGCCATACATCCTTTGAAATAACAAACTAATAAATTATTAAGTTGGCTGTATCCAGAAAAATTTTCAAACAAATTTGGATTTGAGATACAAATGCAAAAATTAACTCATATTTTTTTAAAATAGTAAAGACATTAAAAAATGATTGGTATTTAGAAGAGACAATACTATTAATATAAAGACTAGGTGACTTGAATACAGATCTTAGTTTTTCT
Organism: Epiperipatus broadwayi; assembly: GCA_028023455.1. Taxonomy (NCBI): domain Eukaryota; kingdom Metazoa; phylum Onychophora; class Udeonychophora; order Euonychophora; family Peripatidae; genus Epiperipatus; species Epiperipatus broadwayi. Next base: position 4,193,956 of record JAQFVV010012489.1, on the reverse strand, counting down.
TTTATGTCAGCCTTGAAACTTCATATTCTATGTACAAATAAATACATACTAAACAGATGGAAATAAATTTTATTTTTAAAGTTACAAAAATAGATAAGTAGTGTTGTTATTGGTATACATAATGAGATGATATAGAGAAGTTAAATACTTGCTATGGAAATAATTGAACACATTTTTCTCAATAAAAATATATATAAAATCTTGATATTATTTTTTTAGATTAAAGAAAAAATGCATATATTGTCAAGAAACAAATACAATGAAGATTAACATTTAAAATTAATATTTATATGAATATGTAAAAAATAATTAATGAGAAAAGTTTCTAAAAGATTGATAATGAAAAATGATTTGGTGAGAAATTATTCAATTTCAGGAACACATGTAAGCTGAGAAAGTTCAATTTAAATATCCTATGGCAGTTAAGAGTAACTTTAATTCAGAATGTTACAAGAAAAGTCTTAGGTAGTAAGTATCTTTAGATATAAACAATAAATATGTACAATATTATATAAAATTGAATTGGAGATAAATGATACTGTTTTTTCATATCATCATCATTAGCTGTGATTTGTATAGTGGTCTTGCAGTTTTTTTTTTAATTAACAGTTTGTTTTGGAAAAACTTCATCATGTTACTCAATAAAATATTCAGAATTATATCTTTTTAAAGTGTTTTTAAGATGATCTTTACAACAGAAAATGTTCTGTCTTTCCCACAACAACTATGCTCAAATTTATTTAAAATACTTGTTAAGAAGTTGGTTACAATTCTTTTGCATGCTTAATTTAATTATGATGTATCTTTAAAATAATAGATTTAATAGTATTGCATGTTAAAGCTGGACAATGTACAGATTAGACTTATGATCTCCCAATCATATTTTTTAGATTCTTATGAAGCATTCTTTAAAGAAGTTTTTAGTTTATGTACAGTGTTCATGTCTCATATTCATACAATAAAATAGAAAAATAGATTTAAATACAACTCATTTAATTGAGATAGATATATTGTTACAATAACATATTCTAATATATATATATATATATATATATATATATATATATATATATATATATATATATATATATATATATATATATATATATATATATATATATATATATATATATATATATAAGTAATGTATTCAGAATAATATCTTGTTATGACAAGATATTAGCTCATTATAGAATATGATATTTCAAAAAAATATATATAGTTGTTAACATAATGCTAACAAAGATTTCTAATTATATATAAAAAAATACATTTTAGTTTGAGCAAAGGTTTTTAATTCTCCAGTTTTATTCAAATAAACATTTTATATTTATTATAGATATTTTCAAATTTTGCTTTTAATAGGATTGTTAGAAAATTCTTGAATAGTATTTTTACTGACCTGTGTTCCATCAAAGATATTACATGTCTCGTGATTATTGCCAAGATTTGCTAATGAGTGATATTGGTCAAAAATGCTGGAAAATATTATGCTTGAGTCATAGCTTATTCATTCACATTATTGTCTTGTAGAATTAATATTAGAAATAAAGTTACAGGATAAGTAGTTTAAGATTACAATTTTTCTCAATAATAAGTTGTGGATAAATAAGATTATCAAAAACAGAAAAGGTAACCACATATTTAATATTTCCTATTTATAATTGTGATTAATTTGTTACTAATTTGTTATATTTCTATGACTCTAGTATAACAATCCACAAGAATGTTAGAGTTAGGAATAGGGAATTAATATTTAAGTACATATTGATATATCTGAATGACTCATTTATAAAACTACCTATGCAGCTTTATCAGCCTTTGTGTTTCTAAATATAGGCAGCATGCCAGAAATTTTGTAGCATTAGTTTGTACTAATTTATTAAATTATATATATCATAATTTTCAACCATCATCAATCCACCGAAGGATGAAGGTATATCCAAGTTCAATCCATCTTTTCTCTTTCCAGTACACTTCTTTATTTCATCCATCCAATTTACATGTGGTTTTTTTCTAGGCCTTTTACAATCTTTTAGAATCCAGTTCATGATTTCAACTATCCACCAATTATTATCTTTTCTAGAAATATGTCCAGCTGTACTCTACTTCAGTCTCTTAATTTTGTCAAGGATGTCAATAACATTTGTTTCTTTTCCCACCCATGTATTTCATTTTCAATGTCATCTTGTTATTCTTAGCATGCATCTTTTCATATTTTATTGAATGGTCTGAAGTTTCTGTAGTGCTTTTTGTTAAGTGTCTACATCTCTGAGCTGGTAAAACACATTTATTAAAAATCTTCCTTTCCAAACACTTAGGTAAATTTTGTTTTAAGATGAGGTTATATCTACCAAGAGCACTCCAACCAAGTTTAATTCTATGTTTAATCTCATCCATTATTCTTCCATATTATAACAGGGCTGATTTCAAACCCTGTTCTAAGTCATAGGGCGATACCACTGAGCTTACATATATACTCAAATCAAGTGTAATTTTAAGTTAATTTTTTTTTCTCATTGTTGTTTTGTATGTGTGTGTAAGTAAATAAAAATAGATTGAAACATAAGACGGACGGGGGATTATATGGTTTGTGCTCTTATATTTTGTTTATACGCATGTTTATATTGCTGCATGAGTGAGTAAATGTAATAGTTTCGTAAAAAGAAATTGATTCCAAGATGGACAACTAAAGGAAAGATTTTACAAATTCTAAAAGATATGTTAATTGGAAATAAAGAATTCAGAAAGTTATAGATCGCTATCTCAAGGAATAAAGCTATTTTAATTTAAAAAGAAATTGATTCCAAGATGGTCGACTAAGGAAAGATTTTACAAATCCTAAAAGATAAGTTAATTGCAAAAAAAGGACCCAAAAAGTTGCAGATCGCTATCTCGAGACAAAGCCGTTTTAATTAATAAAAGAAAATGTTATAAATAAGAGACAATGAACAGTCGAGTGTGGATATCAAGGTAAAATTGAAATTCCTGAACATAGATAAAAACAAAGAAAAGATGTTATTGAAAAGATTTTCTATTTGCAAACCACATGGTTTAATTAAAAAGAAGAGAACAATAGCATGATTAATTGGAGTTGGAAAGCTGAACTTTGAAGGATTCTAGAACTGGGACTGCCACGAGCAGGATCGAAGGAAAATTAGTAAAAGAAAAGTTTATATATCTTAAAATCATGAACAGGCTGGGGTAGAAGAACAGAATGGACTGGGCTATGCCATGCATCCTGCAGAGATATTATCGTCACTGTCCATGTAGGAGCGAAGCCCTTCCTAAAGTTATGGAAAGAACAGCATTCACCAGATGCCATTGATTGCCTTACGGAAGCCTACAAAAGAAAGAAATCATTTACTCATAACATCGCAGCATGAAGCCAGTGAAAAATTACCATTAATTTACACCTGGGTGAGATAAAGTAGGTAACTCAAATATTTTTGTAAATGACAGTAACCTCTTGAATGAGAACATATCTCAGTAAAATAATGTGTAAAAGGGTTAAAAGTAAATAAAGAGACAGTTGAAATAACACCCCATATAACTATATGCCTAAATAGACAGAATAATGTCTGATTGCAGTTATTTTTCATGCTATGATGTATATGTTTTGTTTGTTACATTTATGAACTTATGCGAGTGTGTATTTACATGCGGGTCATTTAAGTATTCAGGCACAAACCAATATCCATTTACAGGATTCTATTGGGTTTTATTATTTTTTTGTATTAATAAATGTTAAGTAGTGTTTTAAATATAATTGTGTGTGTTTAGTGTTAATTTCTTAAAAAAAAAGCATAGATTACATAGTACAATTAAAGAGTAGCATTAAGAATAAAAGTAAGAAAGTAAAACCAAATCGTTTATGTGCTCCGTGCGCAGGTGATTGTTCCCTCCACCTCTTTTCCATGGTCAAAGACCACTACCCCTGAATGAGCTAGCCAGAGGTATAAGCTCTATCTACTAGAAATAGATACTCATTCTCTCCCAGCATAATTCTTACTTACTCATAAGTAAGATTGGTGCTTGGAGTCAAATTGACATCCATAAATATATTGGGTGAGTAATAAGAGTACATTGCAGAAACAACTATATATATACGTGTTTGCATCATAATTTTTGTTTAAAGAAAGAGAGCAGAAACTTAGATTTGAAATATGTAATAAGTGTATTGAAGCAGTCAGATCTGAGTTCGATCCTAGCTTCATGACCTCTAGCCATAAGCCCACTTCAAACCCTAGTACTAACCTTAAATTTCCGATGCAATGGGGCTTTATATGTTCAACCCATGCTAATTTCCATAAAGAATAACTTATTTCATAAATGTGTATTCAAATAACTAGTTTCAGATTTAAATTGATTAATTTTATTAATAAATTCATGATAGAATTATTCATGAATTTATATGTATTATAACTGCGTGGATTGTGCGTATATATTTGTAAATATTTAAATATATATAATTGTTTAAAAGTTTCATTGCGTCGGGAATGTTTGATTTTATTTTTAAATAAGTTGTTAAAGTTTAATGATTAAAAGCTACATTCTTTCGATAAGCTTTCAGATTTTCCCTTTTCAAAAACAACAGTTAAAGTTTTATTAATTAGAAAAAAGATAAGGATTTCCTAATTAAAATCATTTTCTGATTTTAAGAATTCATTTTCTAATTAGAAAATGAATTCAAGTTAATGAGTTTGAAAGCCTTATCGAAGGAATGTATCTAAAAACAACCAATGTATCTAAAAACATTGATAATGAAAGAAGCGCTAGCCTGAAGGCATCAGAGAGGACAGTATATATAGCTCTGAAAAGTTTGGAAAAAGAAAAAGCCATCTTTGTTGCAGAAAAGTGTCAGTAAATTATGTGCTGTTCAAAATCATGAATTCAAAAAGTGTTCCTATCATGGTAAAGGGCTAAACGTCAGGAATCTGGCTATTGGTTCCTGAAGTCCCCTGAAAATCTTCAATGGAGCTGCTGAATCTTTTCCGGACCAATCATGCTGCTAAAATTATAAAAAGCCACTAAAATGCTGTTCAAGTAATCGACTAAATGCATGCCTACATTTTTACCAACCTGGACGTATAAACTAAGAACCAGCCCTGGAAGAATTGGGTAACATGTTTCCAAATGAACCTTAATCTTTCTGGCCAGTTTGGAACTTTACTTTACACTCCCTTTTAGAGCTCTTTTATTCTTTAATGTAATAATACTCTGTGTAAAACCTTTTATTTATGCTATTTTAAATTAGTAATTCTCTCAATCTCTAGTCTTTAAACTTTCTCTTTTCTTACTTGGCAGTTCATTTATTATATTATATATATATTTGTGTGCTTTATTAATGTTGCTATTTTTAATTATATGCCAATAATCCTTCGACTCGATGATCTCCCTCATTTCCTTTGCCTTATACAAGTAATATAAGATTAAATTCTGATAGTTAATTCTCGCCCATTATAACTAGATTTATACAGTTCAATCAATCATCAAGTCGAAAGAAATTATTAAATGATTGTTATTTTATCATTAGCTAATAATAAATTATTAGCCTCGTCTGTAATCTATGCCACCGCTATTTTCTCGTTTCACTAATATTTACTTATTTATTCATATATAATCTTAAAATGTTTTTTGCAAAAGGCTGATAAAGGAATCGAATAAATATCTTCTAATTTAACTTTGTTATTTTATTTAAGATTCAGGAAGGGCGCCATGATTGGGGCATAATTAATATGATTTACAAATACTTTAAAATAGTTTTTGTTAAAAGCTCGTTTGACTTTAATTAATTGATCAAGTCATCACATAGAGCATTCTATATGGGTTTTAGTATTCAAACGATGACTATCAAGTCATCATCTTCAAACGTTGCTGACGTAGGGCAATCTTCCACTCTGTTAGGCTGGTCGGTGATCATATTTCTGTTATTTTAAATTATTGAGAAAGAAAGCACTTCCTCTCCTGTTCATATTAGTCAAAGGGCATAAGACTTGTCAGATGCAAGCCGCCATAGGACTTTGATTATCGACTAGCTATTATCTTGCAATTTCATTTTATAGCTCATAATTTGTCAGCACCGTTGCCTATCTGTTCCAGTAAAGCCCGCTCTGATGCTCGTAATTCGTGATGAAGTGATTTAAATTAAAGTCCAACAAATTCTCCATTTTATCTCAAAATAAGTTTCTAATAAAAATTAAAGTTATGCCCTAAAATACGTATCTTGCTCTTCTTGAATGGATTTGCGAATGTGAAAATAAATATCACATTCTTTCGTATAAAATTAGAGTAAAAATTTCCTTTACTAATGAATACCTTTATCTGCCTTTTATTTTCTTGTTGGGGGCATAGACATAGAATTCCAATATTGTGTAATATTCGTTGGCATATAATAAGGACCGCCACTCTGATTATAATTATAAACTTTGTTTAAGGACTAGAATTAATTAATTTAATCTTTATTTAAAATCCAAACCAAACAAATTATTATTATTAAATATTTTCTAAACACACTTGGTTTCTTAGTTCATAATTCTTTTATAATTATTTTAATGTTAATACTCGCTGTCTGTGTTGGCAACCCGAACATATACATATGATTCGATTTAAAATTATTTCAGTCAGTTTATTATCAGATATTAATGTCAGTTCAGGGGTTTCTGATCCTCACCAACCGTTGAGCTAGTTTTTTGGCGCATAGCACTGTGTCGTCGATTTAGATTTCTACTAATCTGAGCTGTTGAGTTGGGTTTGAATTCAGTTTTGGTTCAGCTGAGTTTGGATCCGACTTGCAGTTCTTTTGGTGGGTTTTTTGACTGGTACAGTATACCACCTATATACATGTTATGCCAGGTACAAACTGTTACAATGGCGCACCAACGAAGGAGCTTTTGAAGAGTGGAAAGTAGGGGAGTGGAAAGTAGGGGAAGGGGATAGAATATAAGTGATATAAGACAGTTTACTATGGAATTTTGCTTTATATGGTTTTATATAAAAAAAGGAAAGAAATACAGTATAAGAGCTATAAAATATAGCTTGTGTAGACGAATTTTTGCTGGCAATTTTACTTTATCTATATTGAAATTAATTAGGTTAAAATCACATTCGAATTAATATTGTAGTATATATGTTTATGTATTGAATCAGTCCATAGAAATTTTGTTGATGGATTCACAGGGAAGTGATATTATATATTTGAGTTTTATTTTCTCTTTAGGGTTTTTCTTATTATATTAAATATTTAACTGCTTTTGACATTTACAAAAGTGAATAAATAAAACTTTTGTAATTTTTAATTTGATATAATTGAGAGTGATTAACTTTATAAAGCATTGTATTGAATATGTTTTACATGAACTCTGATATATTTATACATCTAAACGATACATCTGAATTTGTTTTTGTTTATTGATCCATTTCATATATGTGTATGCGATTATGAGATTAATAATTGTTGAACAGTTTTACCCATGAAAGGGCATATTATAATATACAGCTAGTGCTAGAAATCTGTGCATTCATTTGGAATAAGTTACTATAATAGTTTAATAGGCAAAGTAACATGAAATACTAATTGTCTCAGTGAAATATAAAGAAAGAGATTAAGGAATAGGTTTAAAAGGGGCTAGATAGAAAAATTAGACAGAGAACACAATACTTCCAGGATGGAGAGCAGGTCTAGTGCATCTGATATAGAAATAGTAATACAAAATTGTTAAAATTAATCATTATTAGAAATAGTGATAGATATCTAAAAATAGAGTAAAATAAAGCGAATGATAACAAGATCAAAAAAAATGGATCAGCAGAAGGAAGAAAAAGACAGAGAATTGAACATGATAGAAGTTATTATGGAAACACATTTCAGGAATTACAGGAAAGGATTGAGAAAAGGTTTCAAGAGTTAGAACGAAAAATAGAAGGGAAAGCAGAAAGTGTATAAGGGATGAGAACAAGGAAGAGCCTGTAGAGGAGGAAATTATAGATAAAGATGAGAAGTCTAGGGGAGTAGAAGAAAATCAGAGTGAATGCAAAGAGAAAGAAAAACAGGGAGATAAGGTAAAGGTAGCAGGAACATGGGAAACTACTACAAAATACGTAACTGTGCAGGCCAATGTCAAACAATTTCTAAAGATTCAGCCATTCTCTGGCCAAATGAGAGAAGCTCTCATAGAGCACCTGCAGAGCTTGAGGAGATACTTCAGTATCAACGTAATGGATGAAGAAAGCAAAATTGCACTAGTGTCCAGCCATTTAACTGAAAATTTGCAGATCTGGTGGGATTCATTATTGCAACATCCCACAACTTTCGAAGGATATCAAAAAGAGGTGAGGGGTATTTTTTGGCTGAGGATCACCAGGAGCTAACCAGATATCAGGTTATGCAAGAGAAATATAGGGAAGGGGGCCAAGAAAGCTATTCCCGATTTTTTTATTGGCAGGTGGTGAAGCTGCGGACATTAGACTTAACTGAAAGCAACATTGTACGAATCGTAAGGCATAATCTGCTGATCAAAGTGGAGCAAATTATGTTTGGGATGAGGAAAGCGTCGATTGAGGAAATGGCTGAGGTACTAGAGGCAATAGATATGAGTGCCTATGAATATGACAGTCCGATGGATCGAGAAAAAGAGCCTCACAGAGCATGAGTTATCAGATTTGGGGAAAGAGAACAGAGGTTAGATTGGAACCCATAGGATCCCAGAAGAGGGGATAGCAGTACTCGACCAAAATGGCAGGATGATCATGAAGAGTGGAAACCACCAAGCAAGCCAAATTATGATCAAGGAAAGTACTCAGGTTCACCAATGTCAAAAGAGGGCAAATAAACAAATCACGAAAATGGACGATGATTCTAGAAAGTTTTTTTTTTGTTCTCTTTGTTTTTATCATTATTGCTAGGTAGTGGGTTAACATTTATAATATTATTATATGGGATTTTATATGAAATTGAGTAAAAGAGAAAAGTAGAATTTTTTTTTTTATTTCTTTTGTTTCGTGCATGTAAGCTTAGAGAGTTAGTGAAGTGATCTCGCAATTCTGTCGGTGGATGGTGAGTTTGGCTACTGGATCGATCACATTGTATGTTGTGTCCTGTGTGTGGCTGCTGCTATTTCTGACATGGTTAACGTATAACGTAGGATGCAGGTGCTAAAAGTCTGTTAATTCAAGCTGACAAGACTCCAAAGTGAGCATGGCAATTACATACAGTCCCACCTGTAAGACTCCAGAAGTGAGCAAGGTAGAGAGCAACCCATACAGAACCTGAAGGCTCAAAATAAGAGCCAGGTATCATTCTAACTATCTACACTCCTAAGTCTCAGAAGCAGCAGAGTGCAGTTAGAAAAGTCCTTCTTTTAAAAAATAAATAAATATAATAATAGTTTTTTTTTAGACATAAAAGTTTTTTTTTTCAGGGTCATGTGGATACAGTCAGAATGGGGGTTAGCTATACGTTGTGCATTGCAGGCAGTGTGCATGTGAGTGGTGGTTGGATTCATTGTGTATCGCAGGGTTGTTGGTCATTTTACTCTTTGGTTCTAAAGTTGCAGAAAAAGGAAGGAAAAAAGGCAAGGCAAGTCGATTCAAGAAGATGTGTATTTTCTTTTTAGAATTATTTAAAATTATTTTGGGTTTTAAGAGTGAGCCATTTAAATACTAAAATGGTATTTAAAGGCTTTCAAAGGGGGGGGGGGTATTATAACAGGGCTGAGTTCAAACCCTGTTCTAAGTCATAGGGCGATACCACCGAGCATACATATATACTCAAATCAAGTGTAATATTAAGTTAAATTATTATTTTTTTCTCATTGTTGTTTTGTATGCGTGTGTGTATATATTTTAAGTAAGTAAATAAAAATAGATTGAAACATAAGAGGGACGGGGGATTATATGGTTTGTGCTCTTATATTTTGTTTATACGCATGTTTATATTGCTGCATGAGTGAGTAAATGTAATAGTTTCGTAAAAAGAAATTGATTCCAAGATGGACGACTAAAGGAAAGATTTTACAAATTCTAAAAGATATGTTAATTGGAAATAAAAAATTCAGAAAGTTATAGATTGCTATCTCAAGGAATAAAGCTATTTTAATTTAAAAAGAAATTGATTCCAAGATGGTCGACTAAGGAAAGATTTTATGAATCCTAAAAGATAAGTTAATTGCAAAGAAAGGATGACCTGAAAAGTTGCAGATCACTATCTCGAGACAAAGCCATTTTAATTAATAAAAGAAAATGTTATAAATAAGAGACAATGAACGGTCAAGTGTGGATCTCAAGGTAAAATTGAAATTCCTGAACATAGATAAAAACAAAGAAAAGAAAAGTTATTGAAAAGATTTTCTACTTCCAAACCACGTGGTTTAATTAAAAAGAAGAGAACAATAGCATGATTAATTGGAGTTGGAAAGCTGAACTTTGAAGGATTCTAAAACTGGGACTGCCTCGAGCAGGATCGAAATAAAATTAGTAAAAGAAAAAAATAAGTTTATATATCTTAAAATTATGAACAGGCTGGGGTAGAAGAACAGAATGGACTGGGCTATGTCATCCATCCTGCGGAGATATTATCGTCACTGTCCATGTAGGAGCGAAGCCCTTCCTAAAATTATGGAAAGAACAGCATTCACCAGATGCCATTGATTGCCTTACGGAAGCCTACAAAAGAAAGAAATCATTTACTCATAACATCGCTGCACAAAGCCAATGGAAAATTACCATTAATCTACACCCGGGTGAGATAAAGTAGGTAACTCAAATATTTTCATAAATGACAGTAACCTCTTGAATGAGAATATATCTCAGTAAAATAATGCATAAAAGGGTTAAAAGTAAATAAAGAGACAGTTGAAGTAACGCCCTATATAACTATATGCCTAAATAGACAGGATAATGTCTGATTGCAGTTATTTTTCATGCTATGATATATATGTTTTGTTTGTTACATTTATGAACTTATGCGAGTGTGTATTTACATGCGTGTCATTTAAGTATTCGGGCACAAACCAATATCCAATTACGGGATTCTATTGGGTTTTATTATTTTTTTTTGTATTAATAAATGTTAAGTAGTGTTTTAAATATAATTGTGTGTGTTTAGTGTTAATTTCTTAAAAAAAATCATAGATTACATAGTACAATTAAAGAGTAGCATTAAGAATAAAAGTAAGAAAGTAAAATGAATCGTTTATGCACTCCATGCGCAGGTGATCTGTTCCCTCCACCTCTTTCCCACGGTCAATGACCACTACCCCTGAATGAGCTTGCCAGAGGTATAAGCTCTATCCATTAGAAATAGATACTCGTTCTCTCCCAGCATAATTCTTACTTACTCGTAAGTAAAATTGGCACTTGGAGTCAAATTGATGTCCATAAATATGCTGGGCAAGTAATAAGAGTACATTGCAGAACCAACTATTTATATATGTGTTCACATCATAATTTTCATTTAAAGAAACAGAGCAAAAACTTAGATTTGAAATACGTAATAAACATATACCACCTATATACGTGTTACGCCGGGTACAAACCGTTACAATATGTAGTAATAATTTGACCAAAATATTTGTAGTCATTAACTTTTTCTAACTTATCACTATTAATCTTTATTTTCCTCTTTTGAGAAAATCCATTGAACATAACGTTAATCTTTTTAACATTTACTTTAAATCTACTTTATTACTTTCATCTGATAAACTCTTGCAACATTTCCTGAAGCTCTAAAACATTATTTGCAAAAACAAATAAAACATCTGCAAAATCAGTATGGACTTAAATAATCTCCATCTACATTTACTCCCTTAGCTTTTAATTTTAATTCACAAAATACTTATTTTAAAACTGCTGTAAAAAGATTTAGAGATATTGGGTCATCCTGTTATTTATCGATCTTAATGACAATTTTTTTAGTAACATTATGTAATCTAATTATTGCTGTTGCATTCTTATAAATATTCCTCAGAATACGATAATATTATTGGTCTATACCTTGATTATCTAATGATTTAATTACTGAAGAAGTTTTTATAGAATCAAATCTTTTTCCATAATCAACAAATCCAAAGTATAATTGCAACTCATCTTCATTGGTCCTTTCTATAACTTCTCTCAATAATTGGATGTTGTCCCTTGTACTAAACTACTATTAAATCCAAATCGTTCTTTTGGTTGGTTAAAATCTAGAATTCGCTGTAGATGAGTTGTAATTATTTTGATAAAAAGTTGTATAGAACTGATAGGTCTGTAATTTCTAATATCTTTTTATCACCTTTTAAAAATATTTATAATAATACTGCATTCTTCCAATCATCTGGTATATCTTTATGTATATTGTGCGAATGATAATCCATCATGTGTATGTATAGTTTTGAAAAAAATTAAAATAGTTCAAATAATTCTGATTAAGGTGAGACGAAAATAAATAAATAATATTATATTTGGTAGATATTTTTTAATAATGTAATAAATAACTTTAACTTTAAAAAAAGTTTTAAATATTTATTTAATGTCTATTTTGATAAACATGTATTTTTTTAAGGTTAATTAAGCTTTTAGTTCATTTATTTATTTTATTAGTTTTTTGTGAATATACTTCTAGATGTGTATTGATTTTTTTTTGTTTCATTTTTTAACAATACTAGTTTTACTTTTTACAAATTTTGTTAAAAGCATACACGCAAAAAAAAAATTAAATTAGACTATGAATAAAATATCAATGTTAAACATGAAAGAAAACAAATGACTTCATTTCAGACTTTGAGCCAAAAAAAAATTAACAAAAAAAAACTTATTCTTTATTAACTCTTTTATTTCCATACATTAATTAAACATCTAACTGGCAATTTTGGTCATATCTACAGCATTTTATTTAGACCATTGTACTTTAATTCTATATCATATTTTGATAATTTTTATATTATTTAATTTATATTTACAAATGAAAGACATTCTAGAAGTTGATATTTGAATTTTGCAAAATAGAAAACTTAAGTACTGAAGTGAAAATGTAACAATAGCAATGACTTTTTTTATTTATAAAAACTATTGAATGAAATATTTCTTATTTTAATTTTGTTTTGAAATTGGAAATTAATTTTACTTGACAAAATATAAATCAATGATATGTTTTAAAATTTAAAATTATATTTGTTATTAAAATGTCACAAATTTATTTATAGTAAATAATCACATCTTTATCATAAATATAGTTTTATTGACTTGTCTTCTTAAAAACATTTTCAATTAAAATGTAATTGTAATCACATATTATTTTGGTCTAAAATAAATGCTTTACAAATATGTTGCATAAATGAGCATAAATATATAAATAAATGATTAAAAATTACAAGTTTTCTTTTTGAAATATTAAAAAAAAAGAACACTTTCAAAAGTCTAATGCCAAATAATTTACCAACCAATAGTATTGTCAGCTTTTTGTATTATAACATAATTATTCAGAGTATTATCAGCCTCTGTTGGATTTGTAAATTTGTATAATATCTGTACAATAGTGACATTTTCAGATTTCTTTTTTAAACTAGTAAATTCAGTTTTCACCACAAAAAGTGTCAAACAGCAAATTATCAAATAAATAACTGCAAAATAGCTAAGAAAATATGAAGCAATAGCAGCAACATGACAAAGACTCAAAATGAGCATTTCAAACATGAGTAGAATGTAACACACTGATTATATATATATGGGAGATGATAATCTGGATCAACTGATGATTGCTGGTTCAGCATGAAATACGTATATTGGTGATTATTTATCTGTTTACATGTGTGTGGCCATGTATATCAGTGGTAAGAGATAGTGTGGATAGTTGAAGGTGCTTGAAGGTCCATGTTCAAATCCCTTATATTTACAATTAAGCTCCACATATATGAAGAATATCTGTATTTCAAATATTACTATTATTACTACTATAACTTCCATTCTTACAAAAATAATTACACATATTATCATTCACTTATGGTACTGTGTTTAGTTTAATTGAAAATGTAAAAAGCATAAGAGAGCATTTTGTAATTTCGATGTTTTTTTTCTTAATTCACTTAGGTATTTCTTTTGATGATAATGGAATGATATTGATTTAATTATTGGACATGTTGTTAGATATCTTTTATGGTGTTATTTGCTTTTGTTTTTTTTACCACAATAACTTTTATAGAAGAATTATAATTGTTGAATTACAGTTATTTGATATTTTAAACTAGATCTAGAACAATATTGAAATAAATTGCTAACAAAATAACTTTAAATTTAAATGCTATGTGATAAATAAATATTGATAATAATCATAGGAAAGATTAATTTATATCATAGCAAGGAGATTATTAATAAATGAAATATTGTAAATAATTTATTATTATTGTGTAAGAATAAAAATTTATGGAAAATTATTTTAGAAATTTTGAGATAAATATATATTTCATTAATAATTGTTAATTTAGCTAACTTCAAAAAAGCATTAAAAGAATATATGAATAACTGTAATTTTTTAAATAAAAAATATTTATCTAACCTAATCCTTATTTTTTATTTTGTTTATATATATATGTTTTATTTATTACTTCATGTAATCAAAATATAGGGACTTCATTATGAATTCAAATACTGAGAATCAAAAATATAAAAATAATTTTATTTACATGATTCTAAGACATGTTTTTTTATTTATTTAAGAAACAATTAAGAAATACTTTTGTTTATTATCTGTCTCTGATTTTTTTGTGTTAAAATATTAATATTGTGTGGCTTCAAACCTTAATGTATTAAGTTCATAGTGTTTCTCTAAATACGTGTTGAAGAAGAAATCAATTGCAGACTTAACAACAAGTCATTTTATTTCTTCTCTGTTTTGTGTTGATTTTTGAATCATCATTTGGGCAAAACATATCATAAAAATATATTTCAGAATATGTAGTCAAGTACAATATACAGACATAGTAGATGAATAGAAAAATTACTAGATAACAATTGGAAATTCAGTGCTATCTTTTTATGTTGCAACAAATATACATTATTTTAAACCAAAATTGGAAAGGAATAAAAATCCTTATGCTGTTCTTCCACAAAATAATTGTAAAAATAAATAAATAATAATTCTTTACAATGACTATATAATTAAATAATAATTTTATACATAAAAAACTTTTTTTCAGCACCTGCTTTAGTACCCTTTTCAAATTTTATTACTCTCCTCAACATTAACAAATCACCTGATATTAAAAAAATCCAGTGTCCAATAATGGAATTAAAACAAACAATAACAATATAAATAAAAACAATTCAAAACCCCCATATATAAATTCAATAATTACAAAACAATTGATTATATCATAACCATATGTTAAACAATATTACATTCAATTTTTTAAACAATGATATATATCAACTTATATACTTTTCCATTCATTATTAATCAAACAATTATTAAACAAATTTGTAGAAGTCTTATTGTTAAAAATATTGTTATGATATAGACAATCGTTTTGTAATTATTGAATTTATATATGGGGGTTTTGATTTGTTTTAATTATTATATTATTATTGTTTGTTTTAATTCCATTATTGGACACTGGATGGTTTTATGTCAGGTGATTCGTTAACATTAAATAGAGTAGTAACATTTGAAAAGGGCACCAAAGCAGGTGCTGAAAAAGCTTTTTATGTATAAAATTATTATTTGATTATATAGCTGTTGTAAAGAATAATTATTATTTTTTAAAACTATTGTTTTGAATATTCTCAAGTTTATTTTAGCACTAAATAAGCAGAAGATTGACCTATTTATATTTATAAAATGATCAATTACTCCGTTATTTAGTAATGGAAGAAAAAAAGGGCATCAAATGTTTGTTATGTCTATGATTAAAAATTCTCAATATTTCTCTCTCTTTGGAAGGATATTAGAGTAATATATGGAGTCATGGCAAATCATCATCAACCCCAGTTCAAAATATTGCAATTAATGATTTAATATAAATTTAATTACAAAATTTAAGATATAATATTCTATATATAAGAGATATTATTAAAGTAAAGATATTAAAATAAAATAGTATTAAAGTAATGTTCAATATCACTATATATATTATAACATTTTCCATATTTCTAGGCCTCTACACGTTAATATAAACTGTGCACAAGTTGATCAAGCTATGTCAAAAAAGAAGAAAGTTGTATTTCTATCCTAAAAACACAGCTATATTTCCTGATCAACTCGGCCTAGTAATTGTTGAGAATTATGCTATCGACGAGATCAGCTTTTAATTTATTTGATAGGTGCCAGAGTTCTACAAGAACTCACTGAAACCATCACATAACATCTCGCAAATTAAAAAGAAAAAAATGTTTTTAAACTAATCGGTATTGCATCATGCCGTAACGAGAATTATTTTCTCCTTTTTGATTACTATTCTTGGGCTTGTTTAAACATATTGGCAAGGTAAATTCCATTTTAAATCTTATTAAACTAATAATAAATTTAATACTAAAAAAATAATAACTATTATTAATAATGCACAATGAAAAGGTTGATAAAAGTAAAATCTCTTTTATTCTATCAAACTAAAAATATTTATAAGTTAAATTACGTATTAACTAAACAGGAAAGTACACACACACTAATCCAGATACTGAATCGATTAACAAAAACAGTGAGATTAAGCAATTAAAGCAATTTAATAATGTCCCAAGATCTTGTATAAATTTCTTTATTAGAAAGTCTCTTGAATACGAAAAGAAAAGTCTATATCAGGATGGTAGTCTAAGCTTAGATAAATAATTGTTTGCAAACTTTTAAGTCACTATCAGGAAAATTTATTCTTAACTTACCGGTAAGTTCATGTAGGTTTATGGGATCCCAGATCATGAGAATTTCCATTGGTCTCTCCTGCCAGTGTCTTCCATTATTGTTCCATTCTATAGCTGGAGAAAAGGCATGGTTGTAGTGACCCTTTTATTGTAAAAAGTGGTCTTTACAAGTCCTGTTTCCATGCTTGTGTGACAGCTTGGTACAGCAAGAAGCATACCTGTGTAGAAGTATATTTTTTGCCACAGGTTATGCTCACGAAAACCTCGACTTTCAGAGACGTAACTAGAAGTTAAAAAGAAGACCTAGATTGAAGTTGTCCTCTCCTTTTTATATTGTGATCCAGTTTATGAAACTTCTGCACACTCTTTTGTCTTTTTATCAGCATATAAGATAATAATCTTGTACACTCTCTTTTAAATTTAAATTACAAAGTCTTAATTTTTTTTAGCATTATTCTTCCATCTTTAATTAGCTAAAATATTTTTCTTTTAGCTTATACTTTTGGAATTCTTTTAATTTATCTGGATTAGTAATCTGCATGTCATTTATTCTTTCCAATTTTTATTTTCAATTAGATAAAAAAAAATAAGAATGACAATTTTAACTTTCATTGCACGTTTTAACAAAAATTATACTAATCAAAAAAAAAATCTAAATTTACTTTTTTAGCTTTTACCAAATGCCAATATATTTGCGACATATATAAATAAATGTTACAATACCACCAGCTACAGGAGATAAGAATAAAATAGGGGTTTACACTAAATTTATTCTTAAGTTTTCAAATTCATATTGGTTTTTTTTTTTTTGTAGTAGCGTGCTGATATATTCTGTAGATTCATTCACAAGCGACGTTTGGCTTTAATGCCCACTTTTACATCTAACATGGTGGGAATGGAAAATATTTCAACATTCATCTGTGTTCTTTCCACTTTAGTGTAATAGTAATGATAAGAAGCCCAAGTTATAAGCACTAACGAGCGTTGCTTGTTTTGAGTTATACAGGCTCACAGCAACTTGGTCCGCCATTCCCTTTATTGGGATCCTTGCTAGAAATAGTCTAATGGGCATATAAAGGTGGTCTTACATTAATATACTGCATACTAGGACTCGGGGCTATATTTTCTCCTCTTGAGTAACCACCTACCCCATCAAATACTTGTGACTTATGTCTACATCAGCCACGATCGTGTTTTTTTTTAGACATATCAAAAAATATACATATATTTTTTTTCTTTCTGGAAGTCATATTAAAAAATATATTTTTTTATATTATAATAATCAGGGTTTAATAAGTTAGTTTTTTATAATTTTTTTTTTTTTTAAAAATTACTATTTATTTTCTGGCTGTGAGTTTCGTTGGGTCATCGTTGTAATGTTCTATATCATTACAACTTATCTCAGGTTGTAGTTGTTAAATCGAAGTCCTAGTTGGGTAAGCCATTATAACATTTTCTGTATTTCTAGGCCTCTACACGCTAATATAATCTGCACGTGAGTTGATCAAGCTATGTCAAAAAGAAGAAAGTTGTATATCTATCCTAAAAACACAGCTATATTTCCTGATCAACTCGGCCAAGTAATTGTTGAGAATTATGCTATCGACAAGATCAGCTTTTAATTTATTTGATAGGTGCCTGAGTTCTACAAGAACTCACTGAAACCGTCACATAACATCTCGCAAATTAAAAAGAAAAAATTTTTTAAACAAATCGGTATTGCATCATACCGTAACAAGAATTATTTTCTCCTTTTTGATTATTATTCCTGGGCTTGTTTAAACATATTGGCAAGGTAAATTCCATTTTAAATCTTATTAAACTAATAATAAATTTAATACTAAAAAAATAATAACTATTATTAATAACGCACAATGAAAAGGTTGATAAAAGTAAAATCTCTTTTATTCTATCAAACTAAAAATATTTATAAGTTAAATTACGTATTAACTAAACAGGAAAGTACACACACACTAATCCAGATACTGAATTGATTAACAAAAACAGTGAGATTAAGCAATTAAAGCAATTTAATAATGTCCCAAGATCTTGTATAAATTTCTTTATTAGAAAGTCTCTTGAATATGAAAAGAAAAGTCTATATCAGGATGGTAGTCTAAGCTTAGATAAATAATTGTTTGCAAACTTTTAAGTCACTATCAGGAAAATTTATTCTTAACTTACCGGTAAGTTCATGTAAGTTTATGGGATCCCAGATCATGAGAATTTCCATTGGTCTCTCCTGCCGGCATCTTCCATTATTGTTCCGTTCTATAGCTGGAGAAAAGGCATGGTTGTAGTGACCCTTTTATTGTAAAAAGCAGTCTTCACAAGTCCAATTTCCATGCTTGCATAACAGCTTGGTATAGCAAGGGGCATACCTGTGTAGAACTATATTTCTTGCCACAGGTTATGCTTGCAAAAACCTCCAACTTTCAGAGACGTAACTAGAAGTTAAAGAGAAGACCTAGATTGAAGTTGTCTTCTCCTTTTTATATCGTGATCCAGTTTATGAAACTTCTGCGCACTCTTTTGTCTTTTTATCAGCATATAAAATAATAATCTTGTACACTCTCTCTTAAATTTAAATTACAAAGTCTTAATTTTTTTTAGCATTATTCTTCCATCTTTAATTAGCTAAAAATATTTTTCTTTTAGCTTATACTTTTGGAATTCTTTTAATTTATCTGGATTAGTAATCGGCATGTCATTTATTCTTTCCAATTTTTATTTCCAATTAGATAAAAAAAAAATAAGAATGACAATTTTAACTTTCATTGCACATTTTAACAAAAATTATACTAATCAAAAAAAAAATCTAAATCTACTTTTTTAGCTTTTACCAAATGCCAATATATTTGCAACTTATATAAATAAACGTTACAATATATATATATATAAGAAATGTTATATATTATACCAACTTATATAAATAAACGTTACAATATATATATATATAAGAAATGTTATATATTATACCAACATGAGAAATCATAAGAACTCTCTGAGAGATCAGCCCAGTTAAATCCTTGGAGTAACTAAAATTATAATTAATCATAAGTTCATCAGAATTATCAATCATCATCATCAACCATTATCAATCCACTGCAGGATGAAGGTCTCTCCAAGTTTAATCCATCTTCTCTGATCTTTAGCTTCTCTTTTCCACAACACCCCTGCGCATTTTTTTATTTCATCCATCCATCTCACATGTGGTCTCTTTCTGGGTTTTTTACAATCTCTTGGAATCCAGTTTAAAATTTCAATTGTCCATCTATTATCATTTCTTCTAGCAATATGTCCAGCCCAACTCCATTTCAATCTTTTAATTTTTTCAATAAGGTCAGTAACACCTGTTTGTTGTCTTACCCATACATTGCGTTTTCGATCTCTTCTTGTTACTCCCAACATACATCTCTCCATACTCCTTTGAGTGGTCTGAAGTCTCTGTATTGCTCTTCTATTAAGTGTCCAAGTCTCAGATCCATAAGTAAGAACTGGTAAAACACATTTGTTAAAAACCATTCTTTTCAAACACATAGGCATATTTCCTTTTAGTATCAAGTTATTTCTACCAAAAGCACTCCAACCAAGTTTAATTCTATGATTAATTTCCTCCATTATGTTTCCATCTGTATTAATAATCTGACCTAGGTATTTGTAACTGTTAACTTCTTCTAATTCTTCATAATCAATCTTTATTTTCATATTTTGAGCAAATCGATTAAACATTACTTTAGTCTTTTTAACATTTATCTTTAGTCCTACTTTTCTACTTTCATCTGCTAACTCCTGCAACATTTCCTGCAGCTCTGAAGCATTATTTGCAAAAACAACTACATCATCTGCAAAATCTAAATGACTTAAATACTCTCCATTTACTTTCATTCCTTTAGTTTCCCATTTTAATCCACAAAATACTTCTTGCAGCACTGCTGTAAAAAGTTTTGGAGATATGGAGTCACCTTGCCTTACACCTTTCTCAATGTTGATTTTTCCAGTATCATTATGTAATCTAATTGTTGCTGTTGCATTTTTATAAATATTCTTTAAAATATGACAATATCCTGGATCTATACCTTGATGATCCAATGCTTTAATCACTGAAGAAATGTGTATAGAATCGAATGCCTTTTCATAATCTACAAATCCAAAACATAATGACAACTCATATTCATTTGTCCTTTCTATGACTTCTCTCAATACCTGGATATGATCTATTGTACTAAAACCACTTTTAAATCCAGCTTGTTCTCTTGGTTGGTGGAAATCCAAAGTTCTCTGTAGATGAGTTGTAATTATCTTGGTAAAAATTTTATATAAAACTGATAAAAGGCTGATAGGTCTGTAATTTCTAATATCTTCTTTATCACCTTTTTTAAATATTAATATTATTACTGCATTCTTCCAATCTTCTGGTACATCTTTATCATTTAGACATTTGGTATATAACTTTGCTAAAATTGTTTCTATTTCTTCACCTCCTTCTTTTAATATATCAATTATAATTCCATCATTTCCTGGAGCCTTTCCTTTCTTCATACATTTAATTGCATGTCTCACTTCTTCATTTAAAATTCTGGGCAATTCGGAAGATGTAATAGATATAGGAGGTACTTGTTCTTTATTACTATATAATTCTTGATAAAAATCTTCTACCAATTTCATGATGTCATCTCTCTTTTTAGTAATAATTCCATCTTTTTTTCTTATTGCAGATATAAATTTCCTACCAATACCAAAATGTTGTTTAACATTCTTGAGACTTTTATTTTCTTCTACAGCTTTCCTTGCTATTTCACAGTTATACTTTCTTATATCATTTTCAACTCTTTTCCGTACCATTTTACAAAATTCGAGATATTCAATTCTTTTTAATACATCATTTTTGTATATCTTCATATTCCTTCTTTTCTTCATAAATTCTCTAGTCTCAGTAGAAATTTTATTAGTCAATTGCTGCTTTTTTCTACCAGCTATGTTTGTTGCAGTTTTTAAAAGTGTATCAGTTATTTTCATATTAATTTCATTCAAATCTGAATCATGTTCAAAATCTCCTAACACTTGAAACCTATTTGTAAGTTCTAATTTAAATTCATTAGAATGTTTCTGAAGATTAGGAATATCAACTGTAAATATTGTTTTTCTCAATAATTTTTGTCTCTCTAGTTTTACATTAACACGTAACTTACACCTTACTAATCGATGATCACTTCCTGTGTTAAATTTATTAAGAACATTACAATCTTGAAATATGTATTTCCTGTTAGTCAAAATATAATCCAATTCTGCTGTACCTTCATTTGGATGCTTCCATGTCCATTTTCTTTTAACATTTTTCTCAAAAAATGAATTCATAATATAAAGTTTTTCTTTTTCTGCAAACTCCACAAGTCTATGTCCTCTCTCATTTCTATTACCATAACCAAAATTACCTACAGCAATTTCATCTTTCATTTGTCTACCAATTCTAGCATTAAAGTCTCCCATAACAATTTTAAAATGTTGTTTACTCTGATCAAAAGCCTTTTGTACATCCATATAAAAATCTTCTACTACTTCATCACTATGAGAACTTGTTGGGGCATAAACCTGAATTATCTGCATTTGGTATCTGCTATTAAGTTGTATAACTAATCTTGCAACTCTGTCCGATACACCATCAATCTCCACAATATTGTTCTTCCACTTTTTATTTATAATGAATCCTACTCCACTTGTATTTCCAATATGTGTGCCTTTATAATAGAGTATATGTCCACTTTTTAAATCAATTGTTTCTTCACCTTTTCTTCTAACTTCACAAAGTCCAATAATGTCCCATTTAATATAAGACAATTCTTCTTCTAATTCTTGCAATCTTCCTTCACTTGAAAGTGATCTGCAGTTGTAAGTACCTAAATAAAAAGTCGTCATCAAATGGCAGCCTGGGTCCACAATCAGGGGATTCTTAGCACCCTCCGCCTTCGGCCACCAACCGCTGCCTTGGTTGGTGACTTTACAGCCTCCTGGGAATAAGGGCCATGCTTTATTTTTGTCTGTCATAATTGTATATATGTATTGGAAAAATATTTATCATTTACACAAACATTCATTCTGCCTTATCAGGCACTGAGAAGAAAGACCATGGTGTTTCTTGATCTTAAACTCAGAGGTAAAAAGCCAATAAACTCACCACGCTGGCTAATGCGTGTTGGTGAGCAGCCCATCCATGTTCATATACTATATGAATAATCACATAGTAATAACAGCTGCAACAACAAGAATGTATGGAGTTGACATTAGGAATTTGCCCTGCTCGGTTTCTTTAAGGGTCTCCTTTGTTAATAGCAAACTCCTTTCTGCAGCCAAATTATCAATAAGTATAAGTAAATACTCAAATAGGAATAACCATTTATTATCTAGAATTATCAATAATAAAATTAAATCAATAGTCAGTCTTTTGATTGGATTTTAAATGGGTGTACTGTAGACCAGATCAATTATTTAGCCTTTTCCAGATAGGGCAATTATTTGAACCTTAATTTGGATGCACAAACTTCAGTGCTAATACATAGAATATACATTTTTAAAAATCTAAACAATAATGCTGTAATATTAAAACATGGTAATCCTCATCACTGCTCTGGCCATTTAGTACTCATTAATATGATTGTTAACTATTAATATACTAAATTAAAATATAATGTAGTACATGGACTTTGAAGAGCATAATCTTCATGTCAAACTAGGACAATGTCAACTGGATGCCCCTGCACTAATTATACATACCCTTTTATATATCAGCCTGTTGTGCTTGAATCTAGCTCAGACAAAATCAGCTCTATTACTTTTGCTATGATCAAGAGAAGATATAATATTCTAAAAACCATTTTGAATTATGTTCACTGAAATAATTTTAAAAATTGATACAAGTTTATTAATAACAATAAAAATGATATTAATGTCTTTAGAATATGGCTATGCACCTATCAATTACGCTTTCTGATTTAGAGTAATATACAATTAAATAATCATCACATTGTGATTTACATGATTAATACAAAATTCAAGTTATTACATTGATTTACAATACCACTTAATGGGTTTACTTAAAACACATATGTATATGCATAGTCATGCATTTTATAATTTGCAATAAATACATTTCAATTGACATTTAATAATATACAATGAATACATTTCACTTGACATTTAATAAAATTTAAAAAAAAATGATTAAATTTTACATATATGCATTCAGACATGTGGTGTAATAATTTCTAAACATATTTGACCTGCCATAAAATAAAATACATGATTAAATTTTTTTAAGTTATATTTTTACTAATACAAATACCTTATGCTGGGTTTATTTAAAACACAGATGTGCAATATATTAATTTATTAACATAACATATCTGAACAATTAAACTAATAATAGTATTAAAAATATTCTTATAATTAATTCCATTTAGAAAATAAATATAAATTTCACTGGTTTAATAATAATGATTTTCTCTGTCATTTAACATGTTGACTGGTGCAAACGCCATATTGAATTTTTAGAACTGTGACTTGAAACACAATTTTCAAAATAACTTCAGTTTTAATAATCTTATAGCAAAAAAATTACATTGAGAGAAACTAGAAAAACTAAGGCAAACAATAAGGCTAAGACACATAGTGATTACAATTTAAAAAATAATGAAAAAAGAAATTTCAACACCCAACAATTATTACTTTATTGTTTGTTCATAATTTCTAATTTATCATTAACTAAGTTTAAATTACATCTTCACTGATAATTTCTTTGTCTTCCTCCCAAAATTATTTTTCAAATCAGATATAATGCTTCTTACCTGAGATAATTCATTGCTTCAGAATCTTTAAAAGTCTTCACATAAGAATTCTTCATTTTTATCTTGTACCGCAAAGGTGACAAATCTCAAAGGTGTCTACAAGAAAAAGATTCATCCTAATAAAAGATACAAAACAAATCATTTCCAGAAGATGGATATGCATTTGTCATCATAGCAATTGGTTTCTTTTCTATCTAAAACTAGAAATTGTAGGTTACTATCTATATCACTGATAAAATGAATTTCATCTCTCCATTTTATATTTCTTGTGTACATGAGTGATGTTTATATTCTTCATGCACACCAGTGGTGCTATCTTGTTATATTTATTGTCCCACAGAAATGTAATTTATTTGCATATGGCTCATTTTCTAGCTATAGACTTGCAAAATGAGGCAAAACTATGACTCCACAACATGAATATCAAGGCATAGGCAAGAATCAGAATTTTATTCTTTGCCTACATATACAATTCCATGTGGTGTGCATAACCATTGTACATTTGATTATTATAATAGTTTTTAAAATTTACATTGTACTATCAAATAATTTACCTTGTACTATCAAATAATTTAAACAAATTTTAAATATAAAAAATTAAAATTAATAACTTAACAATATTCTGCAAAACAACTTTTGTTATATTTAAATTTGTATACTATAGATTTTACAATTAGACTCCAGGTAACTGTATTTCAAATATTTGTATAATAAAGAGCATAAATGATTTAATATTATATAGTATACACACACACCAATACAATTGCAAACAAATTATCAAATAATTAAAAAATTTTAAAATATTAAAAATTAATAACTTAACGATATTCTGCAAAACAAATTGTATACTATATATTTACAATTTGACTCCAGCTATGCAAAGAGTGACTGTATTTCAAATATTTGTATAATAAAGAGCATAAATATATATTATATATTATTAATTATATAGTACACAGACACACTAATATAAACAAATCAAATAATTTAAAAATTTTAAAATATTAAAATTAATAGCTTATGATATTCTGCAATTATGTTTATGTTGCTTTGAAGGCCTTCATAACCAAATTAGCATATTTTTAACCAATTATATTAGGGTTATAAGGCTGATAAAATTTTTCTGCCTTTATTGCTTCATGTAAAGTAGTAAATTGAGCAGAAAATATAAAAAAAAATCAACTAATTTTAAAAATAATTTTAAAAAATTCAAATTTTATCTGACATCAATGCAACATGTGTCATTAGAAAGGTAATAAAGAGGAGTATCAATTGCTGTAATTTTTGTTGATGTCATGCTTTTAGATTTTACATCATTTACAAAAGAACACAAAATTTCAAAAGCACCACCACCATGCACAATAATTTAGCTCTTACTGACTAAACCATTTAAAAAAAAGTAAATATAATCAGTCTTGATAGGTTAGTCTAAAAAGATTTCATTGATTAATTATAATGTCTTTACACTTACATTTTAAATAATTATTTTCCTTTTTATTTTTTAATCTAAAAGATTTTAAGTATTTTTTTTAAATAAAATTTAAAATAACATTATTTCTATATATATCACTATTGTAGGTTGCTCTTGATTATAACATTTTAAAATTAACCTTTTCAACAATTATTATTTAATTGGCTGAATGAGTTAAAAATCAAAACTTTTAATTGGCCAACTCACAACTTTAACAAAATCTATTGTTAAAATAGATCACTTTTAATAATATAAATACGTTAGTTTCATTTTTAAAAAGTATATTACTAAATTGTCAGATTATGAAAGCAAACGAAAATGTTTTCAAAAATAAAATTTGATTTATAATTTAAAAAATATTCAATTGCGGTGAAATAAAAGTAACCGCTATTCAACCAACCAAAAAAGATTGCGTCAGCAAACTTTTTTTTTTCACTTTAACGTTATGATAAATATGAAGCAATAAATAAATAATTCTTGGTAATATCCTAACTATTTTTCTAAAATAATTTGATTTTTAGTATTATTTTATCAATAATAATTTGTAATTCAATTCAAATATTGTTTAAAATGTTGTAAACATTCGTTTATCATTTTCGTAATAAAAATCAAAACGAACGTAACTTTTTACTTTTTGGCAGCCATTTCCCTTTTTTGACAGAAGTTGTACAGCCAATAAGATTCAAGAAAAGGTGGTGATGAGGCAGTGCTTTGGTTTTGTTTGACATATATGGTCATTTTTATTGATTTTTTACTTGTAAAATAATTCTGAAGAGGCACCATTTTACAGAACTTTTGATTTTCTTTCGAATGATGTATAATATGTATATGTGGGATAAAAAGTAGCCAATTTAGAGTGACGACAAATCTTCTCATTTTTTGATGAGTCAAGCAGTCAAAAGATTAAAATATATGTTTTAAAATGTCATGTTTACTAAAGAAGTTATTTAAAATGTCAGTCTCAATATATATATATCACTATCACAGGTTCCTCTGAATTATAACATTTTTAAAATATCAATTTTACAATGTCATTTTTACTAGAAAAATTCTTTAAAATTTTGTTATTATTATATATAATGTTACTCATCATTATATATATATATATATATATATATATATATACTTCTCTTCATGTAGATACCTCATTATGTTGGGGGCCAGTCTGAAAATGTCTCATCAGGAAAGCAATACTCCAGGTATTGTCATCATCAGAAAAGATATAATCAGCTTACTGTTGGTATTCCCTTCATTCCACTTAGACTTCAGACCAGCAAGCTGTCTTGTCCACATTTGTGCAGGGTAGTGAATATAAAAATCTGGGTCTGGCTTCATAAATCAAAACTCCTCCATAGTGAATTATATAGAAGCTGCTTCATTGCCTTCATTTATATTTTTATGGGAAATCTGCCTCACCTGATCTGGACTACTCTGCTAGCCAACTCTTCTGATCAGCTATAATTACTGACAACTGATTATCGAAAATATTATTAGTCAAAACTCTTCAAAAAACTACCATTAGCTAACTAAACTATTATTTTTATCAACTCTATTTACATAGTGAGCTGAGATGACAAGACACTAATTAAAATTTGATTTTAATTAAAAACTGTTTTTTCCTTTTTAATCTTTTCAAATCACTTTTAATTAAAAGTTTCTTTTTGGAGTTTTATCACATATATGATCTACAAATATTTTTAAAATAAATAATAGAATGTATACAATTATCAGTTCTATTTTATCATAAACATGCTTGTTTTTAATTTCAAAATCTGAATACATTATTAATCTTTATTTAGACCTTTTTAAATGTTTAATTTATAATAAAATTTTAAATCCAAAATTATTTAACCATTTACTACAACTACTTTATTCCAGGAAATGTAGAAAAATACCTACTAAATTTTTCTCTGTATTTATTTCTAATTTTTTTCTCAACTTTATACATATTTATGACATGCACACTCTGTTATTCGGTGTCATGTAATAGAAGTGTTGCAATATATTTGCACTTATGTTTACTGGAGTGAAATTTCTAATAGTGTAAAATTCACTTAGCAAGTGAAAAGAATACTACATTTCATTTTAATTTCTCTTTGTCTATTACTAGTATATGTAATCCTAGACAAAAAATAAATGGATTACATTGTTACATATCTTTGAAAAAGCTGATCAAACAATAAAATGCAGTTTTCACAAATCCAACCCATTAATGTTTTAATGAGATCTGACTAATCCTTCTTATAACTAGTATATTCAAAATATTTGTGCATTAATTTTTTAAGTAATGATCAGAAAATTATCTCATCAACTGAATACACCTCTATCAAAATCTCAATTGTCTATATTTATGGGCAATTGTTTTTGCCATTTATTAGATTTTTTTTAAGATTTAAGACAACCCAATACATTTTGTATAAGCTTTAAGAACTTTTTCATGCCTAATTTTATCACAGACTTTTCCCATAGTCATTTATTTTTAGCTATAGTTACTTTCACAATATTTTTCACATATGCGGGAAGCCTGATAAAAAATCTATCTTTCTAAGAATATCTCATAGTAGTTCCTACAGCTCATTTTTAATGCTTTATAAAAACAAAACTGTGCTTATCATATGACATTTGTCACAGGGTTTTATGTAATATATGACACTTTTTATTAACTTGAAATATTCTTAATATAGTTGAAGTATTTTTTTACTTACTACTGGAATTTGAAAAGGTAGTTATATCAAATATATGAAGATAACTGGTAATCAGTCAAAATAGTCATACGTTAAATAAGACATGAAAAATTTACTTTTTGTAAAAACTTAATGGAAGGAAAGCAATAATAATGGAACAAGTTTTAATATCTTTTTAATTTATATACATACATATATATATAAAGAATATGAATCAATTATTGTAGAAATGTAAATATTTCAAAAAATATATAAAGAATTGTTTAAAAAATTATTTGAATATAAAATGCGTTAACTATACTCAAGTAAATAATGTTATATATAAAATGGTTTTCTATTATTTTATAATATGTAAAATTTATGAAATTTATTTGACGATTCCATTCACATATATAAGGTTTCTTTAGAGTAAAAATAATATCCTCTTATTGCTATATAAATACGGTTTTAGAAACTTATGCGTTAGGTAGATATAATTAAATTTCATAATATTTTCTTGATTAAATACACTTAGCTTCATTTTATAGATTGAAACTGTAAAAATGCTTTTAGACAGTTTTTTTCTCTTTCTCTTTAAGATAGATACCCTGCGATAATCTGCAAACTAAATTCTCATTAATTTAAACTTTGCAAATGGAGTACTTGTTATTTTTATTATAAGAAACCTTTAAATGCATTATATAAAACGAAAAAGGAAAAATATGGATTGAGATAAAATAGGTAAAATAATCAAATACTACTATATTATATTTCAAAAGCAGCTAATAAAATAATAAAAAGAAAGTTTTAAAAACTACTCTTTAAAACAAAAAAAAAAAAAATTATGTTTGTTTATTCTTTAATGCAAAAACTCAATAGCAACCGAACTCAAAAAAGTGCCAGATTTAATTCAAGATTATAATGAGCGAAATCCTTATTGTTCAGGAATTAATATAATGATCGAAAGCAAAACCGCGATTCATGGACTTTGTGTTCCATATTTCCCACTCTAAAACTTTACCAAACGTATAGGGTTATTTCAAGATTGATTGATCACTTATATGGTAGATTTTATCTTAAAATTCTTCTTATAAAATAGTCTCATAGTAGAGGGGTTAAAACATTTATCAATCGTGCCAAGATTTGGGATTTGAATTTGGATTTGATGTATCTTTAAAATTTTCCAGTTCGTAAAAGTTAAATAAACAAAGTATAGTCATTTTAGCTAGAAATTTCAACAATGATTAGAAAATGGATATCTAACTATTCTTAAAATGAGACAGTGCAAACTCTAGTAATTATGGATTTCTCATTCTCTGTCTCCTATAAGAGGCTAACAGAGACATTTGGCTTTTAAGGAGCTATTTAAAGGTTGTATTATTATACATTATTAATTAAACTAGCAAGCACAATTATGATTGTCTTTTCTTGCACTTTTTTATTATTAAGGACAGTTGAAAGGGTATTTGTTCTTAGGTGACATGTGTGAAAACTGTCTTATTCTTGCCTCTGAGTTTTTTTATTAAATTACTGCATGGATGGGTAAGGTTTTAAAAAAGAACCATTCTTATTAATTTGATCATGAAAACATCACTGGGTCACCATTTCATATGCTTACACAGGCTATTAATAACAGTAGATAACTATCCATACAGTAGTGCTATCAAGTGCTAGCCTTTCTGCATCCATTGATTACAAAGGCTTGCACTTGGTGGCGCTACTGTATGAAGAGTTTACTACTGTTCTTATTAATTTGATGGGTGAATATTATTTAACTTTTTAAGTAAGTTGTTCATGCAAAAAAAACCCAGTTATTTTTGTTCAGACTCAACTGATTCAAAGAAATTGAATTTATAAGCTTAAAATGTTAATAAGATACTACTAATATTGCCAGTTTGAAAGCCATTGGGTTTGATATTTTTGCCATAGCAAAAAAATAAATAAAATAAAACCGTTGTTTTGTATAAATTGTTAATTGTTGAAGACTTCCTAACATTTCGTTTATAGACAAAAACTAGCATTTTTATAAATAAAGTGTTGGTATTAAGATCAAATACTTTAGAGCATAGAGCATCAAACTACTATGCTTATTATTTGGAATTTAAGTCTGGGTTGTGTGAGCATTCAAAATTATTTCAGAACATAAAACAATAAATGATTTTTTTTAAGATAATGAGAGCATGATAAACTCAGTTAATCATCAATTTTTTGATTAGTAAATGAATATTTATTATTAAATGAAAGTTCAGAACACAGGATAATCTGATTTATTAGATAAGTTGGATATTTTGATTGTAAAACACACACAAAAAATATTGTAATACAGATGTGAAACATCATATCTAGCAGCATTCTATTCTTTTGAGTATTATATCCTAGTTTATCTTTTTTTTTGGTAGAGTACTGGTAAAATAAAACTTCTAAAATGTTTTATAAATAACATAAATTTTTAGGTTCTTTCCAATGAATTTTTGCATAGTGTAGAGTACAAAAATATTTCATTTACCATTCATTATGATATATACTTAAATTTCATATTAGAAAGTGACTATATATATATAATTGGAATAAATCTTAAACTGGAGTCCAAGAGATTGTAAAAGACCCAGAAAGAGACCACATGTGAGATGGATGGATGAAATAAGAAAGTTTGCAGAGGTGATGTGGAGAAGAGAAGCTAAATATCGGAAATGGATTGAACATGGAGAGACCTTCATCCTGCAATGGATTGATTAATAATGGTTGATGATGACGATAATTGGAATTAGTTGATAACATATATAATATATTTAGATAACAAATATAAAAAATTATTTTAAAATATTTATATAATTTAATACAATTAAACTATCGATTCTAATTTAAATTTCAAAAGAATCAACTAAATATAATTGCCATAAAAATGTTTTTCACATTGTTTAAAGTTTCTCACATTTAATTCCTCATTCCAATTAATTAAGAACACTTAATGTTATGACTAAGAAAGGGTTAAAATTTAATACAGATGTTTCTGATTATCAGTTTTAATGAGTAAAAATAAATGAAAAAAAAAAGATAAAATAAGCTCAATATTTTTTACATACTTTATATTTAACAGCATTCATGTATATATATGTGTTACTAGATTATTTTGTTAGAAGTTAACCCTCTTGTTACTATATTCTAAAATGTTTAATTTTGTTTATTTTTATCAAAATGAAAGTGATTAGCATAAGAACTGCAGATTCAAGCATCACTTTTCTAAAAAAGTTGTGACTGCTATTTTAAAAAAATAAAATAAAATTAATGTGTGAAGCGTTGTTAGCCGAGAGGTCAGCGCAGCAACCTTGCAAGCAAGCAGTTGCTTGCAGACAGTTGTCGTGGGTTCGCTTCCCGGCCGATGCTTTGACATATGGAAAAATAAATAAATAAATAAAATTAATGTATTATACCCCAAAATTTTTATTTATTTTCGCTTTGACGGTAATTTAAAATGTGTCTTATTTTATCTATTATTCTTATTGCTAAGTTAGTAACTGTTTGTTTGTTTGTTTGTTTTTTGAAGTTAAAATAAAGCAAAATACTCCAATGAATTCTATAAATTATTTTTTATTTTTTATAAGTATGATAAACAAATTTATTAAAAGCATGAAGTTTATATTAGATTCAATATAGAATGTGATCAATATTAGTGAAATTTAAAATAATGTTAGTGAATAACTAGAAATATTAAAACCATTAAGAAAGAAAGTAGTAAACAATTAATATTTCTAACCTTCAGAAA
Organism: Epiperipatus broadwayi; assembly: GCA_028023455.1. Lineage (NCBI taxonomy): Eukaryota > Metazoa > Onychophora > Udeonychophora > Euonychophora > Peripatidae > Epiperipatus > Epiperipatus broadwayi. The sequence continues at coordinate 4,161,394 of JAQFVV010012489.1, read as the reverse complement.
CACTCCAATGAATTTAATTAGAAATTGCAAATTGTTTTTAAATAGGAACATATTTTGAAGATAGTTCAACCTATAACAAAATAACAAAAGAAAGGCATATGATTTATTGCTCAGGAGTATATAACAAGTTTGGGCAACAGACATTTGACACCAGAATTGATCCTGGGACATTTCAATTCCAAATCACACGTTCTATTTACAGCATGCCAATCCATTAGAGCACAAGATAAGTGATACTCCATTAAAGGCTGCAAGAAAGATAGATAATACAAATAAGCAGTAGTATATTAATGATTTTTTTCCTGAGGCAAAGAAAAAAAAGAATATGATTAGTTTAAAAAAAGTTCTCTTAAAAATTGAATATCCACAGTTTTGGAAAATGGTAGAAACAAAGTTAGTAGTGGTACAAAAAATATAATTGTAAATTGGAATGCAAAGCTATAGAAAAGGATAAAAGTCTCAAAAGTGTAAAACAACATCTTGGTATTATTTCAGCAGTAAGAAGAAAGACATAATTATTATTGAACATAGAGATAACATGAAAAGTACAGAAAAGTTACCTCTATATTTATTATATTTTCAAAATTACCAAATATTTACAACAAAAAAGTGAAACATGCAATTAAATCTATGAAGAATGTTAGTGCTCTGAAAATGATGAAATTTTTATTGATATAAGCTAAAAAATAAAAAATTTGGTGGCAATACTATATATCAAATATCTAATAATGAAGATGCATCCAGATGAGTTAAAAATGCAGTATAAATGATATTTTTTAAATAAGAGAAAAAAATGTATTAAAAATTATAGGCCTATCAGTTTTCTACCAGTTCTAAACAAAATCTTTACCAATGTATTAAAATTCATCTATATCAAACTTTGTACTTAAATTACCCCCCCTCCTTACAAAAAAAAGATGTATTTAAAAATGGCATTCACACAGTGAATTTTTTCCCCACTTATTGTGACAAGTTATAAAAAAACGAATTTGAATTTGTAAATTATGAAACCAGATTTATAAACATTTCTTCAATGATAAAACCTTTGAATTATTCTGAAACATATTAACTAAAATGCAATAGCAGTGTTATATAATAGGATGATTTCATATCTTCACTCCTTTTGACAGAAATTTTATAAAAAATATTTTGTGGATTAAAATAGTAAGTTAAGGAAATAAATATGGCTAGATATTATTTAAATCATTTACAGGAAATGTTGCAAAAGTTACCAGATTAACATAAGAAACTAGAATTAATGAAAACAATATAAAGATTACAATAATGTTCAATGGATTTTATCAGAAGAAGAAAATAAGGATTTACAAACAAGAATCAGAAAAAGTCTAAAATTGCAAATGTCTTGGTCAGATTAGTAGTACAGATGAAAATATAATGAATGAAATTAATCATAAAGTTAAACTTCAACTGAGTACTTTTAACAGAAATAACTCTGTATTATAAAGAAATATGAAATAAAATAAATGTGATTTATAAGTTCTTATTTAAAGATCTGAGAGTTAAGTTCTTAACAGAAAAATGACACTGAGATTTGATACTACTTAAGGAAGTATGAAAGAGATGTATATTAGAAGAAATAAGAAGAGATCATAAATGAATTATAATGGTGAGAGATAAAACAGATCTCCTTGACATTGTTGAAATAATTAGAAAACTGAAATGGAGCTGGGATATTGTAGAAGAAATGATAATAGAGTATTAAAGTCTTAAAGTGGATTGCAAGAGATTGTAAAGAAAGTACAAGGAAGATTATATGTGTGATGAATAAATGAAATAGGAAAGTTTATTGGTGTGATATGGAGAATTAATGCTAGAAATTTTAGCAATTGTATAAAACTTGGAAAAGTCTTCATCTTGCAGTAGATTGATAATCATTGATAATGAAGATGATGAAGATATGGATGTTTGTGATTGTTTTAGTACAATATTTTTTTTATTTAAAGAGCTATGATCTTCCTGCAGCTAACATTTTTTTGGATTGATACTACCAAATTTACATAATAGCATATGCACTATAGAAATTATGAAAATTGGTCCATATTAAATAGAAGCAAACCAAAAGTAAAATTATATGATTAGACACAAAGTTTAGGGACTCATGTGAATATTGTTAAGATGAAGATGAATTTTGAAGCACTTTTTACTATGTCCAAAAATTGTAATCAGTAAGTGAAAATATTATACAGCTATGCAAAGCAAGTTTATCAAATGTGTATGCACAGACATCTCACACATTATGAAATCAGCATAATACTTAAAAAAATTTTTTATATCAAATTATTTGCATAATGGCATAGCAATACATCCCTATAAAAATCTAGCATAAATCTGGATCCTCCACACATTGTGAAATTATTTTACCATTCTATATTTCTTTCCTGTAAACGTTTTCTGTTCTACTTCTTAACTGTTTTAAGATCATTCAACATTTTTAGTAACCTACCTTTATTTATAATGTTTCTTTTATAGTACTTTCTAAAAAAAATTTTCATGATTTTTCTATCTCTATAACCAATTCAATTTTGTTTTAAATTTTATCTTTACAATTTATCACACCCACCCCCCCAACCTTTTTTTATTTATTCCAATAATTAATTGTTTTAAGTTTACCTTTTGAATTAACTTTTATGTTTTAGCTTATATACATAAAATAGATATCATATTAAATAGAAGTATAGTATATATACTTAAGCTAGAAGTAATTAAAGGGGATTTGAATTCAGACTTTTAATCTCCCTCCAGACATTCATTCTATCTAAGATAACTGATATACATGACTACATACATGTGAAAAAGGTAAATGATCTCCAATATATGTATTTCAAGCTGAACCAGCATTCATCGGTCTGGATCATCATCTCCCACATGCATATATAATCAAAGTTTGGTTTATTAAGATAGAAAATCTACAGACTTTAATGGACAGGCTTCACTTTTCTTCACTCTCCAATTTTTCAGTAATCCATATCAATGAAAATCTGATGCTGGAATGCTCAAACCCATTGTTGATGGCATTATTATTGTGATGCCCATGTTGACCTTAAGTCAATCTGATTCCTCATATACAGGACCCTAATATGTCTATTTAAATATACAGAATCAGGATATATACATGGATATATAAACACAGTTTAACTATATGTAATTGTAAATAAATTGGATGTAACTGCACTTCCTAATTAGCTATTGCTATATATAAAATTAAATACCTCTTGGCACATCTAATGACATTATATCCTAACAACTTCCTAAAGGTGATGATGGTATTTTAGTTGTTTTTTTTTATATTAGATTATTTCTGTCATCTAATATTAAGCATTAAGTGTCTTTAAACAATTCTCAAATTACTCGAAATGTTGTGCATATACTAACCTCTGCGCTATTACTAACAGTTGCACCTGTGGCCTTTGAGCATTCCATTATCAGATTTTCAATTGGATGGACGGTTGAGGAGTTGGAGGGTGGAGTAGATTAAAGCCTGTCCATTAAAGAATGAGGATTGGCTATCTTAATATATATTTGAGCACTTATAGCATATATGTGTGGAGATAGTAATCTGGACCAACTGATGATTGCTAGTTAAGCATGAATTACGTATATTGGTGATTATTTATCTTTTCAACATATATGTATTCAAGTGTGTCAGTGTTATGAGATAGTGTGGAGAGTGGTGGGTTGTGTAAAAATCTGTGATCATATACCCTATATATTATATATATATATATAGACACAAGAATATAATAAGCCTGTGTGTTTCAGTTATTAACTTTAAATAAAGTTAAATTTTTCTAAAGACATTTATTACTTAATATTAGATGACGGAAATAGTCCAATATAAATATAACTACTGACTTCTGATTTTTAAAATTTGTTTTTAAAGATTAGAAGCACCCCAAGACAATATATAGCAATACAAACATTTTCTTTTACGTTTACTGGCTATTTTATTAATTCTTGTACATCATTCTGCTTTCATTTGTTAGCCCTATATTTATTATATTATCCATATTACTGATTTAAAATTATTTTAAGTTTTAAAACAAAGATATCAACTGTTCTAATTGTATATATCTGTAAACTAAAAATTTGAAATATTTATTTAATATTAAAATCAATTATTTACAAGTAATTAAATCTACATTAAAGAGTGAGTATATTAGTAAAGTAATAAATAAATAAATATTTCTCACTGTATCATAGTTTACTTATTATCATCAACCATTATCAATCCACTGCAGGATGAAGATTTCTACAAGTTCAGACCATCTTCTCTGATCTTTAGCTTCTTTTCTTCACATCATCCCTGCACACTTTCTTATTCCATCCATCCATCTCACATGTGGCCTCTTTCTGGGTCTTTTACAATCTCTTTGAATCCAGTTTAAGATTTCAATTGTTCACCTATTATTATCTCTTCTAGCAATCCAACTCAACTCCAGTCTTTTAATTTTTTCAATGAGATCAGTAACATCTGTTTTTTCTATTACCCATATATTGCATTTTAGATCTCTTCTTGTTACTCTCAACATATATCTTTCCATACTTCTTTGAGTGGTCTTTGTAATATGTTGTTTATTATATAGCACATATAACATTTAAACATATATAAAATAAAATGAACATGAACTCAACACTTTTATGAATATGTCATTTCTCCTATTAGCTGTAAAAGCTTCATCAAATTTCAATTAAACAATTATATGTTTTTATTTTTACAACATTAATATTTATCTGATCAATTCAGATTATTCTGGAGTCTTTACTCTTTAATTAATATAAGCAAGCTAGTTAACGTTTTTGAAAAAATAACTAATACCTACCTAGTGGTAATCCACAATTTTTCCCCAAATAATCCATCTCTTATCTGAAAATCAGATTGAGAGCATAATATACAGTTTTGCTATCATTATTATAAAATCTTTTTTTAAACATGTGCAGCATCCCATTTTGTCAGTTTATACCATGATACATTTTAACATTTACATATTTAATGTAAGGTTATTAGAATTATAGTGATTTGGTAACAACTATTATGTTTACTTCATTGACTGCATTTAATAAATAGAAAATATAATCCAAGAATTTCTTTCTTATTCAGAAGTAGTTTGTAAAAAGTTTGAGAACTGGCAATGCCAGAGGTGAACAATAAACCTTAGTCTTTGAATTCTAGAATCCATACTTCTTTCAGTGCATTAAATGTAGGACATTGATAGCATGTGGTGGGCTATAAAAACACAGCCAAATATTTTAATTTTTATTTGATATAGAACTAGCACAAAAAAGATAAATAAAGCTTTTGAGTATTTTAAAGTATTTTCTTTTCATAAGATCAGTTATCAATTAGCCATCCAATTATTTTCATTAGCTGAGAATCGATCAGCAAACGTTTAGTTCTTAAGTCAATCAATTTTATTGAGAAGTTTAAAAAATTCCAAAATTGTATGCGTACAAATACGATGCAGTTCTACAGTCATTTATTCGAACCTTGTTTGAAATTTTTTATCAAATGAAAGTCAGAAGAACTTTGTTAAATTATTGATATTTATTTCTTTTTACAAAAATAGTGAACTGAGGTTACTAAAGCGTTTTGTTTTTGTGTTATATCGTATGTTAAGTAAATTTCTTTAGGTAAATAGTTTGTAGATTTTTTCCTCCTCGTCTTGTTTATATATTTTTGTACCCTTCAAATTTTTTAATTGTTGAGATTTTTAATATTTTATTGTTAGTTTTGCTCTATTTGCATCTGCTAGGAGATATTTATTTACAAAGATGTCAGTCTGTAATGATATTTCAACCACAGTATATATATATATCGTATTTAATTATGTGTAATATTTTGTCACGGTTTGAGTGGTTTTTTTTTATATTGAGTGACTTCAATTCTAAAGACTGTTGCTGTCTTTTTAAGTTACCAATCTGTTTCTTTAATGCTTTTGATTTAGGCCATGTGGCGAAAAAGAATAAAAGCTTATGTGTTCACTTTAAAGATAATGTTGGCATTTGGAAAATGTCAGATGTCACTAAACAGCTTGTAAATAGCATTCATAAATATAATTTAAAAACATACTATTATTATCATTACTTTTAATTATTTAATGAGTCATATACAAATATTTCTAATTAATATATATTTGATGTTATTATACAAAGTTTCGTAATAGAATTTGTTTAGAATTGTTGGATATTAAGGATGAAAATATTTATAATTTAAATTGCACTTAAAAAATTAATGTAATTTAATCACTTTCATCCCTATCTTCATCATAACTTTCTAGATTTGGTGTAAAAGCTTTTTCATGTATCTTATTTCTTTATAAAATCCTAATCATAAACATTTTTACAATTATAAGATATGTTTAAAATATTTTGGGCAATGAAAATTTTCAGCTTAATTCATTTACTAATCATGAAAAGTATTCTTTCTTCATTCCTATTTTGGCCAGGTATTTTTTAAAAAAAACATATTTTTAATAATGCAGAATTAAACTCTAAAGCATTTGTTTTTAAAATATTCTATTCATTTGTAACAAGAAATAAAATGTTTACAATATTCTATATTGGAATATTTTTTTCTATAAATAACTTTAAATTATAAAATGGATCAAAACATCTTGCATTATTTATAATATTTTTAGGGACATTGGAACAATATTTGGGATAATTATTGCATTATATTTTCAGTACAATAAGTGAATGATATTATTAGTGATATATTTTGTTTCTATCTTTCCAGATAAAATGCTCTTAACTGCTTCCAAATCATCATTTTGCCAAGTATTTATAAATATAAAGTTATAACTATAATTGTGTTTTAAAATATGAAAAACTAATAATTTTTTCAACTACTGATATTTTGTGATCTAACGATAAACATTTCTTAATAATTAATAAAAATAAATAAATAAAAAATAAATATATATATATATATATATATATATATATATATATATATATATATATATATATATATATATATATATATATATATATGGATTTGTAACTAATGATTATACAAACAGTTTATATGTACTTTTGTGGTATTAAATATTGATTAAAAATTTTATTTGTCTTTATGTGCAACCAAAATTGTTGTATTTCAAATCATGCATATTGCACAAATTTAGAATTTGATAATAATTTAAAGCATGTAGTTTTTAGTTTTTTAATAAATAAAGTCTTTTATTTAATCATTGTTGGAGCCATTTTTTTTTAATGCACCTATTTCTAATTAACAAGAATAGTTTAAGCTATTTATATACTTTCATTACAAATTATTGAAGTTTATTTAATAAAGTGAGATTGCAGTTTTATGTGTTAATTATGCAATGATGTTTATACACATTCTATTACAGTTTATTATAAAACTGCAATAAAATTTAAATAAAACTTTTATGTGTGTAGCAAATTTTTCTTTAAATGTAAAATTAGGACAGTGTGAGTATATATGAAAAGATTATGCAAAAAGAAAAAAAAACTTTATTAAAAAATAAAACAAATTCTTTTTAAAAAAGACTTGTTGACAATTCATTATAAAAAGGAAATAAGTGAAAATACTTTTTGGCTTATGAAAAAATAGATATAGGTAGGTTTTAATTATGGCCAGAGACATATGCTTTAGAAATAATTTCAATATATGTTTAATTTCTATCAATTGAATATAGTGCCTTGGTAGAACAATTTTGTTTAGCTTAGAAAATACATATTTTTTATACAGTTATCAAATTAATTAAAATATTAATTATTGTTAGTATGGAAAATATACTAAATTAATAAAATATAATGGTAAATTAAGTTTGAAACTGAGCATTTCATTTTTTTCTTTACTATAGCATCATTTATTATAAAAATGAATAACTAAATGATAACAAAATTTTTATTTTTATTTTGAGAGTGATTGGTTTTATCTTTGTCACTAAAAACATGGGATTCAGAATATAAGATAATGCCAGTATGTATCTGAGACATTTTTTATTTATTTTTTTTGCTATCAAATGAACAACATAAAATCCAAAACCCTCTAAAGTTTTAACCTCATACATACTTGTTTGCACCACTGTATAGATTTGACACCATACCAATAAGTATACATTTGCATAACTTTCATTCTTTTCTAAGTCTAATTGTAGATATCTTTATTTCTTAGAAATAAATGTTATTACCAATTACAAATACTTGTTTTTTCAGCTCCCTATATTACCAAATTAATTTCACACTCATTTATAGTAGTATTATCTTCTGGAAGCTTGAATATTAAAAGCTAAATTAAAGAGAGAAGAAATGTTCTTGTTAACTGTTCTATGATAAAAGAATCAAATAACATTATGCTACTAATGAATTAAATGTGAGCAAATTTAATTGATAAAATCGTATATAATTTTTATATGTTATTATATTAGTAAAAAAAATTAATTAGATGAAAAAATTATGGTCATGTAAAAAATTCATTGAACAATACTTTTATTTTAAAGACTAAACAAACAGTATTAGTCACAATTTTCACACCTTTAGCATGATGAATTTGAAATTAATTCCCACATGAGGAGATAAAAAGCATCTCATTTCATCAATTGATTAAGTCTGATCACATGATTAATTTCATGCCTCAATAATAATAATTATTATTCAGTTATTTATTTAATTTACAATTAAACTACATAAATAATATAAAAATATTAGTATTAGTAAAAGTAATATATTTATATTAATAGAGGGAATATGGAAAAAGAATGCTCATTTAATTTTTATCATATAGATTGAAATGATTAGCAGTGTAAGCATCCTTCTAATAAGAGTCTAATAACAAATACAATGGAGAAAATTTTAGAAAATCTTAATATCAGGTTTTAATATGTGAAAAAGCTGAAGTTGTATTTCAATATTTGTGGAATTAAATAAAATATTTGTTATCAAATTTTGATTAATTATTCTGTTAGTTATAATATTGTATAAAAATTGTCATTTATTTCTCTTCAAAAAAAATGTATCCTTTATTAAAGAAATTTTAATGATATTGAAATTATAGTGTGGATTCCAAATAACAGGTCCACATTAAACAAGATGTTTTAAGGATATGCTTTGTATGCATTATCATTTATCGAATTATATATCTTGGAAAAATTTGAGATACATAATAATAATAAAAATAATTATTGCTTACCCAACTAATTTGGAAATATGACATGAATGCTTTTACAATAAGTTGTACTTCATTTGGAATTCTATACACTACATGTAAGTAAAATTGCAAAATTATTTTACAATAACTCTATCTTCCAATTACTTCTCATTGATATGTACTTGTTTAAAGATCAAATGTTTATTATACGATTATTGTTCTTTAATAAGATGATACTAAGAAAATAATAGTCGACTAATATTTTTGACATAGTTATTTAATTTTACATAATCTGTTACATTTTTCATCATTTATAGATGTTATTAATTCAGTCCAGTTCATAAGTTTTTATTTTCAAAAAATTATGGCCTTTTTTTAATTCACAAATATCTATACAAAAAGTAATTGTATAATCATTTGTTCCAAAAATCAAGTGATGTTTTCTAATAAAGTGACAAAAAGACTTAATACAACAATTGTTGTTTTTTATAAAAAAGTTGTTAAGTTTTAGCAGCACATGATTAAACAAGAGCTATCTTTACTTATTTGTTATCTATAGTAAACTTGTGTAATCAATGATTATGAGGATTTGGGATTAAAAGATGGAATTAATGCATTTTACCAATATTTTTTAACTCTATTTTACCATTTAAGCTAATAGTATTAAAAATACATTAAAATTTTGGATTCAAGGCAATCTGCTTGAATACAATGATATAGATATAATTTTAGATTAGTAACTATATTTGAGTAATTAGCCATTTTTGGGAGGAAGGGATTACTTGGATCCAAAGTCTTAAGTTGTTTTGAATTTTAATATTGTAGCTTGATTTGTAAAATGTAGTTCGAAATAGTTTCTAGATGCTTAATATATTAACTTACAGTTTTGAATTTGTAGGTTCTCATTGATAAAAACAAAAGCCAAAAAACAGTTTAAGGGTTGAAATTTAAATTCACAACTATCTGAAAATTACTAATATTCCATTTTTTGTTGTTGTTGCATATGATGAGCTTTGAATTAATTTAAAAATCTTTATTTGTTGAATCAATTACTTTTGCACTATCTAAGTAGTGAATTAATCTAAATTAATCGTTTTTAAGTAAATAAAAATACACTTTATTTGAAATTGTACATTTAAGATATTAGTTTTTGTAAACTTCTTTCATTTATCTCTTTTTATTAGTTTTAATATATATATATATATATATAATCGTTTCAGAGTTAATAGATGAATTAAAATAGGTTTTGGCGTACATTGTTTGTGAATAAATTAGAATATTTTTTAAAAAAAACTTGGAATAATAGGTTCCATTATTATTCCTATTTATGATGTTGACCATGTGTTTGAAAATATATATATAATATTTTATAAAAGGCTTCATATCACAAAAATAGAAAATCTGTTTCTATGCTTTGAATTGGGATTTTTTTAATCAGATAACTGTTCTATAATTACCATCCAATATTTAAATAAAAATAAAAATTCTTTATTATACTCTCACTTTTTAATTATTGGTAATACAGATACCATTATCTTCTTTATTATTTGTCTATAAAAAAAAATATTATAAAGATGCTGGATTATTTAAAGACTGTTTTTAATTACTTTTCATATATATTATTTTAAATACCATTCTAGAAGATTATTAATTTAATTATGCAGAAACTAATAACTCAATAAAGCTTGTAATTATCAAAGATACATCTCTAGTATGTTATATAAAAAACAAATTCTGAATAAATCAAAAAATTTAAAAAAAAAAAAAAAGATTAAAAACAAAACATTCTATAAATATATGAAGAGTGAGTCATTTTTGGGCAATCAGAATTATTTTAGACAAACGGAAGAATGAAATATAAATATGGGCTGGATGAAGCACCTTTATTCCATATTATTCAAATATGTGAACAATATGGCCATATTGATAAAATATAACATACCAACAAATTAATAATAAATAAACTGAAAACATTTTTAATAATTTTTTTTACTATCATTTTAATCATTATTTATTCACTGTTTCCACCAAATTAATTTACTGTTTTCAAACAGTAGTGCTTCCTCCACATCACACCAATAAACTTTCTTATTTTATCCATATGTCATATTTTTGGTCTCTTTATACATTTTTACTAACCTCTGGAATCCAGTTTAACACTCCAATCATTTATTTATTATCTCTTCTAAATATAGGGGATTTGAACTCAGTCTTTCAAGCCACTTTACTATCCACACTACCTCATATTACTGAGACATATGATTACACACATGCAGAAAAAATAAATAATCACCAATATTAGTATTTTGTGCTAAACCAGCACTCAACAGTTGGTCCAGATTATCCTTTCCCATACAAATATATAATCAATATATCTAGTTGAGTTCTATTTCTGGGTCATAATTCTTTTAATGATGTCAATGTTACATATTTATTTTTTCAGCTGAGTATTTTGCTTTTAAATCCTTCTTGCTAAATGTTTATTACACAAAATTTGAGAAAATATTATATACATAGTAATATAAAAGGTCAAAATATAAATATCAATGCTGTCATAAATTTGCTTATTAAAAGCAATATTTAAAACTTTAATTCATAATAAGAAAATATTTTTATAAAATATGAAGTATTATTTTTATTTTTTACTTACAATGTTATTGGAAGATTGGTAATCAATGATAGGTGATCCAGTAAAAAGAAAATAGATTTTCTATAAAATAATTAACATCATTCATAAAATATGTACATCAATAAAAAGCAAAATACAAGTTATAACTTTACATACCCACATATATGTTAAACAAACATTATAAATATTTTTGCATTTCATTGCATAAAATTTTAAGATTGTAAAGCATTATCTAAAATGCAAATAATACAAGTCTTTTCTCACTGTATATTCATTTCAGCTCCCCAGCTTCAAGTGTATTAAGCATCTTTAACATCTGCCAAATATTTTAGAGTAGTGACTTGAGGTTTAGACAGTTGTGATTGTTTATAAACATAAATATGTTAAAACACTAGCTCATACATATTATATTTAAATTGATAATTTAATATTAGAAAAACAATATGTTAAACAATAATATTAAACAATTCAAAACAAAGCAAAACTCTCCATATAGTAGTGCCATCTTGTGCTAACAAGAGCAATCAATGGATGCCAGAAGGCATGTGCATAAAATCCCTATCTAGTGCACAAGATGGCACTACTATATGGAGAGTTTTGCTTTGTTTTGAATTGTTTAATAACAATTATGTGCTAGTATGAGATAGTGATCATGTGATTTTTAGTGGTTAAACAATGATAAATGGTAAATCCATATCAAATGGTTTTATTGCTCAAGATTTCTTAAAAATTTAATCTTCGGATGTTCCAGAACTGAAATCAATCCAAACAATTTGCATTCCACACTCTAACACTCTAGCATTGCACAAAATTACGCAAGATAATGAATTAGGTCAAAAAATCATTAGTTGCATACATTGTAGTTGCAAGGTCTATTAAATATATACATATTTTACATGAATTTTGTGAATTCTGATAATATGAATTAAATGGTATCAAAATATTTATAAAATAATATTCGAATGATTATTTTATGATACTTAAATCAAATGCTGAATTGATATAACACAAAGACTCTCAATATTGGCCCACATTTTTATAAGAATGATGCTAATAAAGTTTTTATTGAAATTACATTATAATAAAACCATGATCTTATTATATATACATTTATATATTAAATTAAAATAAAGAGCCTGCTAATAGCTCTAACAAGGTTTATCAATAAATGCCACAAGAGAAAGAATTTAAAATCTTTATCTAAAAATTATTCCCAGCCCCAAACCAGTTTTTATCCATTTTCAGTGAGATGCTAGGATATTTCAGACACTAGATCCAAATTACCAACTCAATGCCAGAACTTATCTGACAGTTAACTTTTAAATAGAAAAATAAAAAATTTTCAGACACCTACATGATTTCAAATCCATCTATCTAACTTCAATAGCTATATGGGGCTTAGAAATCTTCAGACATATGATATATTAATAGCTTTAGCAATATAACATCACTTAAGACTTAAAAGCGAAACTATAATAGTAAATAAAATAAGTCATACATCATGTGACTTAATATGATAAGCTTATAATTATAAACTAAAATAAAGAACATGCTAATAGCTCTAACAAGCTTTATCAATAAATGCCACAAGAGAAAGTATTTAAAATCTTAATCTACAAATAATCCCAGCCACAGACTGGTTTCTAGCTATTGGATTTCCTTGAGGCACTAGGATATTTTAGACACTAGTTTCAAATTACCAACTCAAAGCCTTTTTTTTAAAAAAAAAAAAATAGTTTTTTTTATACAGAAATGTGCATTAGCAATAAAACACTACATATCTAATAGTTAATAACTTTAACAATTTAAAAACTTTATTCATTTTTGTTCTGCATTATATTATTAAAAACAAATGTTTCATAAATTTATATACATTAAAAAGTCTCAGTTATAATTTAATTTATAATAATCATAATTAACAAGGATATATAAATATTAAAAATGTTTGCATTTATTTGAAGTAAAACAAAAAGTTTTTATTGACTTTTAACTCTTAATTTTGTTTATGATTTATAAAACTAAAAATTTACAAATTATTTATATTTCATTTGTTGTTGTAAAGGTCAAATGATGTTCAAAGTTTAAAAACTTACAAAAAGAAAACTCTTTTTAATTAAATGTATTTAGTCAGACTATAATTTTTTTTCCATTCAGTAATCAAAGTTTTACTATCATTATTAATTAACAAACCACTAATAGAATATCATATGATGTCACCTATAATATAGCAAAAATCTTAAACAAGGATAGTTATTTTCAGGCTTAAATATATATATTGAACTATGTTAATAAATAGTGTTAGATTGGAAAGCAATCTCTAATAAAGATAAATCAGTTATCATGTAATTTTGTAAATAAATAAAAGCTCCAATTTTTTTTTTATCAATGTTGTGCATGGTTTTAATACTACTAGAATAAATTAGGTTATCTTATAATTTCAATATGTTTGCATCATTTCCTATGCCTCTATTTTCTGGGGAGTCTTTTTTTTTGTGTGTGCAATGATTTAATTTAGTTTTTGTTTTTATTGATAGATAGCAGTTGTGGTAATGGAGAAAACAAATTTATTTCATGGGCATTAAAAATGTTTGCAATCAGATTCTAAAAAATGCCTGTCTAATGAATTTTACATTTCCGTTTTTCATGTTACAAATTGTTATAAGAAAGTAAGAACATATTTTTTAGTATTATATATATAAAATTTCTCTGTAAGCATTAAAATTTTGGGGAACTAAGAAACATGCAATATGTATTTATTTTTTTTAATGATAAAGTATATGCTTTTTCTATTTAAACAACTGTGTATTTTGAACAATTTTATTGCTTCTTTAATATTTTACTGGAAAAAAATGAGATTTTTAAAAATCTAAAAGATAAGATAATCTGTGATTACTGTATGAGTGTAGAGTATTTTACAGTACTTCTATGTTTTCTCTTGTGCCCACTTCTTTTTTAGTTTGATAAATATAAGATGTGGGAGAAATATAGCAGGAAAAGTCAAAAAATTATTCGACTGTGATCTTTATATTTTTTTAAATTTTTTGTTTGATAATTTCTAGATCAGAATTGAAATAAATAATATAAATATCTTTTACTATATAGATATAATAAAAACAAATTTGATGCGTTTTTCATATTTTTTTTTTTCACATTTCAGCACATATTAAAAAGTATATGCAGAATCATGTGACCTTCACACAATTTTTTTGATTGCGACTAGACATGTAAAAGTTTTATTTTGATATGGAGTACTGCTGTACCAAAATGTCAAGAATGTTTATAGTTAAAATATAATTAAGCATACTAACATATTTTATTACTAACTTCTTATCAGCACTGTGTAGTTATACAAACAAATTTTATTGAAATCAAATTTTTGGGAATATGAATACAAGCTATTAACTTGAACAGCATTATTGAAATTAAAATAGTTGGTAAATGATTGTCATTTATTGCTTCTAACTAATAAAAAGCAGCAAGAATAACTAATTAAATATTCTCTTAACCTTAATATTTAGTAATTCAATAAATATAAATAGTTTGACTAAAGAAAAGATTAGGAATATTACACATAATTATGGCTTAGCACTACTTTTGACTGGCAAATCATATTTATAGCATTAGATAAAGACACTATTTAGTGTCTATTTATTACTTAGATGCATTGATATTTTTAAAATATTGTGAAGATATTATCACTGTTAAAGACATTATCGCTGTTAATATAGACATTAAATGTAAGGCTGGGAGATCCACCTGAAATTTTTGATTTTTTTTGGTATCTACAATCTACATTATGTAGATTGAGTCATTATTTTTGACAATAATAAGCAGAGCCATCTAGTGCAAACAAATTGTAGGACTAGAGTAAAGTTTCATGAGTTTTCATAAAGATAAAAATAAGATTGATAATAATAAATAAAAATAATTTAATAAAGATCTCTAAAAAATATATCTTTTGAAATTTTAACTATGCTTTGTATTTAATTATCTGATAGTTTTGACTGTCATATAGAGCTTTGAAAAAGATTGCTAGTAAGTAGAAATTATCAGGTAATTGAAGAAAATGTATGAAAAATTGAAGTAAAGAAATACATTTTTTAAAAGATTCATTTTATACAAGAAATTGAAAAAGAATGAAAAAGTTAATGACATTTATAAAAACCTTATAGAGTTTTTTCATATATCATTATCATATATTCTTATATGACTAATATTTATTATAATATCTGGGTAAAAAATTAAGTGATAATGATCAAAGAAGTAATGAAGGGTTTTTGTGATAACTATAAAAACCAGCCTGCGAAATAGAAGTGGTTCCACATATATTATATGCCAGTTTGTTGAATTTATTTACTTCATAGAAATAATATCTTATGAGAAATATCTTTTCTAATTGCATCTTTCCTTTGAGACATAGTTTCCCAATAAAAGCAAGCTATGTCACATTTTCTCTAGAATGGCTTTGAAAAAAATATTTATATTATATATGAAATACATGTTTGATAAGAAAATTATACTAAAGTTCACTACAAAATCTCATTCAGTAATCTGTTGATATTCATTTATTTTACATAGCTAATTCATCATGTGTTCATGCAATAATAGTTTCAGTATTATAACATCTAATAAATACTAAAACCATGTAACTGCAAGATCTTACTATTATAGTTTTGAAATAGAATGAAAATATTTTAAATAAAATTCTTTAATATCATACAATTGCATTGCTACATATATATTATGTGTTATTTGTTTATTTTATTAAGATTCTTATATATATCTTAACATAGTTTAAATAGTTATGATAAATATTCATTTGGCTTGTTAAACATAGTATTAGAACTTTGCTATAAGGGTTGCATCTCAATGTTCAAGTCTGTCTATGTATCATAAATTGGTTAAGATATTTAAATTGATGTATATTTTTAAATAAATAATTTTGCAAGCTAAAACTTTTTGAATATTTATTTGCTGTCACTTACTAATTGAGTATTTAAGCTTTTTGAGCAATAATAACCAAACCAGAATCTTTGTGATTGAATTTAAGAATGTTCTAAAAAATCCTTTGAATCATCATAATTAATGTAGATCAGAAAACCAAGAAGATATTTTGTATTTTTATTTTTAATTTCTTTAAATTAAAACATTTATTATTAGTTGTATATCACATTTTAATGCTTGCTGCATTAATTCCCCTATAAAATAATCTCACAACCACTTATATGAATACAAACAAAGTTGTAGTCAGCACATATTTTTGTTAGAACAAAAATTGGGATCAAACATAAATGAAAATTAATCTTGTATGAAGTGATTAGAGTAGATATAAACTGAGATTAAATACAAAAATTAAGTTTAAAGAGTTTTTTTTAATAAATGTGTTTAATCATAAATACTTATGGGTTTTTGTCTTGGACAATTAATTGAAGAGCTCTGAGACTTCAGGTAGGATATGGAAGCATGAATAATATTTATTAGGAGTAAAAAGAAAATATTAGAAAAAAAATAAATAGATGAAATACATAAATAAACTATCACTGACATCATTGAAAAAAATTTAAAAGATGAAGTGAAGATAGATTTCACTTGATGCTAAATTTACATACTTTGACAAATAAATATATTCATATATAGACAAACAAGATTTATGTGCAATTCAGCCATTTGTGATCTTTTCTATCAATTCACAAGTGTTTAAATATCTTTTTTTCTTGCTCCGCTGTTAAATTTCTATAAAAATTTGTATTCTGCCATCAAATAAGAAGATTCTATACATTTATCAAATTGACTATGTTTTGATATTAGTAAGATATTAATTATATATGTATGCCATTCATTTTTAAACCTTATGACACTTTTAAATTATACTATGAAAGAATTATGATTTTTGACACTTGAATCATGACCACTAATAAATAGTAGTACATTTTGGTTAATAGAAAATAGATTAAAATTTCGTATTATATATATTAGCATCAAATGATCTTGAGTATTTACCCACTCTGAGTGGTTTAATGCATTATTAGAATACTGGTGTCAAAAACTATATGTTCATGGATCAATTCTCAGTTATGAAAAAAAATATTTGTGTTGTTAAATTAACTAGGGTGTTCACTTCATTTATGGTGTGATAATAATGTAATTATTCTTTTTATTTACGTGATATTTAGTAAGATTATCCCAAAATTAATATTAGAGTGATATCTGAGGATTATTCTGGAATCCTTAAACCAGAAATCATATTGGGCCTCTATTTATAAGCCCTGGTAAAAAAGAATTTTTAGGCTTACTTTTATAATATAGTAAGTAAGCCATTGAATGAACTCACCTTTGATTTATAAATATTCTAGTTTTAATTTTGATTAAATCTGAAACATATTGTTAGTCTAAAATAATTTAACAATTTATTTAATAATAAAAAAAATATTTTCTTTTTGTAAATCTTATAGATTTTTTCTCCTACTATTATTTATATAGTGAAGCAGATATTTTTTTTCAATTAAAAGTAATTTATATTTGCTTCTGTTATACATTTATTTATTTATTTATTTTGATGTATATATAATAAAAAAATGTGTTTTTAAAAATTTTTGATACTTAATCTTTCAATTTAATAATTTTATAACTTCATTATTATCTAAAAGTGTGATTTATTTCATTTTTTTTTTTTTTAGCTTGTTGCAAATGTTTTAATTTTCATCTGTGTTAACATCGCTGGTATTTTCGTTAATAATTTAATGGATCATGCTCAACGCAAAGCTTTTCTGGATACGCGAAATTGTATTGGTGCCCGTTTAGAAATGGAAGATGAAAATGAAAAGCTGGTAAGTTGTATTACATATATAGTACACATGTAAATGTGGTATATGATGAATATATATTTTGAATAAATGAAAGTAATTAATGTAAGTATGTCACATATTTAAAGATTTTAAATAGCTAACTATTGTACTATTGTTACAATCGCTATTATTATTTACATTATTAATTATATATTTTAAAAGTAATCTTGGCTATGTTAATTTTCTAACAATATTATAAAATTCTTAATATTTATGGTCAATAGCTTTTACTGTAAATATATAATAGGGTGTTGTGATGCAGAAGTAGTATAATTAATCTTAAATCCTCAGAATTGAGTGCAAACCAGAGATAGTTAAAATACGAAAAAAAATTCCAGATTCAAATCAGGCTTAGAATTTATTTTAGATAGTTAGTCTGTAAAAATTCTAGATAACCTGCTATTATTGTATCAAAAATGAATGACCCTTTCAAATCCGCATCCTTCTCATTTATTGTTTTTTTAAGAGAGATGGCTAATTAGTCGTTCATCTTTGTTTTACATGTAATTATTATAGATATAATTGTCGTTATAATGGAAGCTCATATATATATATATATATACACACATACATATTTTATTCAAGATATTAAGACATCATAAATGTATAGATTAAAAGTGAAAAGGTAAAATAATATGAACAAAGTTTATAAAAATGTGGGAATTTCTTAATTAAATTTTTTCTTAGTGAATATTTTTGTTAGGCAGATTTTAAATAAAGGAACTACATTATTACTACTGACATTTAGCTTATTAACACCAATTATAATCTTCATTTTAACAAATATCATTCAGATACATCCCCATTGCCATGAATAACAATTATTACAATATATATTTATGAATATTCAGTTCTGTATGCAAATACAGATAATATAGGCAAAAGAGTAGAGACATATTCCATCTGATTGATATATTAATTTTATTCTGAATTACAAACTCTGTTGATGAAGGTATACTTATAAACATCAAAGCTCCAAGAATAGGTGGGTTCATTCTATTCATGATCCTTTGTTCAATAAGAAAAATGATTTATTCCCTTTGTTTATGCTAATTACATTATAGTATACATAGAACAGAACAATAATTAACAAGAGAGCTATGATTGTGATTTTCAATGAAGGTGCATTCAGGGTTAAATTATAAAAAGGAAAGAAACTACTTCATTATGCATACTAACAAGCATACACAAATTTGAATATATATACAAGGGGAGAGCCAAAAATAATGAAAATTTTATAATAAAAATTGTTTATTTATTTTTAAATATTATAAATAGAATCTCATTCAAATTACTGTTCATTTAATACAATACACCAATCTAAACATATTTTTCACTAAAACAATGTAAAATCTTTTATTGCCTACAATGATTTTTTTTCATAACTTTTAAGTCAACAAAAAAAAAATGAGGCATTTTTTATTTGAAAAAAAGTCACATGGTTAACTATTGAGAGAATATGACTGATAGATAAGCTGAATCATGTTGAATTTAATTTAAAATTATTTCACAATCAATATTATTCACAAAGGAATTGTCATAGTAACATGTGCACTGATCACTTTGCCACAAATGAAATGTTTACATTTTACCACATTATGCAAACATTTCAGTACTTCTAGCTAAAATATCTGACCATTGATAACTAATTTTGAAAGAAAAATGCTGTTTAACTCAATAAAAAAATCTGCATTATCTTGACATTAGACTTCACTTGCCATACTTTTTTGGGACATTGTGAATTTGACTATTTTGTTAAACATTCATAAACTTGTGTTTTTCCTCAGAAAAACTTTTTTATAATCTGTTTTAAGCATTATAACTTTTTCATTGCTGTTTTCTCTAAATGAAACAGAATTTCACATTATTACAACTTTTCAATCATTACAAAAAATTGTGAAATATGTGAAATGCTCTTTACAAAAAAAGTGCTACTTGGCACTGTTATTTCATATAGTCATGTAATTTGTCAGATTAATGCAAAGAGTTATATAATATCAGAAGCATGTACAATTGGTACACTTATTAGAGAATAGTTTCAGTTATTTTGAACTCCCCTCATATATGTTAACTTGAGCAATACATTTTTTACATGATAGTTATAATAATTTTTAAGCATACAAATTAGATCTAATTAAAAATGTGTTTACTAATTTAAATATTTTCTGGTTATTGTTCAGTTAACAATAAATTCTATAATTAATTATGTTGCACACATATTTAATTTATGGGGTAATGTTTATATAAAAATGGAACAAATTTAATTTGTACTTTACTAGAATATATTCTATTATATGCTTATTAATTGTGCAAAGAGTAACCCATTAATGTTTGTGGCATTTACCATTTAAAAAAAATGCAAATAATTCTAATTTCTACATGTCCAGATTATAATTAGATATGTACTTTTATCATATAATGACTATTTTTTATGCTTACATAGTCTGTTAATGCAGTAGCACAAGTTTTTGCATACAATATTGCCATCTAATGCAAGCCATAGTACTCAATGAATGCTCTAAGATGAGTGCATCAAAATCTCTATTTAATGCTCACTCATTCAATATTCCTAACTAGTTTCTAGCTTATGGCTGTCATTATTATGGTCTCAGTTGGGACTTAAGGTTTTATAAATAACTAAAAAGATAAAAGTTGTCTACTGGAGGGACACATTGAATCCAAAGATCTAGGTGCAGTGCTCTCAGATCCAAGGCTGCTCACTGATTAAATCCATAAATTAGAAACTAGTCCAGGGATATAGAATGAGTCAGTATTAGATAGTGGTTTTGAAGCACTGATCTTCTAAAGTTCATTAATTCTTATGACTTGCACTTCATGGTAATATTCTATGAAGAAATTTACTACTTTAAGATATATATTTTTGTCTACAAATATCATCATATTT
This sequence comes from Epiperipatus broadwayi, assembly GCA_028023455.1. NCBI lineage: Eukaryota > Metazoa > Onychophora > Udeonychophora > Euonychophora > Peripatidae > Epiperipatus > Epiperipatus broadwayi. Next base: position 4,139,879 of record JAQFVV010012489.1, on the reverse strand, counting down.
AATCACATTACAGTTCTAAAATCAAGCAAGTAAAATATGCTTCATAAAAATTAAAATTGCAACCTATCATGATTTATGGTTAGTGATATTTATGTGCCTTGTACAGATGATGAAGTAGGTTACTTTGAAATTATCATATAAAACCTGTTTTGTTACAGTTTCTTATTCTAATGTTAACAACTATAAATATAACAGATCATATTTTATTTATTAATGAACTCAGTAGTAGATGCTACAATGTTCAATGAAGTTAAAAAAAGTGAAATGCTGTTTTTTTTATAAATAATCTGCAGTGAGGCAAATATATTTTATAAAAACTTCTCAAAGAAATAGTGAAGGAGATGGTAATGTTGAGTAAGCTTGCCAAATTCTGGTTGGTGAAAGATTAGTCCGTTTTCCATTTGTATTTCATCATCTAGTAAAAATAATTCGACATTTTTTTATAAGTCAAACACTTAAAGAAAAGTTTTAAACCTTTTGAAAAGAATTTGATTAACCTTATAATTAAACCTCAGATCATTAGCATAGCAGAAAATATGCTACTCTGCACCATTCAGCCTTTTTATGATAAACTAATCACATAAGAATATAAAATTATTTGTTAACTTAATTTGATGTAATATTATAAGAGGTAAAAAATATCATGTGTGCATATTATGCATAAAGGAGATTATTATATAAAAATGTTGAGTCCATCAAAATGAAAAATTAAAATAATAAGAAATTGTAGTCTATTCTTGGTGTGCAGATAACAACATTCAATATTCTAAGTTGAAATTCCTTTACTATCTCTGATTTATAAATTTTATATTATTTAAATTTTATTTTGTTAAAATTATCTCATATAAGATGTTAAAAATATTTTAATTTGTTATTACCTAATTCTTGTTTAATTCTAATATGTAAGTGGCATAATAAAATGGTTCTGATTTTTATTCTAGCTTATATTATATTTTTTAACAGTTAAGAAAAGCAGGCAAAACTCACCGTACAGTAGTGCCACCTAGTGAAATCCAGAGTAATCAATGTATGCCAGAAGGCTTGTGCATAAAATTCCTATCTAGGGCTTAATCATCCAATATCCCCAGACTTGTTTTTACCTTGTGGCTTTCATCAGTGAGGAACCTGGGATCTGAGAGCACTGCACCTATATCTTAGGATCTAATACAACACTCCAGTAGCCACTTCTATTTCTACTTAACTACAAAACCATGAGAATAAAATTGAAAATACAAGAATATTTTCAATCCAAGATCATTAGCTTATATAGTCATATATTTTGGTGTCTTTGGTTCTTTAATAACCATAGCCACTACTATCCTATTAGTGATTCTTTAATACTTGTGACATTTATCTTTTAATATGAAAAGACATATGCTTAATGAGTTTAAATTTTAAAACTATTAATATATATAACAGGATAAAATAAAAGATTTTTCCAGGTTAGCAAACAATCATATTAAGTATTGTCTATCAAAAAAAACAAGTATATAGAAATTGGTCATAGAAGTCTGACTACAGTCTCACTGAGTGTTTATCAATTATGATCATTGTTTATGTTATGAGTTTTGAAATTGAAAGAGAGATGTTACTATTTTAATTTATCATAATGTGAGTTAAAGAAAAAAACTAATCTTGTAATTACTTCTTTTACAAAAAATTATTTTGTAATTAACTCTTTTATTAATATATATTACATGATTAAGATTTTAGCTAAATAAAACAGCAACAACAAAATAAATGACAATACAGACTTTAACTGTTGTGATTGTATCAGTTAAAAACATCTCTCTGGTGGCAATTTTTTAATAACTCAACATATAATTTTAGTATTAAACTTTTACTCTGTATGAGAATTTAATAAATTAGATTAGATTTGTTAAACATATAATATTACAAATGAAAATCATCTGACAAAATAATATTTCAACTTCACAAACGTAGAAAGTATAATGATAAAGATAAGGAAAACAATGAATTTTTTTCTGATTGGATAAAGTAAAGAAAGCTGCAAAAAAAGAAAATTTGTAAAATCATTATTATTTGAACTTTTTTTGTTAAAAATGAGAATGAATAAAAGTGGAGCCATCATTAGTCTATCAAATTCTGTTCTAACATTTAAAATTGTACTTATAATTTCAAAAATATTACAAGTATTATGGAATATTGTGGACAAACGTTTAATTATTGCATTCTTTGTCACACTTTTCTGAAATTTGAGAAGTCAAAACATTTAATTTATATATTGTAACGGGCACATATGTACGTTACATTGTTTTTTTTATTAGTAAACGTGAAAAGAATAAAAGTTCTCAAATAAAACTTCCTTTTTAAGAATTAAAAATTGAAAATTAAAATTCTATACTAAACTCATATATATAAAATCGCACAGATGAAAAAAATTATTAAAATAAAACTTTATTAAAAATAAAAAAGGTATTTTAAAAATAAAAACTTAAAAAGATTTGGAGATAAAAATATATGTTTAAGTTTGAAAACAAATTAATTGGTGTTATTGAAAAATGGAAATGATTGTTTTAATTAGTTAAATGTAAACTAGCCTTGGGCATTTAAATGTATAAGCAATGGTCAGATAGGAGAGAAAAACAATGGAATCGGACCTCAGCGAAAGGACCATCACATCAATGACATAATGTCAATTGAATACTTAAAATTAATATAAAAGGAAAAGTTTGGAAATTATTAGTTAGTTATTACACAAAAGAACAGATATGTGTTAGTGTGGAGTTATATGAGAAGGAATTGAAAAAATGCACTCTTCAATCCCTTCAGTTTTGTTAAAAAAAAGAAAAGAAATGACATCATTTTTTCTACATTAAGGACCAGCTAAACTAAAAGACCTCTGGATAAATAAAAAGCAACAGCTAACTGGATACCAATATCTATTTAGGATGGTGTGGGAATTCATGTTTAAATAGCAAGCCATGGATAAAGCTGGACATTTTAAAAATCGTAAGAACTTTATGAACATTTTCAAAACAAACTCTAAATTTTAAACCTTTCAGAAATTATCGCAATAGTAATTCCTATCTGACCAAACTAAATTATTTATTAATTAGTTATAATTTTATTTGATATATTTCTTTTTTGTAAAATCATTTCCATTTTTTTTTGTTCTTTAAGTTTTATTTATGATTTTTGTTTTGCAATAAATTAAATTATATAAATGTTAAACTTAAGTCGGGTGTGAATGGTTATATAGATTTGTAAAGTTATATTAGGGGAGGGTAATCTTGGGTTATTTGTTTCATAGTTGAATTAGGTCTATGGATTGGATATATTGGTGTAATAGTAGATGTAGTATGAGGTTCGCTATGGGCAGAATTGCTTTATACGCTGCACACACTCGTTTTGCCTATGGGAGGAATTATAAGATGGAGACTGCAGATAGATGTAGTATTCCTATCTGATGAGAGGCAACTTCTTCTCTTAACCTTTTGTGCTGCCGTATTTCATATTATAATGAATGCATCGATATATCAGATGAATTGACGTTAGTTTGACTGCAAACTTTGGCCTAAGGTTAAATAAGGATAGAATATTTTCTTTCAAATGCAAATCTATGTAGTCTATTCATCCTCAACACTCTAAATAAAAATGCATTAAATTTAAGTTGGGTATGGACGTTGCATGGATTCGTTAGCAGTTAATTATGTTTTTGGTTTTCAAATTTGATCAAGATATATAGACATTCGGTAAATAATGATACCTTACAGTGAGTATTTAAAATGTATTTATTCACATATCTTTTAAGTTATTGGTGTCTCTGCAGTATCTTATGATCAATACCATTGGGTTTCTTGTATTCCCTATGCAATTGATGGTATCAATCACTTTGTATTTTGATCGTTTACGTTTATTTTGAAATGTTTTTTTAACCGTGTAATCTATGTAACCGATCTATACTCAACATTTTAAAACAAACTTTTATAAACCCATCTGTGTGAACTTATAATAGTATAAAAATTAAACTGTAAATTAAAATCTAAAAATAAAAGTTAAAAATAATGTTAAATGTTAAAGTAAACAAACTAAAATAATAATGTTAAATTTTATTTATATATGTGCATAAATAAATGTTTGTGTGTATAATTACTGGCAGTGGCTTATTTTATTCTTTTTTTATATATTCTTAGATAAGAATTTATTATAAGATATAAATCTCTGCTGTTCCACTGAGCTAGTGACAATGGGCTAATGACCGGATATCAAAAAAAATTTTTTTTTTTACTTACGTATCTGTCTACTTTATAAACTTTTCTAGGTTCAAATGCTTAGATGGCACCCTGTAGTGCAGATTAGATTAAGCTTGTTTTCTTCAGATTGTTATAATATATTGGCCTTTTATTGAGAGTTTGCTAATTTTTTTTAGTGTTAAAATTTACATATATTGTTTTTTTTAAAATTTATTTAAAAAAAATTATAAAGATCTTAGGATAATCAAATATACAGGGAATTCAAGGCCTTCTAACCTCCACAGTGATTTTCATTCGTCGTCTTTTTGGAGATTTCAAACTTTGCAATATTACTTTGAAAAAATATTGTGAATGACTAAAAGCTTGATGTTTTGGAAAGTTTATTATTTTTGCACAATAATTGTGTAATAAATATTAAAGTCAAGAATATATATTATAACATATTTATTTTCTTCAGAAATGTTTTATTTTTTTATATAAAAGATATTTTTCAGAATGACCTTATCTTGAAAATTATGGTGGCAGTAATTAAAATCTGCAATTTTATAAAAATTACTAAACAATGTTATACTTTTAAAGTATAAGTTGATAGAGTTTTCAAATATTGCTAATTATTTATTCATATCTTAAATAAAAATGTTAAGAAAAAAGATTTTGTTCATTTTCTAAAATCAATCTATTCCTGCCAAAAGTTGAATAATAAAATGGTGCTTTATTTTAATTAAAATCTAGTTCTTAAAATAGTTGTGAATGTCAAATATAATTTTTTTAGAATTTATTTAATTTCTAATCAAAAATATCTATCAAAAGAAAAAAAATATATATATTCTAATATCTAATAATGATTTAATATTAAAGTGAAAGGTGAAAGTTTACAGCAAGTGAAAACAAATAAAACTGTCAGAATGTTAGTTTATTGCAAGATGATTAAAAAGGTATTAATAATCTTACTGCTGTAGTTTTTTATTTACCATTATGACTGAATTTGTTAATTTATAGTTTTTAATATTAAACATATTGGAATAAAATCAAATAGTAATGATATACACTTTTGCTTTTTAATGCTTATTCTATATGGATTGTATAAAAATAAGCATAAATATTTAAGTAAACTACAAATATAAGGTTTTTTTTGCTAATCATTAAAAACAAATGATCAGAATATACATTTATCTTTGAAACTGCTCTCTACCAATTAGTTTATTGTAGGCATGATTAAGATTATTTGGAGTTTATTTTGGCTTTAGATTTCTCCCTCTTCAGATTTACTTTTTAATCAATAAAGTAATAGAGTTTGTGCCATCAGGGTGAATGCAAAGTACCAAAATAGTGTTAGAGATAGTTGCAGGAGAGAAAAGTAAAATGGAAGTACAGAAGTGCCTTCTTCAAAGATCTCTAAATAAAGTTTTGTAACTATTAATAGCAGTGTTAATAAGAACATATATTATATAGTACTATTTGTTTCAATTCTTTATTAGAAAGACATTTTACTTAGTGTTCATGTATATATATATATGAATGTTATTGGCTGATATTCAGTTTCTTGTTTTTAATATTCTATCTTTCCATGGAAAAATTATTCCTATTACAAATTTATAAATTATAATTTAATATTGATTTATATGAAAAGTAGTTTATTTTAAAAAAGAATGTGTATTTATTATAACGTTGTGATTAAGATTCTAATAATATTTATTGTAAAATTATGTAGCTTTGAGTATTATTTTTACGCAAAACAAATTCATCAATATTTTTTATGTTTAAACTGTCAAACAAATTCCTAAGAGATAGATCATTTATTATTATTACTATTATGTAATTTGTTGAACAGTTGTTTAATAAAATATAAACTGTTTAATTATTTAAATTATATTAAAGAACTAATAATATGTTTTTTTTTAGTTGATGTTTTTGGCTGAGGTCAAAATTTAAAACGAATGAAGTCAAATATTGGCACATTATTTTATTATGTGTCAAATAAATTTATTTTAAATTTAAAAGTATTCGGTAATCTAATTGAAAAAAATATATAATTGATAAGTATGTTAAAGAAAAAACCTTATTAAATGATTTGTTTGGAGTGTAGAGTTTGCCAAGCTTAAATGATATGAAAAACAACTTATTAGAAATGTGATTAGAGGAGACTGGGTTTGGTCATATAGCTTGGATAAAGAAATGTGTTAAAGAAACTATGGTAGGTAGCTAAAAGAAAGATGGTAGGAGTGGGGGTAATTAAACATTTGGAAAAAGAATAACCATAAAGGTTTTAAAGTAGATTATCTGATCTGGAGTATAACATGAGTTTTTTTTTTATATATTATTAATGATTTAAAAATGGTAATTATGATGAAAATATAAATACATATTTATATTTTAAATTTTTATAAAATTCAAGTTCTTTAAAAATCCTTAAAACCCCTCCCCCTTTACTTTTATTATCTCTCTTCTATTTATTTTGTCTTGTTAATTAATAGATTTATTGGACACTTATAAAATAGTGATGGGAGGGTTGATCATAAATTTCATAAAGTAAAAAAAAAAAAAACAGTAATAGAAATCATAAATTACTCTGGCATACAATAATGACATTTATTAAAAATATATACAATATTTTTAATTTAGTTTCCAGAGATTAATGATAGCCAATAATAATAAGTGAGCTAATATGTAAATTTATATGCTTGCATAAATGTTTATTAGATTTTGCTTTTGGACTGTCAAGAAAAATATATATTATTATATGCAAAATATATAAAGTTGAAAAATGATAGGAAGATTAATTACAAAAAATTAATAATCAGTTCTTAATTAAGAGTCTCTTTTGGAGGTTTGTAGGAAAAAATGTTCATCAGAGCTAGATATTTTTCTTATATAGAGACCTATTTCTTTCGCTTTGTCTTCATTGATTTAAATCTGAAATTTTATTTTAATATCAAGTTTTTGTATCCCAAATTACTTCAGTACATTTTAATTATTTTATTAATTTTATCCCCTATATTTCCAATTATATTGCCAATATGACTAATTTACTTATAGGTAGCATCTAATTTATTAGTGAAGAATATTTATTAATTTCAAATACTTTATATAAAAATACATATTTGCATGCATTAATAAAAGAATTAATGAAAATAAAAACCTAACAATGATTTTAATATTTATCAATCTTATTACTAAAAAAAAACTAATGTTATCTGATAAATTATATTGTTTCATTAAATAATAAAACAACATTTATTTCATAAAATAATATACACATATTGTTTATCTAAAATTTTTGAAATTCATTAAAATGCTAGTAATTGAACACATCTTAGTATACAATATGCCATTTTGAGCAATATTTTTTTCTCATCATTGGATGTTTCTGGCCTTCTGAAATTACTAGCATAGGAAATTGAACTTATACCATTTATATTCATGAATATCAAGTTCAAGATAATATTCTAACAAAGGCAAAGTAGAAATTTCATGTACTTATATATGAGAGTTCTCCTGATTTTTCTAATTTTCTTTACAACAAATAAACTTGAAGAAATCAAAAACAAAAACTGCATCTATAAAATATTATGATAATGTGGATGAATGTATATTAGTGAAATCAGTCACATCATTGAAATAAATCATGCAATATAATGTAATAATCATTAAAAGCCAGTCAAAACTGAGACAATCCCAATATCATTAACAATCAACAATTTCAAATTGTTGTCAAGGCAACAACACCCTTTTAACAATAAATGTGAAATGCCACCATTATTAATTGTCTAATATACCTATTTAAATACTAAATATAATATATCTTTATATAACAGCACTATTATATATATAAATAAAATCATAAACATAAAAGATCTTTTCAGAAAATATTAACTTTTGCCCTTTTCAATGTGCTTGAACAATTTTACAATTATGATCTACATTAAACATCTTTCCATTTTTGATGAACATCATTAATAATATATTAAAAATGCAAATTGTTGACTAAAAAAAATTATATTTAAGGTACATACTATACCATATATGTTCAATTAAAAAGAGGCAAAAATATAGAATAGAGGAAACAAGAACAAAGATGAACATTTAAATAAGTTTCTCTTTTTAAAATAGCAAAAAGCCCATAGGTCAATTTGGTATAATAATTTATAACAGTTAGAAACCATTCAGTAATATTACCCTTAAAAAATTGAAATTTCTACTGACTATTGCCTTAAATAGAATAGCCTAGTTAAGTACAACACTGTCTTAAAAAGTCTCAGATTCAATTCCCTTGCTAGTACTATCACTGGTCAGACTAATAACAGCTGAAAAAGAAAGGAGAATACTACTACTTTAAACATTGTACTACATAACTTGTTTGCTGATATTAACAGTTGAATGTATTCTAGAAGTTTAAATAAAGGTTAAATATTTCTAAAACCATTTAACAATTAGTCTTAGATGATGGAAATAATCTAATATTTAATTACAACAATTATATACATTCATTTTTAATAAGATTAATAAAAAACAAAACCAGTAAATTCTAATAATCATTGATAAAGAGTTGGGTTTGAAGTCTGTTAGTTAATAATATATTGGTTCAGTTTTTTACCAGTAACTAAAATATATTTATTTTTTTGCTCATTGTCTTTCTTAGAAAAATATAAACTCCCACATCCTCTCTTAACAATATAACCTATAAAAATGAGATTAATATCAAGTTTCTTGAGAGCCATGTAAACGTTATTAGGGTTTGACTACAAAATGTCTTAATACTATCTTGTAATTGATTTAAATTGTTTTTGTATGCCTTAAATTTTTATTTGTACATATATCAAATATTAAATTGTATAAATCCAACCAGTTTTATATATATTATCAAGCCATTTTTATACATTTTATCAAATTATTTTATAGATACTATCAAAACATTTGAACAACAGTTTTCTGTTAGTCAATATTTCTGATCAGAATCACATTTTTTATTTATTAGTGTAATAAAAGCACCTTAAAAATTAATAAAAATTATAAGTATAATTAAAATTTACTTATTAGTTATTATTAAAAACTATCGTTAATTACATCATTATTGAATCAGTCGTTATATATTATTACAAATCTAAACAGACGGTAATCAATCAGTAGTCATGCTCTCTACTGTCATGATAAAGTTGTTTTGTGGAATATGGTTCAATAAGACAGTATAGTGCATGTGATGGGTTGATTTCTGTCTATTTAGAAATACAGTTTGAACCTGCTAGTAGATATGTTAGTCAATTATATTATTAGAATTGTAGCTCTTAAAAAGATGTATGTAACAACACAAAGAGTAGTACTAAATTCAAAATCAATATTTATTAAATTTATAAAAAATACTTTTTAAAGATGAACTTGATGCTTTTTCAAAAAAAAAAGTAAGTCAAATGGAAATTCTACTATGTTATTAATGATGATTTGATGTGTTTTAGCATAAGAAGCAAACAACATCCATTTTTAAAAATATCACTTTATTTAACATTTTTTTTACATAAATGACATCTTTGTTTAAATATATAAATATTACAATAGTTATTGTTATTTGTAAAGTATTTTTTGATAATGCCGGAATTAAAATTTTGCATCTTAGGTTAGCTAAAGTTTTTTAATGAAACACCACAAGCCTTTTCTAATAACATGTTTTGTCTATAAATTATGAATGACATCAATAACTACCAAAATGTGGGATTATGCTTGATGTTGCTATAGCAGCAATAAATTTATATAAATATATTAATGTGATATAATATTTAAAATCTATTGCCAATCTCATCAGAGCATGCAAAGATTTTAGCTTATTTAAAATGATTTCAAGCATGTTTTTTGTCTATTCGTGTTTGTATTTTAATCATAAACTTTTATGTAGAAGTATTTGCCATGTACCATTACAATTTTTAGGTAGTATTCTGGAAATACTTGATGAGTAAATATATGATCAATGATGATTTTTGTATTCTCTAAGAGATGGTATTTTTTTAATCAATGTTAGTAAGCCACAGTTCTTTAAAAGAACTTTTTAAAATTGTGTTTCATTTGAAAAAAAACATAAAAATCTTCAGCAATATTAACAACGCAATCTCCATTCATGTCTAACATCAGCATAATTTTTAATTATTATCAAAACATTGCAACTCAAATACCTCTCCAAGTTTAATCCAGTTTTCTATTCCATAGTTGTTATTCTCAAAAACACAAGACAAAACACCTTATTTATACAATTTATTTCACATAAAAATTTTTCTACATCTTTTGCAGTCTCTTGGTATCAAATTTAAGAATTCTCAACTGTTTATCTTTTATCATCTCTTCTTGAAATATGTTCATACTAGCTTCATTTTAGTCTCATAATTCTTTCTGTGATATTATTGTCACATGTTGTCTTTTCACTCACATATTTTATTTTCATTCACTTTTTGATATTTCTAATGTATATCATTTCATACTTTGTAACAGGATCTGATGTCTTTGCATTGTTTTTCTGATAAGTGTTTGACGGTCAACCATAATTAAAAATTGAAAAATCATTTTCTCTATTACAAACGTTTTTTTTTCAAACATGTATACATATTTATTTATCATTTCTAACAAAAACACTCCACCCAAATTTAACTGTATAATTAATATTATCCATTATGTTTCCATCTGTATTGGTTATCTAAAAAATATATTTACATTCCTAAACTTCTTTTTGTACATGATTATCACATTTTAGTTTAACTCCTAGTGAAAAAATGCATTGAACATTATATTTATCATTTTTAGTATTTATCTTTGCTTCTACTTTTTTTTTTATTTTCTTCTGATACCTTTTGCAGTATTTTCTGACCTTTGTAAAATGAACAACCATATCATCTGGAATAGCTAAATAATTTAAGTAATGTTCATTAATTTTTATTTCATTAGCTCTTTATGTTAATATCCAAAATCATTATGCAAATCTGCTGTAAAATTTTGGAGATATGGAATCCTGTTCTTCACTCTTATTAATGTTAAACTTATTAATGTCACCAAGTAGTTTAATTAATATGTTACATTTTCCAAGCCAATAAACAGCACATGACCACCATTTCCCATGCTTGCCCACAACTGCAGTGTGGCAATATGTATGGTGAGTTTTTGCCTGTTACATTTTCATAAATATTCTCCAGAATACATCAATCGGTTAGAAGTCCATATATGCTTCCTTTCTATATAAGAAGTAATAACAGCTGCAATGACAAAAAACATGTGGAGTGGGCAAAAAAAAATTGTCCTTAATTCATTTAAAGCTTCAAATTAATCAAAGGAATTTACTTTTTTTAATTGACAGTAAACTGTTTTCTACACCATTAGATTAAACACATGTATTAGCAGAACAAGTTATAATTCTATTTTTATTGTAATTTTATAATAAATATTATTATATAACTTAATTATGTATACCTAAAAACAATTGTAATTTAAGATGTTATATAACTTTATAATCTAATGTGTAATGAAAATAAAATTGAAATTAATATCATAAGTTAACTACTGCACTATAAAAAGGATCATTTGCTTTTACCTGTCACATGTTTTTAAATATAGCTTTTTAAATATCTATTTGTGTATTTTAATTTTATGTCTTTTTTAATTTGTAAAGGCAATATCATTTTTATATGATTATATATTTATAATCTTTTGATTTAATTATTCTTTAATATAATTCCAATTTTTTTAACTCTTTTTTCAGAAAATTGTAATTTAATATAAATAATACATACAACATGTACACTAAGAAAAGCTTGTTTAATAGTAAAAAATAAAAATGTTAAATATATCAACATAGGATGCTGAGCATGCTTTTGATTAACTGGTAGAATTATCTAAGAGAATTGTGATAGGCTTTGATTATGATGGACATTAAAAAACGAATTTAAAAAATGGAATTGTAAGATATTAAATTAGTCGTTATAAAAAAGATTTGCATGTGACTACTATTAAACTATAATTCCCATGGAAGTTTTATGTGATACTTTTTAGCAGTACCTTTTAAAGATGATTTTTTTTCTCAATTTGTTAGTACTAAATGAATTAATTTTTTTTATGAAAGGAATACAATATTAAAAAACAATGGTTTCAGTTGTGACATTCAAATACTCTGTGACAAATTGAGTACAATGCTAATATTCATATTATCAAAATAACATTTTTAATTATTACTGCAAAAAGTAAATGACTTCTTTAGTTAGTCTTGTTTAATGTACGATGCAACACTAGATCTTTAATCTTTTTTGATTATTCACGGATGGTGTAATTCACTGTAGAAAGAATTATAATCAAACAGAAACATTTGTTCATGGTTAGTAATGTCTGCTACTGTTTGTCATTCTGTTGATACACTTTATTATAGAATCTTAATATTCTGAATTATCAACATTCTATATTGTACATTATAAATTTTTTTTTACTATTATTGAATTGAATTTGTCAATCTCTGCTCCTTCTTTAATTCAAAAAAGGCATTCTATTTTGGTGGAAATGTGAGGTGTAAAGTCATATAGATTGAAAATAGTCTATTGCAGAATAAAAACCTCTCCAAGAGACCTTAGAGAAATGGTGAAAGAAAATGTCCTACTAATTAAGCTTATCAATTTTTAGATAATGAGAGTTTTGGATAATTTTCTAACCTTGATTCACTTTCTAGAGATGATAACTAAGTACTCATTTATCAATCATTAATCAATACTGTGCTAGATTAGTTATTGGAATATTCCTGAAAAAAATCCAAGACTTGTTGGAATCTGAGTAAAAAAGTTAAGTTGTATCTGCTTTAGATTTAAGCTCAGGTCATGAGAATAATAGGTTAATCCTATATTACTATTCCACAGGTTTTATCAAACTTCATTAAAATCACTATTTTTTTTTATAAAAGGGAAATATGGAATAGTAATAAGCACAACAATAAGAAAGAATGTTAATGCAACTCACAAAATAATAAATTTATCATTAAGAAATAATGCTAAAAAAGAGAAAGGCAGTGAAAAAAATAAAATACAAATAGAACAAAATGTAGTGCCTTAACTTTACTTTTAAAGAAATTTATATTATGTAAAAAGAAAAAAGATTGTGAATTCAGAAATTTTGAGGGAAAATATGAATAAAAGTTAATGTTGAGATGAATAGTATAAGAAATAATAAGAAAAGTAAGTTGAATAGAGCATTTCTATTTAAAGTGGATAAAGATTAATGAAACAAATTCAGAACAATAATCTTTGTTTTTCTTTTTTGATTAATATCTATTAGATGAAAAAGGATTTAGATGCTCTAATCCTAATGAAAATCATCATATAATAGTTTACACAACTTCATTAAATTGGTTTAAATTTAGATATTTTTAATAAAGTTTTGCATTGGACAGTTCCATTTTAATGCTAGTGATTCTATATTTTAATATTTGTTCATAAATTACATGAGTAAGTAAAAAATTAAAAAGTACTAAAATACAGTACCAAGTGAAGAATTTTGGAATTTTTTTTTGTTGATGTTAGTCTACAAGAAAAATAAAGTGTTTCTTTTTTATTTATTTCAAAAGCATTTTTAAATTTAAATATATTTTTATTAATTCTTTACATAATAAACTTATAGAAATGAAATATATATATATTTAAAAAAAACATAATAATATATTTAGAAATATTTAAGGTTATACATTGAAAAAGTTGTATATCAATGTAATTTCATATCTCCAAACTTTTTATAAGAATTTCACAATAATATTATATGAATTACAAAAGAAAACTAAGACAGTAAAAGTAAATGAAGATTATTTACATTATCTAGATATTGCAGATAATAAAGTTGTTCTTGCAAATAATGCTTCACATATTTAGAAAATGTTGCAAGAGTTAAAATGAAAGTAAGAATGTAGGAAACTATGGATAAATGCTAAAATGTATATAATAATCTTCAATGAGTTTTTGTAAAAGAAGAAAATAGAGATTGATAATGATGATTTAGAAAAAGTTAACTACAAATACCTAAGTCATATTATTAATGCAAATGAAAACATAAAAATAAAAGCAATCAAAAATAAAACTCAGATGAAGTGTTTTGGTAGAAATAATTAATATTGAAAGGAAATATGTCTATATGTTTGAAAAGGAATGTTTTTAATAAATATGATTATCAATTCTTAGTTATGGATCTGAATATAAGACACACAACAAAGAACAGTACAGAGATTTCAGAATAGTCAATGATTTATGGAAAAATGTATATTAGAAGTAATAAGAAAACAAATATATGGGTGATAGAACAAATAAGTTTTACTGACATTATTGAAAGAATGAAGAAACTGAATTGAAGCTGAACTATATATATATATATATATATATATGTCTAGAAGAAATGATAATAGATGGACAGCTGAAATCTTAAACTTGGATGTAAGAGATTGTAAAACAAATAGAAAAGACCACTTGTGAGATGGATAGATGAATTAAGGAAATTTTCCGTAGAGAAAAATACTAGAGGTCAGAGAAGCTAGATTAAACTTGAAGAGACTTTGTCTTGTAATTTATTGATAACTGATGAAAATGAATGAATTTACTAAAATAAAATAAAGAACAATTGAAAACAAGTGTTATCATGTTGAAATGTCTGGTATATTTACTTTAATATTACTTTACTAAATACTGTTGTTCCTGAAAACATGCTTTATAAAACATTTTTTTGCCTGTGAAAACATTCATTTCAATATATATATATATATATTGCTAGCTGAAAATAGATAGAATACACTCAAATCACCCAACACTATGTTAAGATATTTCAGCAGTGCCCTCTGTGAATAAATAAAAAGTCTGAAATTTTGAACTATTTGAAGTTCAGACATTATATTTTTCACAGAGGGTGTTGCTGAAATATCTTGACCTTGTGGTGGTGTTTGAGTAATATTTATATGTAATGATTTATAAGATATCTTGAATAAAAAGTGGAAATTTTTAAAGAGAAGAATTATGATTCTACAAAAATTAAGTAAGTAATAATATCTAATATGTATAGTTTGTTTAATTCTTGAGAATTCGTTTTAAGTTATGGAACTAAATGTTTTTGACAGGAAATATATGATCATTATGAAAGAAAGAAAAATAAGATAAAAGTGAATTTGTAATGTGATGTTTCTTATGTAAATGAAGCCTTTTGTGCATGTGAGTTACCAAATAGAATAAAAATTATATTTTCTATTTATAATAAATACTGTATAGCATGATTTGCAATGAGTTAACTGAAAAAAAGTGAAAAAGATAACTTTTTGGTCGGTATAATATAATTCAAGCATATTTTATATCTTTGTTGTGAACAGTTTATATCTCATAATTTGTCTTATAAGAGTAATTAAACTTTCAAAGATATAAATTCCCTGATAATCCTTTCAATAAAATAAATACACATTCTTAACATTATACATGCCCTGCATAGTTGTATGTAGTGGTAGAATGACAAAGTTTACGAATTACAGCTTTTCTCTATCATTGATCATACTTTAAGATCATATTATCTTTAAATAACAAATCACTTGATTGCTATAAATCCATCAATCTGATTTAGTATAGTAATAGAGATTCTGACAAGAACTAAATATCTGTAAATCACAGCTCAACTATGTCGATTCTGATACTCAGACATCAATTGATTAGCTAAGTGACAAATCTTGTAATTAGTTTTTTACAAAATTATAAAACCAAATATATAATTGAATATTAATAGCAAAGAAATATCTCTGCCTTTTTTATTGTCATAATCGTTTTTGTCAAACTTGTGGAAAGCAAATATTGAACCAAAGAAAGTCTTTAAATAATAGTTTTATTTAGAGAAAGCTTTTCAATACATTAGATAGTAAAATAATATTAAAGCAGGCAAATAAATATTTTAAATATGAAAAAGCATAGAAACTAGATATGTATTGTGCTTCACTTTTGTTTATGATACATATGCCATTTGTTCATGGATAACTTTTATTTTATCCATTTTATTTATCCAAATGTGTTGTTTGCTTTATTTTTTTTACAGTTTGAAAAGATAAAACTTGATTTGCTAATTTTGATATTTTTTAGATAGGAATTTTTTTTAAATTTTTATGTATTCCAGAAACAAAAGTTTATATCTATTATACTATTAAAGTAATATCATCTCATTTTATTTCTTATATTATATTTTTATTCAATAAATTTAGAATATAAAATTATAACTACTAAAGTTTTGCAAATAGTATATAGCCAAAATTATAATTTTCTGAGTATAACTTATTTGATAAAGCTATTTGTCCACATTTCATTGTAATCATCTTAAGTAGGTACTTTAATATATTTTAATTTTAAAAAACAATAATTAATACTTTCAAGCTTTCAATATAATTAATAAAAAAATGTTGTAGTTCTATTAAAATACTTTGGTTGAAATTTTTTTTTTTTATTGTGAAAATTTAAATGATCTTTTCTATCAAATATAGTTCTAGCCTTGTCTAGTCACAAATATATTAATGTACAATAATCAGAATTGTTTTAATTTAGCCTCCAAAAATTGAATTATTTTACATTCAAATTGGTAAAATGTACCGAAAAATTAACAATAACATTAATAACTGAAGAAAAATATTAAAAAAAAAAAATATGAAAAGTAGCCTGAAGTAAACAAAATTTTATTTCAACCAATTATAACATGAAATCGCCTTTGATTTCTCATGTGTTAGAAATTATGAATGCTGATTATTCACTTCTACTATCTTTTCTTCATTTAAAAATTAAATATTTTAAATAAAAATATAAACCTAGTCACATTATTAGTCAATATAGTGTTAAAATAATCGTAAAATACATAAATATTTATGAAAAATAATTGCATTTTGTTAGTGGTCACTGAATGTCATTGATATGCCAATAATGGTCAAGCATTATTCACCTGTCTTGAATAGCAGTCAAGCACTATTTACTTTCCCTTGATTATTTTTCTTATAAAATTTAAAAAAAATTTTAATTAAAGTTTATATTTAGATAAACTAATGTAAAAATAATGAATGTAAACAATTACTGGAAATATATTTATTTAGATTCAAAATCTATTACAAAAGAATAAAATATTTTGATTTGATTTCTCACTTTGACAGTTAGAAATACCTGGGGAACAATGGCTAAAGTTGAAAGTCTGCACTTTGTGGTACCTTATAAGGTCAAAGATGCTGGACAATATGACAAGAGATGTCAAAAAATTGATTTTTTGCAAAAACACTACCAAATGCGGATTTTTTTGGAAATACAATTCTAAATATAGATTAAGCTACAAATTTACTATAAAATAAGTGTAAAATGAACAAATATGTGATCAAAAAATTGCTGAGTGATGGTGCAAAATGTAGATGTTATATTTCTTTTTTGTAATAATCAGGTAACTGATTCTATTAAATGTCTATTCCACACAGAGCTAAAACTTTTCTAATAAATCAGCAGTATGAAATCAAATGATATATCCAATTTTTTCGATTTTTTCTTTAATACTTGATGAAAAAAAAATAAAATAAAAACTTTTTAATCATACAAAAGCATCCATGATTAAAAAAAAATCAATCTTAATTGTAATTTTTAATTATAACAGTGAAAATATGCACCTCAATAATAATAATTTATGATATACATATATAGGCCAAAATATAAAATAGCCTATTACTGTCTAATGGCCTATCCATCATCTATCAATAAACAAATGGAGAATAAGATTATGCTGTCCATCATAGTAATCCAATATTCATTGTTGGGATTTTTAAATGTTTCTGCATTGATATATCTGATTGGAATCTTATTAGTATGCATTCTGGATATTTCCACATTATATATATATATATATATGATATATATATATATATATATATATATATATATATATATATATATATATATATATATATATATATATATATATATATATATATATATATCATTAAAAACCAGTCAATACTTAGACAATCCCAATATCAATAACAATCAATAATTTCAAATTATTGTCAAGACAACTACCTTTTAACAATATATAAAGGAGTAAATCACTCCCCCCAGGCTATGAGTTAAAAGCTTGGGACAGCTTTGTTTAATTTAAAATTTATATATATTTAAATAAAATATAATGTAATAAACACCTCCATACTTTCCCATTCTTTTTAAATTCATATAAATAAAGATATAATAAAAGACAAATGACCCGCAAGATGCATTTCGTGCTGCACCAGCACTCACCAGTTGGCCCAGGTCACTATCTCTCATATATATTTTTATTATATGTAAAGTATTTATCTAGAGTAAATCGTTACATTTTCATTTACCATTGTCAAACTTCCTCCACTCAAACTTTGACACCATCCATTTCTGATAAATACACGAATGCTTATTACTAATCATTTTCGAAACTAGAGATTATCTCTAGCACAGATATAAACTTTAAACCTCATTTAAAGATTAATATCTGATTTTTTTACATTTATACACACGAAAGTTATTCACCTTTCCCTGTACTGTATGTAATATCTTTATAAATATAATAAACACCTCCATACTTCCCCATTTTTTTTAAATTCATATAAATAAAGATATAATAAAGGACAAATGATTCCCAAGATAATATTAAATAAAATAGAATTTCATGTAACAATATAATACAAGACAAAACAACATATATCTATCCATCTATTTATCCATCTATCTATCTATCCGACCAATTATATGTCTTTTCATACATTTATCTATCTATTCACATATATATTCACCCATCTATTCATCTATCTGTCTATTCATATATCTATCTATCCATCCATCTATCAATCAATCAATCTAGATATCATCATTCTACGTTGATGAACTTGCTTAAAATCTATTGTAGATAGGTTTGAAATGTTTTTTTTTTAGTTTTAGTCATGCTTAGAATTGTTCTTTTAAATTTGTTATCTTATAGCTAACTCAGTTTTTCACTCAATATTAATCTAATTATTTTTATTTAAAAATAAAGGATAGAAGACTATCTAACTATTTTCCATAGCATTGTCTGGGAGTGGTGTAATGAAAAACATTAAATTAAATTAACATTTGACTTTTATTTTTTGATACTATGTAGTTCACTTGATAATTAAAAATTGTTTTCGAAATGCATGCGTAATGAGAGAGAAAGGTTAGTATTCCGATATTTTGGTCATTTGGAGAGTTAAGATGAGGATGCACTGATATAAAATCAAATAATTCCGAAACTATATATATGCACTTAATATTGCATAAAGTTTGGTAAATTTCTAAATGTAGAAAAATAATGAATATAATATAAAACAAGTAATCTATTTGAATTTTCTTTTTATTGTTTAATATTGATTAAATTCACTGCATATAACAAAAAAGAAAGAGAGATAAAAAAAATACAAAAACGTTAGAATCAAGTACTTCTTTTATCACATTTTATATTAAAGAATTCTATTATCTAATATAATGTAATTTTCATTTGAAAAAAAAAAGTATTACAAACAAGTTTATTATAAAGGTCTCATCTGATCATAAAACGTTACAAGTTTCTTTTGCTATTTTAAACTTTAAATGTATATCTAATAGAATACTAGCATGGTGCAAATTCCAACTAAGAGCTTAACTTATTTATTTTTAATCCCATGTTGCATTTCGAAATTTGAGGTATCAATATAAATGCTATATTTTGAAGTAAATCTTTTAGCCTGATTCCTCATGCGTTTGTTATCATATTTTTCTTAGTAAGTTCAACATTTTTTTTCTTCTGAATTAAATCGAAGGTTTTGATAAACACATAAAAGTTGTGATATAATGATGGAATATAGGGTAATGAGTAAATATAGTAATTTTATTCAAAATAACTCAAAACTTTAATATATCATCCTCCTGATTATCATCTAATATATTCTATGTTTAACCATTATCATGTATTGTTAACAAATTTCTAAATAAAATTTCTATATTTTTTTTAAAAAAAAAACTTTAATATAACATTAACTTCATAATAACTATATCTTTTAATAATAACGTGAAAGGCGAAAACCTTCGACAGAAGCGCCTTAAAAATGCTTATGTGACAGCCAATCAGATGTAATAATGACTGCACATGGAACTCTCAATTCAAGAACACAAGACAGAATTATGAGAAAAAGATGGGAACCCCATCTTCTTCTCTACATAAATTTATATATAATAAGTGAAATAATGTTTAAAGCTATTTGGGATAATTAGAGGTTTATTTAAACTTCATTGTATCAATATTTCATACTCTGTAGTCAAGTTGCAATCTTTAAGTGTCTATATATATATAAAATACATATTTTGCGGGTTCATCCGTGTTAAAAACTTTTAATATCAATATACTGACGTTTCGACTTGGTCACATATATATATTCAATGGACCACAGCAGTGAAAAATATTGATTACTATTCTTATTGTGAATGTTTATGCGGTTACTGGTGGTTTCTATTGATTTATATATAAATAAGTCAGAATCAAGCATTCCAAACAAAGAGTGGGAAGCTTAAAACACCTTCACATTTAATTTACTAAATATTATATATAAATAAACAACATGAAATCTTTCACATTTACAATGAAGCAATTTTCAAATCTAATGAATTGATAGTAACAAATGTAAATATATTAAATTTATTAAGCACTAGCAGATGATCTAATAATATTGTGAAATTCTTGAGTCTGACTTATTTATATATAAATTTAAGTAGAGAAGAAGGTGAGGTTCCCATCTTTTTCTCGCAGTTCTGGCTTGGGTTCTTGAATTGGGAGTTCCATGTGCAGTTATTATTACATCTGATTGGCTTTCACATAAGCATTTTTAAGGCACTTCTGTCAAAGGGCTTAGCCATTCACATTATTATTGGATCATCTGCTAGCACTTAATAAATTTAATACATTTATATCTTTTTTAGGACTAAAACTAATAAAGATTTGGAAAAAAATTACATAATTATTCAAACACTTTAGTAATCAAAAAGTCACAGTGAAAATATTAGAATCTAAATATTTAATTAAATTGTATTCTGTTTTATCTTAGTATCATCTAATGTAAAATATATAATTAGTGCAGAAGAAAAGTGGCATTTCTGATAGGAAACATTTTTAGTAAATGAACAAATAGGGTTTTTTTTTTTATATTTGAGAGGTCATGAGACATTCAAACACAAGGAATGTCAGCTTTAGGTTTAATCCACGACCTGTAGCTCTTAAGACTATTATTTTTATTGCTTCATTAAAGGACCCTAGAAGATAATGTGATGTTTAAGCATCAGAAATGATATATTTAAATCAATAACCATCAGTTTTCAAATTTTTCTACTCTACCACTGCATTAGTATATATAACTAAATGATGAAATGATTAATCATTCAGAAAATCATGTACATAACAGGTTGACTGACTGAGGGATCTTTGAATCCATTACTACCACTACATATAATACAAAATAACCTTCTATCAAGGTCCATAATGAAACTTCAGCATTGAAATAATAATGAGAACTATGCTTGAAGTGATTTGTCTTAAATGTGCAATAAGCCATCTAAAATTGTTTGTCCATTAAAAAAAAAAAATCTGTCTGATATATATATATATATATGATTGCTTGACATAAAATTTGGTAGTAATTAGTAAAGTATGAAAGATGACTCATACAACCATGCATACCCTTTGTTTAGATGTTATGCTTATAATATCACTACTTCAACTCATAGCATTTTCAATAGAAAATGCCTTTGAAATAAAATTGGTCTTAAATCTTTTACATTGAAGTTCAGGACAAATTGTTTTGGTAAATATTAAATTGTAGAGATGGGTTGTTCTTTGCCACATCATTATGATCATGTATTGACCAACAATTCATTGTAATGCCTATGGCATTTTCTCAGTAAGCATTAATTTCCAATTACAAATACTTGTAACATATTTTGTTATCTTATATTTAATCAGAACACTCATAATCCATCAGTTTAATTTGTAACAATTATTTGAATAGTTTAAAAAATTTGAAAACATATATTCCACATCATCAAGATAAATAAAATGTAAATCCAAATATTTCTTAATAAAATTATGAGACACATCAATTTATTAAATTTTCTTTTCATAACAACAAAATATCCTATGAATTTATCAGCTTTCTTTTAACATATTCTTTTAAAGAATATCTTATTTGCCACACTCTAGAACCATTTATCATAAGTTGAGTGATCAATAAACATACATGGAAATAAAGGTAAAGACAAATTTTGGATATCATAATGGGGATATGAATATTATAGCACAATTATCTAATGTCTATTGATTATGCAAATTAAAGTAGACAATTTTGGAAGAGATTAAAGTAACTTTTCTCAGAAGCATAGGTTTTACATATAAAAAAATGAAAATATTAGTATGTAATTTAATTTTTGTATTCCATAATGACAAATCAAAGTGGTATGATGATATTTGTTCCCATCAATTTGCCCTAAATCTGTACATTTTGAATTAATGTTAAAAGTTGTATTTATATATTGGACTATTTCCATCATTTAATATAAGTGATGCTGATCTTTAGAAAATTTTAACTTTATTTAAATATTTCAAATACGTTTGACTGTTAGTAATAGCACCCAAATTAATATGTGCACAATGTTTTGAGAGGTATTATTCTCTGAAATGCTCTAACCAACTGTCTCAATTGGTTTGAGCATTGCCTTAAAATACAATATTCAAGAATATGAAGGTCTAGGTTTAATTTCCATGCTAGTACTGTTATTGGTCAGGCCAGAAATACCTGAAGTAGCCTCTTGAAACATTGTGCATATCCTAGCCTGTGATCTATTTCTAACAGTCAAATGTATTTTGAATATTTAAATAAAGTTATTTTTTTCTAAAGATATTCAATACTTATATTAGATTATGGAAATATTTCAATATATAATTAAAATATCATCATAACAAACCTTAGGAAAACATTAATATCAATAACCTCTTATTCCTATCAACTATTAAAATGTTGAAATGAACATTATCACACCATGTTATTATATCTTAATATTTTACTTCCATATCAAGTAAGATAGACTTTAAACTTTTGTCTTTTATTTTCATTAAAGTAGAAGCAGCTGATGGTTTATAGTTCATGCATTCATTATTTTATGCATGAGTTTGTCTAAAATATATTAATACAGATAAATAATATTTAGCATAGACAAAATTTAAAGTTCAATAATTGCATACCTTAGTGAGATTTGAGACTTTATTGTTCTTTCATCAGGCATTTACCATTTGAAATTCAATTTGTCAATGAAAACAATAACATATTTTTAATTTGAAAAACTTCAGCATAATTTTGTTTCATTTTTTATCAATTTTATAGATGAAAATAATTTTCATAAAAAAAACCCTATAAGACTTACAAATGGCAAGTAATGTATGTCAATTACAAAATTAATGTTAAAAAGACTATCAAACTAACTATAATATAGATGTCTCAAGACAAGATAACTATCAAATATTTAGTTACTGAGTAAATATGAAGCAAAATTCCCTCCCCCCATCTTTGTTTAGATCAGAGGTTTCCAACCTTTTTTGGGCCAAAACACACCTTTTTAAATAGTAATTCAATCAGCTCCCTCTCTTCTTTTAAAAAACAAAGAGATTTTTTATAGGATTTTAACAATAACAGCATGTTATTCAAAGTAGAATAAATAAAAAAATATCAAAAATATAATTATATTACTATTAGTGAGAGAACTGAACATGGTGTGATGATATTAATTTTCCAATATTTGGAGCCATTTTCTCATCAGTATTCTTAAGCAGTTATTAACAATCTGTTTTTGTCAGTAAGTTGGTAACCACACTCCTTTCAGTTAAATATGATGATTGGAATGCAATGAGTAACTTATTTGCTGGTAATGGACCATAATAATCCATAGCCATCATATCTCACAGTCTCTTTAGGGTCATGGAGATCATTGAGGCCATGCAACTTCTGTTTGCTAGTTTGATTTTCTGACAGAATTCACACTGGTTTATTATGTGATAAAATTGCTATGTCTACCCAGACAATAAAACCACTTCCTAAGCCAATGTTCAGTTTTGACTATGCTGTAATGCCCATATAACTGGTGGACCTGAGCTACAACTGCTTCTCTCATTTGTCAAGGTATGACTGTCTTTCATTCTTCAGGATCAACCTGGGTCTTATATTGTAACACAGATTAGTCTAGTTTATAACAACCAATCTTATGGTCATGGTTTCTTGCCCACCCAGCTGCTCAATTAATTGTTTCAACTGTATATCCTCTTATTGATGCTGATCCAACTATTCAAGATTTCTTTTGACTTTGATATATAAGTTTTCCACCTTTAAATGTTGAGATTGGTAGCAAGCAGGTTTTCAGCTGACCCTTTGCAGTGCCTCATGGTGTAATTGTATTCTTGGAGATACAAACTCCAGTGCACCAACCAACTATTGGTTAGGAAACTGATTTACAAACTCCAAGATATTATGGTTAGTGATCATTATTACTTCTGATACCAATAAGAGCATGTAAAATATTTTGGAATACCCACACAATCAACAGGGATTTTTTTCTGGGGTAGTGTAGTTGAATTCATGCTGTTTAACTAACCAGATTAGAAAAAACAATATACCTATCTAGCCATTTGTTTGCACCTGAGATAATGTCACTCCCAGTCCATACCCACTACTATCCATTTGCACGATAAATGGCTTCATAAAAATGGGAAATGCCAGCATAATGTGTTCCACAAGCACTGCTTTAACTCTTTCAAATGCTTGATCTTGTTTCCAGGTCCATTTTTTTCTGTGACTGAGTTTTCATCTACCACCTATTTCACACTAGTGCTACTTCTTTTTCTTTTATATATCACTCTCTATTTCTAACAACAAATGTACTAGGCTTACTTACCAGCCCATGAAGTACTATACTGCATGTTATCATTTCTGTATATCTAATTACTCTCCCTAAAATCCACTTTATTATATATATATATATATATATATATATATATATATATATATATATATATATATATATATATATATATATATATATATATATATATATATATATATATATGCCAGCTGCTCTGGATGTGGGTGACAATGATAGAGATTTTGAATTCTATCTCTTTCAGCATTTATATAAACAAAGCTTGTTGAAGCTGATTTGTAAGCTCCATCTAGTGATCACATATATATATATATATATCCTGATTTCTATTTCTTGAGATGAAAAATAATATCACAATACTTCAATAATATTATTTCTTAATTCTCATTATTTTCTGCAAGTAACACTCTTTTACTCTTTGAAGCGTTATCATTAGGAGACCATTGTAATGGGTTCTACCTCTTATTTTACCAAGTTCAATGTATGTTATCAATTCTTATTATGACTCTTATTATGACCTATTATAAATGGTACTAATGGTTACTATACAAACAAAACATTTGCTTTGCCAAGATGGACTTGTAGCAGCCATAGCCTAGAGACAAGTTCCTTAATACTTAATCTCACAACAATAAGAAAAGATAAAATAATAGACATCATTATATAGGTATGGGAATACTCAGCCTTAGTTTCTATTAATCACTAATTAATATTTTCCCCAAGAAATATTGTTATGGATATAGGTGCTTTCCGACTCACTGCATCAATTTTATGCGTACATAAGAATTATATTGATGGTATTTTATGATAGTAATAATATTGTATTATTCAATTCTCAGCTACTAGTTAGAACATTGAGGATGGCAGTCCTGAGACTGACAGAGATGTGTTACTTTGGGGCTGTGTGCATAAAATTGTTTAATAAGTAAAACATATAGACATTTAAATTGAGCTAATAACTATGAAATGACAAAAATAAATAAAGAAAAAAAGTACAAAAAAGTGATAGTGCTCAATTGTTTAATGGGAATATAAATATATATATTTTGACAGTATAAATTCTTATTCATTATACATATTAATCATTCTCTCTTTACAATTATCTATGAGATTTAATAGAAATACTTCCAGGTTATACTTATGATATTAATAATGTGCACCCCTCTACATTTAAAATCAAAATATATTGTTACATTTGGATACCCAGGGAAATGTGATAGCCATAAAGAGTGTCCATCAAGAAAGTCATTGTTTTTAACTTCTGAAAAAATGATAGCAGATCCAAGTGATTGACATGGCAAAGGGGTATGGTTGTGGATTTCTGAAACCATTATGGGACCATGGAACAGCTTTGATTTGCTTCATGGCGTAGTGGGACTGGAAACCCAGGAAAACATCTATGGTTTCACCCCAACAAACTCATATCGGCTAACATATATATTTTACTTGCAATATCGAAGGTCAGTAAAAATTAACAGCATTAAAGTTCTAATCAATATCAAATTTGAATCAGAAGACACCTTCTTTATTCTCATTTGGCTATATATATTCTTTTTTATTTTCCTCCAAGCTTCCTTTTGACCTCAGTTCTAATTTCCCATCATTCTTCCAAATGTTCTACATTTTAAGCCTTATCCTAGGCGATCATATCCATCCAAGACATTGCAATTTTGGATATGTTTTATTTGCATTTAGTTTTTTCTCTCATAACAAAAAAGTTTTTATCAAGTTTTAATTCAATTTACAGTTTCATTAAAACATTTTAAAGAACATAACTTTAAACAGGATTTACATTAATATCATTCCATCAACAAAAACAAAAGCCGTTTCGTTCTACATATTCTTATCTTATTAAAACAAAATTAGATACAATAAAGTTTATACACTAAACATTTTTTTATAGATTATTCTTTTACATGCTATATATATTAATATATAAATGCACATACTTCTTTAAAACAAATTGAGCATAAGACCCCCCCCCCCAAAGATTGCTTTGGTTAATTCAGTCAATTCAATGCATACATTAAAATATATCTGCATAAGCATGACTACTTAAATTCCCTTTTACCTTGGAACAGGGTTTAAAACTGGCCCCTGTTCCAATATATATAAATACTTTACACATTTATACATTATGCAAAGAAAATATTTTCATAAAGTTTTAAAAAATATTATTTGATGCCTGCAAGTAGACACTTAGCTTCTGTATTAAAAAGCAAGAACAATAAAAAAAATTATCCCACCTGGTTGGTGCAACTATCTTATAGTTCTGTATTTTAGTTGTGATCAAATAAAAAAATATTCTGCACTGCTTACGCTCATGTTTTTCTTTATTTTCCATTACTGCTGTGCTACATAATGTGATGTTTGTTACCTAATAGGTGCCAGATGTTCTTGGATAATTAAATTCTAATCTAATGTTGTTTTATCCAAAATTTCCATATTAATTTCTAGATTATGGCTTTCATGAGTTCTTTGGATCTTGGAACAATACACCTGAATGTTTAGGATGTAATGCAAATGCATCTTTTTTTATCAACCATCAACCATTTTTTCTTTTAACTATCAAGCTACCATCCTAAATTAAGAAGCATTTAAATGTTTTCAATTAAACTATCTGCTTATACAATCATATATATATATATATATATATGATTGTATAAGCATATATTTATATATATATATATATATATATATATATATATATCTGAAACCCATTTCATAATTATATATTATGCTATCCTTAGTTTTTAGGTATTTCTCAAGTATATCAAGATATTAGTTCATATTTTACAGTTTCAGGGGCAGAAAAATGTTTACAAAAAATACCTGCTTGGAGCATTGTATTTAAAATTTACATTTTATTTTTTATTACTATTATTTTTAAAAAAAAATTATTGTGGAAAATTTAATTATACTATTTATAGTTTATTTTCTTTATTTTTTAGATTAATTTATTAACAGAAAAATTTAAAAAACATATAAATACAATATTTACAATTTATTCATGTTGGCAGTATACAATTATATCTTGACCATTATCAAAAACTTTTTGGGAGGAAAGGATCTCACATCTTTGGAAATATTCCAGTGCACCACATTCTGTGAGAGGAAGGTTCTAAATTTTTATCAGTATGACAATTTAACAAAAAAAAAACTGATGACAAAAAAAAAATGCTGACTTGAACCAAAGTACAACAACGGTACAAATGTTTTGACACTTCCTATGTTATAATATAAGTAAAAAAAAATTGAAATAAACTTGATTAAGTTTATTGACGTTTATTTCTTTATTTAAATTAAACAATCAATTTATTAATTTTGTCTTAATATAATAACTAGTACGTCTTATAGCTCTTGAAACTGCATTTATCAAAAATACATGCTGCCATCTTAGATTATGTGAAAACCCACAAATAGAATTTCTTAAATAACTATTGGCATCTTATAGTTTTTTTAAATTCTGCTCTTTCTTATTTAATTATTTTTTTTGATGTGTATTCCCTCAATGTACATTCAGGCTGGCTACTACAAAAATGACTCACAATGGGCAAGGTTTACACACACCTTGATCCCAGTCCAGTGTAGCTGTACACAAACACTTCATAGTATAGCACTGCAACTGGCCTTAAGATCCTTACAACTTCTGTCTCTGCAACAGTCTATCAGATATTTCATTTGAAAACCGCTGGAAACTCAACTCTTTATTCAGCTGCTATCCAGATGGTTTCCTCAGGCTATGGTTTTCCCATATCTGTGGGCTTTTTCAGCTATATCCGTGGACTACATTTCCACTGAGCACTGGACATTAACTGAAAGCACTGATGTGAGATATCTCCTACTGGAATTGAACAGGAATGTCTACTGGAGATGCACTCAAATACTGCCTGATGTAGTTGTTACACAGTCTTTTTTATAGCTTTATGATAACTGCAGCAATTAATTACATTGTCCAATAAGGTAAGGTCTCTTATCTAGAAATATTTGCAATCAGCAAATATTTCTTGGAATTATCGTTCGCCATTACATTAATGCCTTAATTAAATTCCTCAGTTATCAGTGCGCGATCTAAAAAAAAACCTCTCGAATAAATACTAGTTTACTTGTATGCAATTTTTACAAAATACATTTTTAAATAACAATATTTTATGAAAATGTATTATATTTTTATTTTAAAGAAGATAATTAACAATATATAAAGTTTTATAAATTCCTAATGCTGTTAATCATTTTTTTTTAAAATAAAGTGTATTAAAGTTTTATAAGACCTTAGTTGTAATTAAAAGATTAAAAGTATTTAATTTAATGCAAAAGTTTTGAAAGATTAACTATTTTCTTCAAAAAAATTAAGCAAAGTGAATATTTAAATAAGTAGTACCACATACACGCATATATATAAAGCGAATGGTTAATTCAGTGTTTAGAATAGATTTTTTTTTTAAAAGCAAAATTCAGTTTTTGTCTGAGAAGAAAGAATACTATGAATGGTTAAAGAAAATATGTTATCTTTAGCTATAAGACTTGAAAGCAAAATGGGCTTAACAAATCTGAAATAGTGTGTATTTTTTGATCAAGGTTCATGAATTATTTTTACATTTCAAAGAAGATTGGTTATTGTTTACAAAAGACAAAAAAGAAATGAAAACTAAGTATAAAACTGTTGAAAAAGATAACAATTATATGTGCACTACATATTATTTAAAAGCTTTGTGCCTAGACAAAAAAAAATTACAATGGAGTAAATCTAAAAATAGAAATAATATGAGATCTTAGTTCTTTTTAAACATTTTAAATATTAAAGAATTCCAAAAATAGTTTCATATAAATACAAGTTATAATCCATAATTTATAAATATGCAAAAAGTCCCTATGTAAAGAATATAATTATAGCAGAGATGATATCTAATAGAATACAACAAATTAGATCATTTTGAAGCCATTTTATAAAATCTTAGAAGCATTTTACAAAAAAATATTTATAAACAAAGTTTAAATAAAGGCTTTATCATTAAAATGTATTTCATTTAAAAGTGTAAAAATGTGTTGAAGTTTTATTTTAAATAATCAAAAGTAATGGAGTTAGAATTATATTTCAAGCATAAAAAACCATTTATGAGTTTAAATTCAATTCTTGCAACACATATTTTCTGGTGTTGGATGTTAACAAATAATAAGTACTACTGCTTGTAGTTATTCTCCATTTCGATACATTTAAAATAATTAATGTTTCATTGTGTGCTTTACAAGAATACATTGTTTGTTTATATATTATTTTCCCACATTGATTGTCTATTTTGTTTAATTCTGAAATTAGCACCATGGAAAATTATATATATATAATCTTTTTGCTATTACTGAACAAAGTTCCAATAATTGATTTTTTCATAAATTCTAATTACATTCAAAGATCAGCCTTTCAAGCTAATTGTGCATGCATCTTTTTGAGAGTGTTAAATAATAAATACTATATCTTGTGTTGTAGAGGGAAGTATTCATTTATTATTTAACACTCTCAAAAAGATGCATGCACAATTATCTTGAAAGGCTGATCTTTGAATGTAATACAATTGTACACATAGAATCATATAAAAATAAATGCTTATAAATTCTAATTATAAATAATAAATTATTTAATCTTGCAAATTTTTCAAAAACATTTTTATACTGGCATTTGTATTTTTTTTCATTTCGAGCATATTACTTAAGAATTTCAAAAAGTTACTAATTAAACTTATAAAAGCAAAACCTGCCATAAGCATAGCAATTCGTGATCCAAGTTATTAATTATTCTACATTTTTATGATTGAATCTCAAACAAATGTTTGTAAGAATATTAAAATAAAAACAAAATTTTAGAATGAAACAATTATTTAAGCACAGTATAATTAACACTTTCATGGATCACTTTCGTTATTGGTCAAGTGAAGTAAAACTCTGAAACTTTTAATTGGTTTTAATTGGTCAAGTGACAAACTCTTTGATACAAATATTTTCATCTTTTAATATATATTAATTGTAGTTTCATTTTCAAAAAGTATATTAATTATATGTAATATTAGAAAAGTAAAAGAAAGTTATTTCAAAAATATATTTTTATTTGTATTTTATAGAAATATTCAAAAGCAGAAAAATCAAAGAAAACATTACAAGCAACTTAAAAGCAATCTAAATGTCATTTAAATCCCTCCCAGATTTCACATTACAAATTTTTTAAGAATTTTTTAGGAAAAATCTTAACGTCTTTCTCAAAATAATTATACTTTCAGCATATTATTAAAAAAATACACCAAAAATACATTATAATGCCAGAAAAATATTCTAAAACATTAATCTTTGTTTGAAAATCAAATAAACAGCTTGGAGCAATCTCAACTCTTGACAAGATGGCAAAATTGTTGCTATGGCTGGTTTCTTTTTCAATTTACAATCGTGTAAAGTATACAATTTTTTAATAAAACCTTACTACTTTTGTAAAATAACTATATTTTTATCAGATTTTATGAAAATTATTTATAATATGTACAAAACATAATAAAAAAACACTCCAAAACATATATTTTCATTTTAGTAGTGAAAAAATATTTAACGGAATCATCAGCCAATAAGAATTGAGAATAGATTGAGAATAGATTATCCCACCAATAAAAACTGGCCTTCTTCTTTTGTTCAACTTAAAACCCTCCTAGTATTGATTTTTTACTTGTAAAATAATTCAGAAGAGGGCAGCATCTTATAGGCCTTGCTCTAAGCTTTAATACGGGTATTTTTTCATCACCGTAACTAAAAAATTAGCTGAGTTGGAGCAATCTAAAGGTGACAACCGCGATTTCGTGTTTCAGGCTGTGTAAAGATTAATTAAACTTAACAGTGATTTTTAAAAATTATTGTTAATTATTATATTAAAAATTTATAATAATAACATGAAATCTAAAACCTTTGAAAAATGCGCTTTAAACATGCTTATGTGACACAAGTCAGAACTATAAGAAAAAGATGGGTTTTTTTCTTATAGTTCTGACTTGTGTTTTAGAATTGGGAGTTCCATATGCAGTCATTATTACATCTGATTGGCTGTCATATAAGCATGTTTAAAGTGCATCTTTCAGAGGTTTTAGATTTTTCATTATTGCAATGTTATCTGCTTGCGCTTAATAAATTTGATATATTTAAAAATTTATATATATGGATTTACTTTATATAATAATAGTTAAGTAATGTTTCACATTGTAAAATAAATAATCTAATGATTATTTATTGAAAAACATATAAAGTACAAACATATTTTCTACAGAAGAAAACCTCAATTGATGCTAACTGAGAATCATTGTTAAGTATGACATTTTATAGAATGCTCTACCACATGGTTCACTTCTTTCATTTATCTTTTAAAATATATTCATCAATGATATTTGATTACAGAATATAAAAAATTCAACAATATTGTTGATACTGCTGTAAATGTTTTCAAGAAATAAAAAAGTCTCTCAATAAGAATATGAGATCTTTGTAAATCTTTTTAATGGTTAAGCTTTTATTACCTATGCAACTTAAACAGTAA
This sequence comes from Epiperipatus broadwayi, assembly GCA_028023455.1. Lineage (NCBI taxonomy): Eukaryota > Metazoa > Onychophora > Udeonychophora > Euonychophora > Peripatidae > Epiperipatus > Epiperipatus broadwayi. Next base: position 4,107,141 of record JAQFVV010012489.1, on the reverse strand, counting down.
GTTAGAGAAACATTTTTTAATATATATTTTTTTTGCAACATTAAATTGAAATACAATCTTACCCCATGCTATTTAGAAGCATCCTTGGTTCATATCCTATATTATTTTTCTCATTTATCTAAGATTATTAATGAAATAATTTATAAAATCATCATTTTGGAAAGCTGTCTGACAATATTGGGGTAGCAGTAAAATATGCTACTGGTGAATACTATATCCCTATTTGAAAAAAAAAAAGCAACCTTACATTTATCTTCTGGTTATTCAATTAATTATTACTATGAGAAATATTAATGTTACACAAAAATTTAGTTTTATCAATAGCTTCCTGATTTTTCACTTATTCCTACATCACATATAAGAATAGAAGTCTCGCATATAGGTAGCAAAAACTTTTTAATTGATCATAGATATCACTATTTCAAGATTTAGCTTTGTTCCTTAAGACTCATTTCAAATCAGGATTCTTTTTCAAGACATTTAAACCTATTTGCAATCAAAGAATTATGACATATAAATGGATTTCTTAGGTCAGATTTCAAAGATATTTCAATTTTCATATCCAATAAGAAAAACAGCTGGATTTGATTTTTCAAGATGTTATTGGAATATCATCAAAAGATTCAGATTGTGCATATCTGCTTTACAAATAAAATTTACATCCACTGATTCATGTTGACTGAACAAACAAATCATGAAGTACAATGTTAATGACCATCAAAGGTATTTGAAGGTCTTAGTTAATTCATTAATAAATATTATTTTCTAGTTAGATTCTTTGCAAAATCTTCTATGACCTTAAGCACTCTAAATAAAAATTCATACATTAAATGAATGTAAAGTTCTGTACCATTGTTTATCTATCATTTATCTCTTATAAAATAATAAATCAGATGTTCATACTAATGTTAGTAGCTACAAAAAAAGTCAATATAATGAACACTAATGCAGATACTAATGTTATGTGTAAATTTTGACTGATTAGTTTTAAATTAATATTTCCAAAATTTCTTATTTGATATTTTATTTTGATTAGGATTAGCCAGATTAATTTCTGTGTATGGTTAAAAAAATTTATTAAAATTAAAAAATATATATTTGAAAAAGTATAAACTCTTTATTTGTTAAAATAACGACAGATAATATTCTTTGTATTGTGCCAGTCACTCTATGAGTGACCACACACAAGGTGGTTGTAGTTGAAGCTACAGCTCAGATATAGATATATTTACAATTATTAATTTATTTAGCTATGATATAAACAGTATAAAATAGATGAAGTGTCTGTGTATATATTTCTTATCCCCACACGCTCAAGAATATTAACTCTCAAATTGTAAATTGACGCATAATATTATATTATATATGTGTACAATATTTTTGTTTCATTTTATTTTGTTATTTTAATAAATGTAAACGTACTACATTTATAATTTTATATATTTTTTTATTTTTTCTGTAAAAAGTTGTTTACGTGTTGGAACAGTTATAAAAAAAATAAAAATATATAAAATAATTAAAAAGTAATTGTAAATGTTCCAACATGTCTGTACTTTATTTTTTAATTAGCAGATTTTCTATATTAATGCATTAAAAAAAGTCAGGTGGCCATTGTTTTACCAAATATAAAAATACCACTAATGTATTAATGGCCATCCTGCTTTGTACTCTTATTTTTACAAACAAAAGTTCAAAGAATTTGGATGCCAATGCAGAGATAGAAAAATCTTGTTTATTTGTTCTATAGCTGTGTTTAATTTTAATCTGTAGTAAAATAATTTTTCTTTGTATTTAAATTTTGAACCTGATGTTTATCAGTATAGTGGTCTGAGTTGCCCAGATAAAATTAAATTAAAAATAACATATAAAACTAATTAAAGATAACATTCTTTAAAAGAAAGTATGTGAATTATTTTTGGATCAATTAGCCACCAAGATAAAAAGTTGGGAGAAATTATTCAAAGGTGGGTAACCAAATTGACTATGTAATGGAGGTGCTATATATACTGTTAACCAGATGCAGGAAGAGAGTTATAGTTATATTAGACTTAAATTGAGAGACTGCAATCCTCTCGCGCTCATCACTATCTAACAGCCAATCAGATCGTAAAAACAAGACAGAGAATTTGACAAGAAAAGGGCAGTCCACCCTATTCTTTTCTTGTCTTTCTATATATATCCAAGCCAGTCTAAAGTACTTAGATCTGAAAGCATGAATATTAAATATATTCACACTTAACTCACTGAGTTTAAATCACAAACATACAGCGTGAAATCCTACGATTTACTGTGCAGTAGTTTTTAGATGTTATAACATGCAGTAACGTATGTAAAAAATATTTATTTTTATTTTTATAAAGTGCAAACAGTATTGAACTTAAATTGAGAGACTGCAATCCTTTTGCGCTCATCACTATCTAACAGCCAATCAGATTGTAAATACAAGACAGAGAATTTGACAAGAAAATGGCAATCCACCATATTCTTTACTTGTCTGAGTAAAGAATAGGGTGGACCGCATTTTTCTTGTCAAATTCTCTGTCTTCTATTTATGATCTGATTGGCTGCTAGATAATGAAGAGCATGAGAGGATTGAAACACACGTAAAGAATAGGGTGGACCGCCCTTTTCTTGTCAAATTCTCTGTCTTGAATTTACAATCTGATTGGCTGTTAGATAGTGATGAGCGTGAGAGAATTGCAGTCTCTCAATTTAAGTTCAATACTGTTTGCACTTTATAAAAATAAAAATAAATGTTATATTAGAGTTCTTGCAGACATATTATGCCAAGTTCTCTCAGATATATTCTTCCATTCTTCAGAGATTCTCAGAGTGATGTAAGCTTTTCAGAAGATATTGCATGATTGTTGCAGGCTGACTATCCTTATATTTAGTCACTGCAAATATTTTTATGACTCTAGATTAATACAAAGGTTACTTATGCAAAATAACACTGCTATGGGGTACTGACATAATAATTGATTGGTGATTTCTACAGTCAGTATAAAGGAGATTAAGGTTGCTGAAATCTTGTAATGCTAACGAGCTCCTGTTGCTTCCAGTTATATGCTGCACTCACCTCATATCCAGGCCACAATTTAGAAGAAGATATGAACTGTTAAGAAAGAGCATGGAGCTCAATCTCTACTAAATTCATTTCTAATAAAATAAATAGCAGTGTTTATCTGATTGCCAAAGCATTAACAAATCCAAGATGAAGACCATTTCTACATCAACCAGCAAGATGATTATGGGGTAGAAGCCCACTTCAGTGCACCTGTCCAGCTCCATCCAAGATGTTGAAATGTAGCCACACAGGTCCAACAAATATTGATGATAAAGATCACCAGACCAACATAGTGAAAAGAATAAAGTCCTTGATGCTGTAGTAAACAGGTGTGTATAGCACATTCAGAGACCCCAAAGTCCGAATGAAGTCTCAAGACACTGGAAGGTAAAATTTGTTTTAATTTCAATATTATTTTTTTAAATATTACTTATATGTGTATATTATATAGCCATAATCTGTTTAAAATCTAATTATGCCAAAGGTCTAAATTATAATACAGTAGGGCGTGTATGTTAAATCATTTATCCACTACGTGCAGGATTCTTTATATTAGTCATTCTTCCACATTTAGTTTAAAATGCAGAATTTTAAAATACTATTAAACTGTGAAATGAATGCAGAAATGAGCATACAGGTATGACCAAATAGTTAGTGATCTCATATTTTTTTTATTGCCTAACATATATAAAATACATATTTTGCGGGTTCATCCGTGTTAAAAACTTTTAATATTAATATACTGACGTGTCAACTTGGTCACACAAGCCATCCACAGAGTTATAAAAGGTAGAAAGACGGTTGTAGAGGCGCTACAATCACTGATTTGAATAAAATGTTAAAATTCCACCAATAGCAAAAATGTTACATTTAGGAATGTTTTTTAAAAAAATCTTTCCAAATAGGAGGAAGTTTACATATATCATCTCACTTATTGATACAATCTGGCCTTTTAAGTATCTCAATGGCTTCTCTAATTTTGCATTGGTAGAGATTATCACATCTGGATATGATCCTGGTACTAGAAAAATCAATTTTATGACCTGAATCTATAGTATGGAGTGAGAGTGCTGATGATGATGAGTGTTGTTTAACTGCATTAGCATGCTCATCTCTCCTAACACTGATGTGATGATTACTCATACCTATGTAAGAAGCTTTACAATTTTTACATGAGATTTGATAGACACCATGAGATGCAAGAGGGATTGAATCATTAGGGTTGGTTATTATATTGCTGATCTTTTGATGAGCAGAAAATGCTGTATCTATATTATAGCATTTTAATATATGTCCGATACTGTCTGTAGTTCCTTTTACATCTGGAACACAAATCCTAATAGCTGATTTATCATCTTTTTGTTTCCTATTTTGTCTATTTTGGGCTTGAAATAAGGCTTTTTTTTATAAATGTGTAATTATAACTATTTGCTAATAAAACACTATTAATATGATTTATTTCTTCTTTCAGATGTGTCTCATCTGAAAGGTTAATTGCTCTATTTAAAAGAGTTTTGGCTACAGAAACTATCAGTGATTGTAGCGCCTCTACAACCATCTTTCTATCTTTTATAACTCTGTGGATAGCTTGTGTGGCCAAGTCGAAACATCAGTATATTAATATTAAAAGTTTTTAACATGGATGAACCCGCAAAATATGTATTTTATATATTTAACTCGTGCAAATCTTCATTTTAACATATATATATATTGTAACGTTTATTTATATACGTTACAAATATATTGGCATTTGGTAAAAGCTAAAAAAGTAAATTTAGATTTTTTTTTGATTAGTATAATTTTTGTTAAAACGTGCAGTGAAGGTTAAAATTGTCATTCTTATTTTTTTTTATCTAATTGGAAAGAATAAATGACATACAGATTACTAATCCAGATAAATTAAAAGAATCCCAAAAGTATAAGCTAAAAGAAAAATATTTTAGCTAATTAAAGATGGAAGAATAAGGCTAAAAAAAAAAGAGAACTTTGTAACTTAAATTTAAGAGAGAGTGTATAAGATTATTATCTTATACGCTGATAAAAAGACAAAAGAGTGCGCAGAAGTTCCAAAAATGGAGCGCGATATAAAAAGGAGATGACAACTTCAATCTGGGTCTTCTCTTTAACTTCTAGTTACGTCTCTGAAAGTTGGAGGTTTCCACGAGCATAACCTGTGGCAAGAAATATACTTCTACACAGGTATGCCCCTTGCTGTACCAAGCTGTCATGCAAGCATGGAAACGGGACTTGTGAAGACCGCTTTTTGCAATAAAAGGGTCACTACAACCGTGCCTTTTCTCCAGCTATAGAACGGAACAATAATGGAAGATGCCGGCAGGAGAGACCAATGGAAATTCTCATGATCTGGGATCCCATAAACCTACATGAACTTACCGGTAAGTTAAGAATAAATTTTCCTGATAGTGACTTAAAAGTTTGCAAACAATTATTTATCTAAGCTTAGACTACCATCCTGATATAGACTTTACTTTCACATTCAAGGGACTTTCTTATAAAGAATTTTATACAAGATCTTGGAACATTATTAAATTGCGTTCATTATTTAATCTAACTGTTTTTGTTAATCGATTCATTATCTGGATTAGCATGTGTGTACTTTCCAGTTTAGTTAATTCGTAATTTAACTTATAAATATTTTAGTTTGTTAGAATAAAGGAGATTATACTTTTATCAACCTTTTCATTGTGCGTTATTAATAGTAGTTATTATTTTTTATTATTAAATCTATTAGTAGTTTAATAAGATTTAAAAATGTAATTTACCTTTGCCAATATGTTTGAATAAGCCCAGGAATAATAATCTTAAAAAATTAATTCTCGTTACGGTAAGACGCAATACCGATTAGTTTAAAAGCACTTTTTTTCTGTTTAGTTTACGAGTTACAATATGTTTGATGCAGTCCCAGTGGGTCTAACGACTCTGGCGCCCTCAAGTAGAAATTAAAAACTGGTTCTGCTCACGATTGTACTCGGTAATAGTTCTAGGCCGAAGTTGATCAGGAAAAATAGCTGTGTTGAGAATAGAAATACAACTTTCTTTTTTCTTTTGATACAGCTTGATCAACTCACGCTCAAATATAAATTTGAGGCGTATAGTGGCCTAGTAATACGAAAAACGTTACAATGGCGACCCAACTCGGGCTTCGATTTAACAACTACAACCTGAGATGAGTTGTAATGATAAAGAACATTACAATGATGACTCAAAGAAACTCACAGCCGGAAAATAAATTATGATTTTTTTGAAAAAAGAAAAAAATTATAAAAAAAAAAAACTAACTAATTAAACCCTGATTATTAAAATATGAAAGAAGATATTTTTTTAATATGACTTCCAGAAAGAAAAAATATATATGTATATTTTTTTATATATGTCTAAAAACACGATCGTGGCTGATGTAGACGTAAGTCACAAGTATTTGACCGGGTAGGTGGTTACTGAAGAGGGGAATAACATAGCCCCGAGTCCTTATCCGCAGTATATGAACATAAGACCGTCTTTAAATGCTCGTCAGACTATTTCTAGCAGAGATCCCAATAAAGGGGAAGGCGGATCAAGTTGGACCAAGTTGCCATGAGCCTGTAAGACTCAGAACGATGAGCAACGCTCGTTTGTGCTTATAACTTGGGCTTCTTATCGTTAATATTACACTAAAGCGGATAGGACACAGATGAATGTTGAAATATTTTCCATTCCCGCCGTGTTAGACCTAAAAGTGGGCGTTAAAGCCGAACGTCGCTTGTGAATGAGTCTACACAATATATCAGCACGCTACTACAGAAAAAAAAAATACGAATATGAATTTAAAAAACTTAAGAATAAAATTAGTGTAAACCCCTATTTTATTCTCATCTCCTGGCACTGGTGGTATTGTAACGTTTATTTATATACGTTACAAATATATTGGCATTTGGTAAAAGCTAAAAAAGTAAATTTAGATTTTTTTTGATTAGTATAATTTTTGTTAAAACGTGCAATGAAGGTTAAAATTGTCATTCTTATTTTTTTTTATCTAATTGGAAAGAATAAATGACATACAGATTACTAATCCAGATAAATTAAAAGAATTCCAAAAGTATAAGCTAAAAGAAAAATATTTTAGCTAATTAAAGATGGAAGAATAATGCTAAAAAAAAAAGAGAACTTTGTAACTTAAATTTAAGAGAGAGTGTATAAGATTATTATCTTATACGCTGATAAAAAGACAAAAGAGTGCGCAGAAGTTCCAAAAATGGAGCGCGATATAAAAAGGAGATGACAACTTCAATCTGGGTCTTCTCTTTAACTTCTAGTTACGTCTCTGAAAGTTGGAGGTTTCCACGAGCATAACCTGTGGCAAGAAATATACTTCTACACAGGTATGCCCCTTGCTGTACCAAGCTGTCATGCAAGCATGGAAACGGGACTTGTGAAGACCGCTTTTTGCAATAAAAGGGTCACTACAACCGTGCCTTTTCTCCAGCTATAGAACGGAACAATAATGGAAGACGCCGGCAGGAGAGACCAATGGAAATTCTCATGATCTGGGATCCCATAAACCTACATGAACTTACCGGTAAGTTAAGAATAAATTTTCCTGATAGTGACTTAAAAGTTTGCAAACAATTATTTATCTAAGCTTAGACTACCATCCTGATATAGACTTTACTTTCACATTCAAGGGACTTTCTTATAAAGAATTTTATACAAGATCTTGGAACATTATTAAATTGCGTTCATTATTTAATCTAACTGTTTTTGTTAATCGATTCATTATCTGGATTAGCATGTGTGTACTTTCCAGTTTAGTTAATTCGTAATTTAACTTATAAATATTTTAGTTTGTTAGAATAAAGGAGATTATACTTTTATCAACCTTTTCATTGTGCGTTATTAATAGTAGTTATTATTTTTTATTATTAAATCTATTAGTAGTTTAATAAGATTTAAAAATGTAATTTACCTTTGCCAATATGTTTGAATAAGCCCAGGAATAATAATCTTAAAAAATTAATTCTCGTTACGGTAAGACGCAATACCGATTAGTTTAAAAGCACTTTTTTTCTGTTTAGTTTACGAGTTACAATATGTTTGATGCAGTCCCAGTGGGTCTAACGACTCTGGTGCCCTCAAGTAGAAATTAAAAACTGGTTCTGCTCACGATTGTACTCGGTAATAGTTCTAGGCCGAAGTTGATCAGGAAAAATAGCTGTGTTGAGAATAGAAATACAACTTTCTTTTTTCTTTTGATACAGCTTGATCAACTCACGCTCAAATATAAATTTGAGGCGTATAAAGGCCTAGTAATACGAAAAACGTTATAATATATATATATATATGTGTGTGTGTGTGTGTGTTTATGGGTATAGAATTCAGACCACTTCATCCAAACTTTTTTTATGAATTAAGAAAAAACAGATTAAAAAATATCTTATTTTCTTTTATTTGTGCAATAGGTGATGGGATAATGGGGTTTAAGAAATGTTCATTGATATGTGTAATAAATGTTTTGTAACTTATTTTATTGTTGAGTGTTATATTTGTTTTCTTTCATTTCCTAAAATTATAATAAAGTAAATATATTTCAGAGAGCAGCTTGGAATTTTTTTTATATATAACCAGAGATAAAAGAGGACTGAGCATAGCATAATGGGATACAACTTTATCGGGCCTTAGAAAGTTGGTATATGTTATGTAATGGGTTGGGTGGTTGTATATCCTTCCAATTGGTGATTTTCCTTGTCTGAGAGTGGTGCATAACAATGTGAATTATTCATGGTCTTTCAAAGTTATACAGTGATTAACCTTTTGACGTCCGTGGGCATAGTAATGGAATAATCAATCATGGCTCAATATATTGCCTGATTAATAATGTATTCATATCAATTAACATATAGAATTCATATTTCTATCAAAATTATTATTAAGATCTCACCCTAAGGTGGTACAATTATTTCATGTGTGATATGTATGCCAAAAGATAGAATAGAGTAGAGGTGCATCCGGTACAGTATATCATTCTTTTTAATAATTTAAAATTTTGGCTATAAATGTTGCTTGAAATGAAGAGTTGTTAATAAGGATACTACATGACTAATTCAACATATAAGTGATAAACAATAATTTACTCTATTTATGTGAGTAAGTAAATGTATAAAACATGACAGCATCATCAATAAATCTTCAAACTAGATTTCATCAATGCCCTTCATCAACAAAAATGTATTGTATTGCACACAAATAATATTATTATTTTTACTTTTCTTAAATAACATCAAAGCTGGTCTACTATTGGATTTTATGAATTTTAAATTGTTTGTATATAAGAATCTTTAAATGTGGGATTAGAATCACAATGGTTGCTTCTTGTTGTTGTTGTTGTTATTATTATTATTATTATTATTATTATTATTATTATTATTATTATTATTATTATTATTATTATTATTATTATTATTATTATTATTATTATTATTACTATTATTATTATTATTATTATTATTATTATTATTATTATTATTATTATTACTACTACTACTACTACTATTACTACTACTACTACTACTACTACTACTACTACTACTACTACTACTACTACTACTATTACTATTATTATTATTATTATTATTATTATTATTATTATTGTTGTTGTTGTTGTTGTTATTGTTGTTATAATTATCATTATTATTATTATAGCATACTAATTATATGATATTCAGGCACCAAAAATATTAAATCAATGTTCAATATAAGATCTTTTAGGATAATATTATAATTTAATGCAATCATATAAATTTCTCTGCCAAACTATCAGATATTTTTACCAGTTGGTTTACATTACCTTGCAGATATAATTATGATAGTATATTTATTTGTTTAGTTATTTTGCTGAATAATAGTCTACATTAAACATAGCTCTGTTGATTAACATTTAAAAATCATTCATATTATTTAAACTCATCATTGTATTATAGAATTAATCATTAATAAAAATAAATCACCAATAATTTTTCAGTGTAGATAAAATTCACAGAACTTTTTTAGAGGTGTTCAATGGAAACACTATGTTTATTAAAGATAGATAGATAGATAGATAGATAGATAGATAGATAGATAGATAGATAGATAGATAGATAGATAGATAGATAGATAGATAGATAGATAGGTAGGTAGGTAGGTAGGTAGGTAGGTGGGTGGGGGGGTGGATGGATAGATAGATGGATGGATGGATAGATAGATAGATAGATAGATAGATAGATAGATAGATAGATAGATAGATAGATAGATAGATAGATAGATAGATAGATAGATAGATAGATAGATAGATAGATAGATAGATAGATAGATAGATAGATAGATAGATAGATAGATAGATAGATAGATAGATAGATAGATAGATAGATAGATAGATAGATAGATAGATAGATAGATAGATAGATAGATAGATAGATAGATAGATAGACAGACAGACAGACAGACAGACAGACAGACAGACAGACAGACAGACAGACAGACAGACAGACAGACAGACAGACAGACAGACAGACAGATAGACAGACAGACAGATAGACAGATAGATAGATAGATAGATAGATAGATAGATAGATAGAGTAAATAAGAAAATATTGTATTATTTTCATGAAAACTAACTATAGATATATTTATCTTTGATATTGCTGGAAAACTAATTATTAATCAACAGTCCTAAAGTTAAACAAGTTTTGAACTCATGTAGTCATATATTTGAAAGTAATTACATAAAATCATTGCACCTGCTTATCATTAAAAAGGAAAACGTAAGTTTATAGTAAAATAAATATTAGATATTTTTACTTAGGTAAAACTTCAGTAGCAATATTCTAAAAAAAGTAATATATATATTATTGCATTGAAATTTACCACGATTCCATCAATGTCTATACCTAATAACAGTTAATGTGATTGATCAAAATTTTCAACAATCTTAAGCAGCAAGATGAATAAATTTTACTTATTGATACAGTAAATTATTCATTTATTCTACTTTCTACATCTCATATATATGACATTTTGTTTGTCAAGAATGTAATTTTATACATTCTTTTTTAATATATTCTTAGGTTTGTCAATGTTGTCAAACATGTTGCATTATTAGGAATAAAATTTATTTTTCTGAAGTCAGCATGAAAAAAAAGTAGACTAGGAAAAATCTGAACAAGTAATGAATTTTTCCTTTTTTGAAAATCAACTTATAAATCGAATCAGTAATATGTCGTTTAGCTTGATTTTTAATTTAGAAACACTAAACCTAAATGAAAAGAAAAATATAATGTTATTTAAATATTTTTTTTGCTCTAAACTTGTTCTGTTTTAATCTATATATCTGTTAGTGCTAATATAGAATATTAAATAAAAATAATAACCCCATGATACAATGATACTGCATCTGTTACTGAGTCAGGGGACCTAAGTTTGAATCTGGTCCAAATAAAGCTGATTTAAAAAAATCGTCTGAGATTTTTGTCAGGTAAATATAATTGATATAGTTAACCCAAATAATTATTCAATATCGATATTTAGCAATTCTTAGCTGGATAAGAAAACAAAGATCAAGACAGCCTCGTCATTAGGCAATTAGCAAGCCTTTAATTGTTTTTCTATGAGTAGCTATTGAAAAAATCTTTGCCATAAAGTGGATTAATTTTTAAAAGCTATTTTACCTAGGAAATAATCTTTGAATGTTTTATGAGTTTAGTGTTTTCAATTTGATTTATTACTTAGAGTAGAATTTTATAAAACATTGAATAGGTGACATCTATGGAGATATAAAGTAGGTGCATAATGAATATAAAAGCTAAACACCTGACTGAATCTCCACTTTGCACTTGATTGAATGTCATATGATTTCATGAACACTAAGGCATTACATTATTGTAATTATTATTTAATTTATTATTTTGAATTAGGTTTAAATTAAATAATGTTTTGTTTTAGAATAATATACAAATTCATCAAGCTAGATTATCTTTTGTCCACTTTTCTATATGAGTAATTGTAATGGATGTATCATTTAAAACAATTTTCACAATTCTTGTATCATTTAAACTATGATGAATATAATCTCTTTATCCATTGAAAATATTATTACAATCATATAAACAGTGCATTCCAGTGAATTAATAATATTATGGTTATGTTTGTCAATCCATGTGTTATTTTCAAAGTGACAAAGAAAAATATATATACATTATTTAATTTTTTGATAGCTTCAGATAAAAATAATCAAATCTTTAGTTATTAAGAGGCAGATTGAAGTTCAAGCACCACATAATGGGTTTGAACTTTTCAGTTCTTAATTTTTTTGCTCATCAAGTAGCTGGCTAAACAACACTGGGAAATAGACTTTGTAAGTACTATGTGCACATGTCCACACAAGTTTATTTTGATACATAATGTTATTAGTAGAAACAGAACTCAACAAAATATTTTGAAATTTTTAAAAATTATAATTATATTTTTATTGACGTTATATAAGCTTTGATAATAAATTATAAAACTAATATTAATAAAAATTAATATTATCACATGATCACTATTTTTTATGCTAACACATTACATTTGGTGCTCTCAGATTTAAAGCTCCTCACTGATGAAGGCTACAAGCCAGAAACTAGTCTGGGGATATTGGATGAGTAGGCACTAGATAGGGATTTTATGCACAAACCTTCTGGCATCCATTGATTACTCTGGTTGACACTAAGTGGCACTACTGTATGGAGAATTTTGCCTGTTTTAAAAATGAATATTCAAAGAATTATGTAGATTCGATGATTATAAGTGCACTCATTTTTAAAATACACACATATAAAGTTTATTTTAATTGAAAAGTGTATTTGTAAACTTTTCAAAATAGTGTAATTAATAGCTAATACCAAATTAAATTTCGATGTGTTGAAAACTGTTGTTAATTATGTTTAGTAACTTACATAATGTAACTCATTAAGGTGACTTATATTAAAGTTAATATTACAAATTGTAGTTAACTAAAATAACAAAAAAAAAAAAGATTAATAATGTGTCAATTAATTTATTCCAGTCGTCCCCCTCCCTTTTTTATTTCTAAGAAGCAATTTTAATTTAACTAATGTTTTTCTTTTATTTTAAAATTTATATGTAATATCATTAAATTATTTTGTTGAATATTAAACAAGATTTGGCCACTTATTCCTAATTTTTTATTCGGATAATATCTTTTATAATTCTTTTGTTAAATTTTATGCGGGGATGTGAACTGTATTCGTCATATGAGAAGCAAAGTGTAAACATTAATTAAAAGTCAGATCCAGCATACAGTATACAAGATTAGCTGGTAAAGATAATGAGGAAGTCTAAAAAGAAATGATCAACGTTATTACGAAAATTTGAAATGAAAATTAATGGAAGGAAAACAGAATTAAAAAAATAAAAAGTGATAATGAAAAAATAAATATAGAAACTGAGAATAAACTAAATAAATTGAATTAATCTTTAAATATGTAAATTATCCTGTGGCTGATAGTTGAATAAAATATAATGAAGTTGAAGGAACTGTATGGTAATCACAAATTGCCTATATGTAATTACTTAATGTTAGGAGTGACAATTAGAAGTAAAGCTAAACAATTGAAATAAATATGTTGAATATGAAACAAAAAGAAATTCAAAAACATTAACATACATATGTAAATAATTAAATGTTTAATTAGTCAAGAAGTCTTGTGAAGATTGAGTTTTAATTCAGAAACATTTAGCGTTAAAATATATCCCTCTACTATTATGATAAATTGTGCAGGGTGCCTTAAGTAAAAAACATAAGGGGAAAATATACTGACAATAAGTAAAATATGTAAAGTACAATTAGACAAAACACTTCATTAAAAATAAGATGAGCAATAAAGAAAAGTGTTAACTGAATGGAAACATAATGTTAACTGAATGACCTAAAGATGAAAAAGGAAATCAAAAATATTCCATGATAAATTAAAATATCAGGTAACATACTCATGGCTAACAATGATCTAATAGATAGATCAGTAAAAACAAAAAAAGTAATTGCATAAACAATTGTTCTAAAAATCAGTTTTACAAACTAATATGATTTTAATACTTTTCTCAGTTATAAATCAATGTATGATTTTTAAAATTTTGATCCACCATTTTATAGATTCTTGCAATAAAGGTTAAACAGTTAACAAAATATTTGAAAAAAATGTCTTTTTCCAGAAGTGCATTTACAATTAATAGAAGCAGTAAATTGTTTGTTTCAGCTGTTAAAAACCATTGATAGTTAGCAGTTGAGAAAAATAAAATATTCCAAGTAACTAAAGCACTGATTCTTTTACTATTTAGTAAAATAATTCATCAAGCTATGATTTTGATGCTTGAGTAGTAAATATAATAAATAATAAAATGATTTTTTTTTCAGATGCCATATCATGCTCAAACATCAGAAATTACACATTGAGATTTGATACAATAACTATTATATCTCAAGCCCATGCCTCTACTACTGTGTTTAACAACACAGGTTTCAAAGAAGCAGTTATTACTCTTTTTAAATACAGCTGGGTCTGGATTTTTGTGGTAGATAGGTTCCGCAAAAAACCTGCATTAATAAAATTGCACAAAATAGACATAACTTACCTTGAAAAATGGGGGATACATTCTGTAATTTTTAGAAATTGCAAGAAAGCAAAGCAACAAGGAAAAATTACTTTAAAATTCACATAAAAAAATAAGGAAATAAAGTATGACTAATAAAAAATTTCAAGTATTTGAAAAAAATTGATACAAGACAAACATTTTTTACTTTTTTTATTAACTACAGTATTTAATTTTACATTTTTATACATATTTTAATCATTATCTCTATTTGACAATATGCATTTCATTTGTGAACTGGTAAGATATCGGATTCATCACAAGAGGAAATACAACTAGCACCACTACTAGTCTTGTGCTCTGTTAATGGTTTTCTGTTGACAATGTAATCAGTGATTAAACTTTGAGATGATGATATTACTAATTGTTTATAAATCTCACTGTATCCAAACACACAACTATTTAGCTTTTGTTGGAATTTAAGAGGTTGTTCATTGCAACAAACTCTCTCAGATTTCAGCATTTTCTGACATTTTTCTTTGTCTCACACATCAATGTAAAATGTATGAGTAAATGATTTTTACTTATCAGAAAATAATAAATTTGTCTTCATTTGGTAAATATTTTTGTTTACTACTGAAATAAATTTTATGTGTGCACATTTTGTTTCTATATTTTAAAAAGTAAGATCACAATCAAAACAAAAAGTTTATACATTATCATTAGAAAGATTATTTTCAGTTTACAAAATCTTCTTTATTTGTAATTATTTTTAAAAATCTAAAAGAATATTTCTGTTATATCTAACAAAATATGTTTTAAAAGTTTAAAATTTTTGAATATTTATTGCAATATTCTATCATTATTATTTATTCATAAGTATAAGTAGGTTATTTATGTAAAAGATAAGATTCTAAATAGCTTCAGGCCATATTCATGTTAGCTGCTAATATAACATTATATTTTTGCAAAAAAAAAAAGAGTATTTCAAGTCAAAATAAGTTATTAATCATTTAAATTTTTTCATATCTAATAAATATAATGAAATAGGAACTTCTTTATCAAATAAAAGAAAACCCGCATAAAAAGATATATATTAAGAAGAAACATGAATTGCATAACTTCAAAATTGCATTAAAAAAATTCACATAAAACAAGACCCAGGTGCATATTACTCACAAAATATGTTTATAAAAAGCCCATTTTACTATACGAGGTTAAAGGGAAATGGAAAGTTTAAATCATTTGTTTGGTTACTGTTGCACTTTTGTGATATTTCATTGTAACATGATGAAGTAAAATCACATGAACTTGATAATCTTCATAGTCCTTAATGATTAAAAATAATCTAAAACTAGACTGAGAATTTGATTGATATTATTATTAGATGTTCAGTAATAACTTAAGTAGTAAGATGTAGAATGGATTACTGAAGTTTTTTATTGTTTTGCTTTTATGCAAATCTATTAATATTACCACTACTGTAAATTTTTAAAAATAAATATCCAATAGTATCTCTGGATATTATAAAAATTAACTTAGTTGTTTAATAGTAAGTTAATTATTTAATAACTCTCATTACATATACTATTTAATACTAGTTTTCCATCGATGATGTGTTTGCTAGATTAGTTAGACCTAGTTGTGATCAGAATTTTTTTTTTTAATTTTTAGTTAATATTACTTTTGCTTTACAGAATTATATATTTATGACTATATTTTCTTATAGAACATTTGAATGCTATTAGTCTTTTTACATTTTTATATGTATTTATTATGTAAATAAATCTATTAACAATACATATATAATGACATAAAATCAAAGTTTAGATTAAATTTTACATGCTTTATTGTTTAATGTCATGATATTACATGATTTACTATGCATGTTAAGATCTTTTTTAGAAGACTAGTTAGGTAACTAAGTGATGAAGTGCAACACCATGTGCTAATACTTGATCATTATTGATAGTTTGTCATCATGTGACATTCTTTAACCAATTTGTTCTAGCAGTAAATTCACATTGTATTTCTTATATTATATTTAAACTTACTCATATAATTACAAAATATGAAATATTTAACAATTTACATAGGCAACAATATTATTTATCATGAAACTTAATACACGAACCTTATGAGCATAGACTTTCCTGTAATCTATTATTAAAGTTTCAGAGTTCCTTGATTAATAATGACGATTAAAATATTTCACCTGAAAATATTGTACTCTATCGAAATTCACTTAAAAATTAAATAGAAAACAAAAAGTTATATAATATTTTTTAAAACCCAAATATAATTGTAAAAAAACGATCAATATTTTTTTAATATATAAAAAAATAAAAACAATAATATGATGATAATAGATGAATGATTGGAATCTTATATTGGATTCCAAAAGATTATAAAAGATCCAGAAAGATACCATTTATGAGTTGGATGGATGAAATAAGAAAGTGTGCAGGGGTGATGTGGAGAAGAGAGGCTGGAGATCAGAAAAGATGGATTGAACATAGAGAAACCATCCTGCACTGGATTGATAATGATTACGATCATGTTAATAATTGATTAAAAACCTTTTTGGCTATTATATTTTACAAATTGTTCAAATTAATATCTGCAATGGAAAAAAATGATTATCATTTTTTTAAAAGAATAATATTAGGAAGTTCTTGTTTGATGTCATAAAAGATGTTACTCTATAAAGTGTATTACATTAATAGAATGGTGAATTTTAGATTAAAATATTCCTGGATTGATTCCCAGTTAAGGAAATCTTAATTTGATTAACTGAATGCAATCATTGTGCTCAACCCCCTTTTTGTGTTTTTGAATGTCATATATAATTTTCTGCTCAATAAATAATATAATGCTGATAATGATTGTTGTTAATTATTTATTTATTTATTTATTTATATACCAATTTACAATAAACTCCATGTAAAAAAAATACATCTGTAGTTAAAAATTTAATAAAAAAGTAATATACAAATATATAAAATTTATATAAAATAATAACAGTTAAAATTAAAAAAGCTATTTAAATATAGACAATTATTATGCAATAATATAAAGATATCGATTAATAAACATATATAAAAATTTAAAAAACCTATATATAAAACATATATTAAATATTAAGATTAATAATTTTAAGTATAATAAATTATATGTACATAATGTTTCAGGATTCAACAAGATCAATTCTATCTTTACTTTTATTAATCATTTAATTTAAAACGACTTTCAATTTAAATATAGACAGTTATAATCAAATATTAAATTTATTTCAGTTATTAGTTGAAGTTAATCTTAATTTCAATATAATACTATATTAAAGTATTGAAATAGATCGAACAAATATTACACATTTTATATCTACTGTGGGTTTTGTTATAATGTGAATAATTAAATTAAATTTAGACTTCCTAATTTTACCTTATTTTTTAAGGAACAATACATTGGAATTACATAATTTGAAATAAATAATTTTTGACTGGTAAAATTACTGATATATTATCTAAAGAGTCATGTTGATATTTGAATCATTTATTTAAAACAAAACTTTAAAAAAAATTCTGTGCACTCTTTAAAGACCTTGAATGATAGAAAATTGTGCCTCCACAAAGAGATATTCCATAAAGTTACTTTAGGGGGAAAGGTTTGCCTATTATATTCTATAATTATCTTCTGTGGTAAAATGTTTCTAAATTTATAAAAAAAGAAAGTTAAAAAGTCTTAAACTTTTTTGCAAATAAAGTATATCTTTATCCTATCTAAAACATGAGTTCAGCAATAATCCCAAATCAAAACCACAGTTTACAGAAAAACCCCATATACAGAAAAATACTTAGCATCTGCATCCAATCACTCCAGAAAAACAAAGTATGGAGTTATACTATCACTATAGATTAAAACACCAGATGTTTGTTCAGAAACCAACAATTTGGGAAAAGAAAAGATATATATAGAATAAAAACTTTTATAAAAAATGGTTATCCATCAGCTGTTATTAAGAAAACCTTATATAGACAACAAAAAGAATTATCAAAAGAAAAAAAAATATTGGTAATGTAGTGTATCCATACATATCAGAAATAACAAACAAATTAATAAAAATCTGCAATCAGTATAACAGCAGAACAGCTTTCCAGAGTCATATCTTACTATGAGGAATTCTAACATTTACAAAACCTAAAGTTGAAGTGCTGAAAAGCAAAAACTGCATCTATAAAATACCATGTAAATGTTGAAGAGTGCACATTTGTGAGTCCAAACTGATAATAGGAGAGAAACAGATATATCTAAGATAGTAGACCAATATATGTTCAACTGGGAAAATACAAAAATATTGGATAATGAGGAAAAGGTACAAAGAAGAAATTCAAAGAATCTGGTCACGTGGCAATGGCAAATAACCCTATAAGTCAACCTAGTGTGATTATATATGATATGGAAACCACTAATCAACTTTTGTCTCAAGAAAAAGTGGAGAAATTAGGAGGAACCTCATAGATATATAAATTTCTATTGACTGTTGCCTTTAGCATGATGGCTCTGTTGGTTAGAGCATTATGTTAAAATTCAATATTCAAGAATCTAAGGGTTCAGGCTCTATTCTCTTGCTAGTACTGTCACTGATCAGACCAGTAGCAGCTGAAGAAGAAAATAATCTTTGTGCTATTACTAACAACTGAATGCACTTTGAAAATTTAAATAAAGTTATTTTATTTCTAAAGATGTAAAATACATTATATTAGATGTGGAAATAGTTCAGTATATAAATTCAACTTTTATTAGTTTATTGTTTGATATTTCAATAGGAATATCTTGAAAATTATAATTTTTATAACTGTAAATAATATATTTGTGTTTATTATAATGGTTTATTTTAATTATTATAGAAAAACCAATGTTTAAATATATTTCAATTCTGATTTATTAATTTTTGAAGTAATAATTATTAAATTTGAAATTTATTAATATATGTGAATATTTTGTTAAAATTCTTATTAATTTAAAGAAAATTTTAAAATGTTTTATTTGTATAAATTTGAAATATGGAATAAATGAAGATTTAAATATAATTAAATGATTTTTCTATATTAATTTAATTATCAATAATATATGAATCAAAGCCATCAGAAATTATAAATTTATCTCTTGACTTAGAATTTTAATTTAACCATTATAAAGAACTAAAATAATCCTTTTTTATGTTGTGACTTATTGGGGTATAGTTGATTTTGCAACTAAATTATTTAAGGTCATAAATGATGAATCTCTAAATTTTAATGACTAATTGCTATTTATTTTATGATATCTAATCAGATCTTTAATTTTAGTGGTCAATAATCTAAGTATATATTTTTTTTATCATACTCCATTATAAGCAGTTCATTTTTCATGATTCTGAAACCTAACATCAATAGAATTCTTTTATTCACATTAGAATGAAGCCATTTAGCATGATATAATATTCAAACAATTTTTAAAAAAACATTTTAAATTATTATAATACAGGTGAACTGATCTTCTAAAAATTGATAATCAGTTATTTCTGTGCAGTCTCACTGTGTATTTTACAAAAAACAATAGTGTTCACATGATCACATCAAATGTGATTGGGTTTCCGATTTTAAAATAATGAGGAAAACAGCTTTAATATAATAACTTCAAGTTAATGATATCTTTAATATCTTTCAGTAGAGAAAATTGAAGCATTGACTCATCAGACCTTTAAGCTTCCAGGCATTGAGTGTTGAAGTAATTTTTGGTACTTATATGTAGTGTTAAAATAATTGATATAGTAATAAGCAAATAAATTTTATATCTTTTTATAATTCTACATAAAAAATACATGAAATATGTTATAATAAATAACAAAAATATATATAACATCTATATATACATAAAAAACCAGGTTCATACCCACATCAAATGTTTAGCATATATCTTAATGTTAACTAATTATTGTTGATAGAACTCTATCTAGTATTTTATAATGGAAGTAAAATATTGCATTAGTAAAATAAAATATAAAATTATGATACAGAGTTTCAAAGAGATTATATAAATGAATACTCAATTTTCCAGACACGAGATATAGTATTTTAGAAAGAATGGAATGAATCCACCCATTCTTTTTGACCCAAACGTTTATGTATGGGCAAATCTTAAGTGTGTGGAAATAAGAGTGTGAGATGTTACACGATCACTTTAAATTACATTTGTTAAGTTTGAACGAATGACACTTTGCAAAATCTTTACAATTTACGACCATCATTCTTTAGTTGAAATTAAACATATATAATGAGATATTATTTTATATAGCACTATGTTTATTTATGTAATAGTAATATTAGTGATTAAGCCAATGCACATGCGCTTTAAAGAGATTATATAAATGAATAATCTTTAAAGCGCATGTGCATTGGCTTAATCGCTAATATTACTATTACATAAATAAACATAGCGCTATATAAAATAATATCTCATGATACAGAGTTTCAATAAAAGTTTAAAGAATTGGCTAAATAACATAGGAATATACAGAATAAATATAAAAAAACAAACACATACCCTATACATCTTTATATATACTATCTTATTATATAATTTGCCAGTCATTTTTAATTATATCAGTTATTAATTAGGTTTATTGATGTTTTATAAATAGTCATACAATTATTTAAATTATGCTTAATATAATATGTTTTATATATTTGTCTTTTTTTTTTGGATTTTTAATGTAATTTAAATGTTTAATATTTTGTAGCACCTTATAATAATCCAAAAGGAAGACAAATATATGAAACATATTATATTAAGCATAACTTAAATAATTATACAAATATTTATAACAATTTCAATAGATTTAATTAATAAGTGTTTAAATAAAAATGAATGCACAATTATCTAAGATAGTATATATAGAGTTGTACAGGGCAGATTTTTATTTGCCCTATATATTGTTATATTATATTGTCAATTCTTTAAACTTTTTTTAAATCTCTGTATCAACATTTATTCTGTTTCATTCATGTTTTATTATTGTTGGTATTTTACTTCCATTATAGAACACTATAAAGTCTGTGCTCACAGACCCTCTATATTACATATATTGATACAGGTATATAATAAGCTTGTATTTCAGTTATTATAAAGTTTAAAATAACTGAAACATACAGGCTTATTATATACCTGTGTTTATATATGTAATATATAGGGTATATGAGAACAGACTTTCACATGACCCATCACTCTCCACACTATATAACACTGATACACTTGAACACATATATGTTGAAAAGATAAATAATCACCAATATACATATTTCATGCTAAACAAGCAATCATCAGTTGGTCTAGATTATCATCTCTACACATATATGCCATAAGTGCTCAAATATATATATATATTAAGATAGCCAAACCTATATACTTTATATGGATAATATATATATATATATTAAGATAGCCAAACCTTATACTTTAATGGATAGGCTTTAATCCACTCCACACTCCAACTCTTCAGCTGTCCATCCAATTGAAAATCTAATGATGGAACGCTGAAAGGCCACCCCAAGCCTGAGATTTTTGGCTAACTTAATATATATTTGAGCACTTATGGCATATATGTGTGGAGATGATAATCTGGACCAACTGATGATTTCTGGTTTAGCATGAAATACGTATATTGGTGATTATTTATCTTTTCAACATATATGTGTTCAAGTGTATCAGTGTTATGAGATAGTGAGGAGAGTGATGGGTCATGTGAAAGTCTGTGCTCATATGCTATATATTACAAAGTTTAAACTGAAACGCACAGGCTTATTATATACCTGTGTCTATATATGTAATATATAGGATATATGAGCACAGACTTTCACATGACCCATACTCTCCACACCATCTCATAACACTGATACACTTGAACACATATGTTGAAAAGATAAATAATCACCAATATATGTATTTCATGCTAAACCAGCAATCATCAATATATATCTGAGCACTTATAGCATATATGTATAGAGATGGTAATCTGGACCAACTGATGATTGCTGGTTTAGCATGAAATACGTGTATTGGTGATTATTTATCTTTTCAACATATATGTGTTCAAGTGTATTAGTGTTATGAGATGGTGTGGAGAGTGTGGGTCATGTGAAAGTCTGTGCTCATATACCCTATATATTATATAAAGTTTAAAGTAAACATAACTCAATGTATAGTAAATCACTCTTCCCCAGGCTATCAATTAAAAGCAGTAAATATTTGTAACAAAATATCAACAAGAGAATGAATCCACCTATTTGTGGGAACTTTGATGTTTATTAGCACACTTTTGTCTATATTGTTTATAATTAAAAGTAAAATATAATTTATCAGTCAGATGCATTATGACATTTAAAAGTTATTAAAGACATAATTAGTTATACAAAGTCTGAAGACAATATCTCTCTTTTAGCACCTTGATTGTAATAATTAAAAAAAATTGATATGTAAACTTTAAATTAAGAAAGAAAAACAATGCATAATATTAGCTGAACTCAATATAGCATATTTGAAATTCCCCATAGCTATATTATTCCACCACACTCATCCTTTAAGCTCAAAGTTTAGCATTATACTATTTTCTTTTTAGTGTAATGCTAACATTTTATTTTTTATTTATTTAAAGGGTGTGTGTGTGTGTGTGTTATATCTGGAATAATATAGATATGGGGTATTTCAAATAATTTAAATTAAATATAGCTCAATGTATATGTAAACAAAGGGAAGAAATCACTATCCCCCATGCTCTGAATAAACAACACTCTAAATGTTGAACAAAGGATCAAGAATAGAATGAGTCCACTTTTTAATTCATAGTCTGGGGAAGGTTATTCACTCTCTCTCTCTGTTTACATCCACATTGGTTTATGTTTTATTTAAAATTTATATATTAAATCTTATTTAATCTTTACAATCAAAATGTTAAAAGAGAAATACAGTCTCCAATCTTATGTAATTGATTTTGAGTTTAATAATAAGTAAGTGTCATATTCCATCTGGCTGATAAATTAATTTCATTCCGAATTACCAATAATTTTGACAAAAGTATGGTCAGAGTTTCCAAGAATATGTGGATTTATTCTATTCTTGATTCTTCATTCAAATTTATTAGGTCATTTAATTCATAGTCTGGGGGAGGATGATTTATTCCTTTTGTATATGTATATAATATAGCAATTTATATATTGTGAAAGCAATTAGTCTTCACATATAAATTGACACATACTCTTCTATCAATAATTGTTTTAAATCCACAAATAGTCAACTTATGATTAAAGTTTATTATTTAAGTAAACTAAAATTATTGACCGTGCATAAATTAGGTTTCATTTCTTATTAGCCTTATGATTAAATCAGCCTATTAGTTGCACAAATGAAGTTTATATATCATAGGGAAGATAACGTTTTATATGAATGATTGATTTATTGATGAATAATTCATTCACATTTTACAATACAATTAATCACATTTGGTATAACTAACTATAAAATTTAGCTTTCCGGCCGACGCTTTGATGCATTAAAAAAAAAAAACTATAAAATTTAGACTATTATTATTTCATAAATATGTATTTAAAGCCTTTAGACCATCTGATAATAATGGTTGTATCTGAAATATAAATATGCAGAGAGAGAAATAGTCTGAATTTTTAGATTAGATAATAGGTGATAATAAATATACCAATTTTTCTCAAACTCTGCTCATCAGATAATATTCTCAATGTGTCATTATCTTCAAAAATAAAAAAAAGTAGTAATTGTTTATTTATTAAAATTATATTAATATAACATTATATTTATTTATTACATTTGCTATGAGAGTATTAATTTTATTTACAAAAAAAAAAAAAAAATCTCTTCAAAACAATCATTAGACTTTCATTCAATATATTTTCTGTGATAAACCTCACCTTTTTAATGCCAGCATTTAGTAATAATAATTTGTGCATTTTCCTGCCATGTTCATAATTTGGAGTTTGAATGTAAGAAAAAAATTGTTTTTATGGTTCCTAGTAATTTTTAGATTTTTTTTTTTCAGATAGCCAGCTTATAATTAAGTCATTCAGTTTTGCTAAGCAAATGGGTATCTAACCGTTATTAGATATAAAGTAAAAGTTCTAGGTTTAACTGAATTGCAGATGAATGTTACATTGCCTATAAAACAAAACTAAAATTGTAATATTATACCACTATACTGTTATAATGTGGAGAAGTACTTTATTCTTGGGTGCACTGATTTCACTTTTTACCTTTACTTACTTTTTTTTTTTGAATGATTATTTCTGACCCATGGTTTCTCTCATATAGCAATGTTCTCCTATATCTAAACCGGAAAATGGTATTGATCTCCAATTTGCATGTTTTAGTGAAGTGGTAGAATGGCAGACTCTAGAACTCAAGGTCCATGGACTATATCCATACTCTATTTCTTTTCGTGCTTGAACTTTTTATGAGCTATGGAGTGGTAAATTATTTGATTTTTTTTTTTAAATTGGAAGTATAATACATTATGCCATTAAAAATGTAAAAAACATCTATTTATTAAATGAAATTATTTTCCTCAATAGTCTGTCTATATTGAGTGTGTACAAACTACTGTGCAATACATCATTGTATGACTTTTGTTTTTGATTGCTATATATTACTAACCTTGTTAATGAATCTAAATTAAGTCTTTTTGTTTAAATTACTTTAGCCATATTCCCTTCTTTTTGATTCTGAACAAGATAAATTTAAATATTTAATAAATTTACATGAATATGTTTTAAAGTAATAATTAAGTTATTTAACATTATTTCCTGATATAAGAATGTAGCTCTATTATTATTATTATTTTAATTCACCGTTTTTATTCTTTAGATAATTTTCAAAAATCACATCATTTTCTTTTTTGTTCTCAAGCAAAAAGACGAATATTAAATAATATAATTTTTCGTAATTATCATATACAACTTCCTCTATTTTTTCCACTTACTTGATATTTTAAATACAATATTTATTAATGAATAAAATAAACTTGATTTTCTGCGTTTGATCTGTAATGATGTTATTGCCAACAAATTACTTATTATTTACAAAACAAAAATGAGTTTAGAGCTTTAAGCTACAAGATGAGATATTTGTGCATTTAAAAAAACAACACACGCACTCATTTAATAACTTTTACAGTTGAATGTATAAAATAATCGAAAATAAAATGCTCTAAGCTAATACACTGTTGTAGGAAAAAATTAGGTCATCTCTCTTTTCTAAACCAATAATAAACTGGAAAGTAGTTGTTATGTTAAGCATCGAATTACATTTTAAGATTAGATCATTAGTTTATTAGCAGCATTGTGAACAGAAAATAACTTATTTACTAAAGTATAAATAAAGAAAATGTAAATAAATAATAACAGAAAAAACATTTATATATCAGAAAAAGGTTTTTATATTATGCATTTAAAGGAACTAAAGAATCTTATAGTGCAACGTTACGCAAATGCAAGCTACATTAACAATCTGGATTCAAATCCTAGATAAAAATATTTTTTATTATACTTTAGCTTAAATATTTTCTTTCAGAAAGTCAATTCATAGATAACTATGTAACCCATCTAATAATGGTGATTAGAGGAATATCTAATTATTGCCTACATCAAAGCATGAAAAAGTGATCTGAATTCAAATCTTGTCCTGTTAAAACTAATTTAGCTTATTATTTATTTAGGTAAGCAATTTATAAGAAACTCATCTAATTATCTCATCAATACTTGCAATCTAACATAAGTAGATAATAAAATATGGGCGAAAGAATATCCAAATTCTCCTTCACCCATTAATTGTGTAAGTCTGATGATTAATGACTTTTTCATGGTTTCATCTCAGTGGATATTTCAAACTATATAAACACTATTTATCTGTTGTTGTTTTTTGTAAAATGAAGACATATTAGGGATGACAACTCATATGATCATATAATGTAATTAGATTATTTTTCATCATAGGAGATTTCTACCATTTTGTAGATATTGAGATTTACAAGTTTTTGCAAGTTTTTGCATAAAACTTGGAATATTTGACATAGAAAACCTAACACTTCCATGCGATCATATCATATGTATATTGGATAGGTTTATATGATGATAAAAAGATTATTGAAGACTAAAATAATGGAGAAAATATTTGGAAAAAATCAATAGTCTGGCCAATCTAAAAATTAGAAAGATTATCAAGATGGTAATCACATGGGGTGCTCAGAATATACAACCTTAAGTATAACAGATTTAAATATTAAATATAGTCAAAAATCTAGATTGATAAATATTTAAAATTAATTTATATATTTTATATTCAAATAGATATGCAAATTGTGTCTGCTTTAAATTTATAAGTATTCAAACATAAAAAATTGAATTAATTCTTTTTCATACTAGTTTAACATCTAAATAATAAATTAAAAGCAATTGTCTTTTCTTCTAGTGAAATTGTTTAATTTTAATATGTGGTGCAAATAATTATTTATAATATATATATATGACTAAAACAGAAAACATATATAGATTAGAATAAATAAAATTGTGGTTCACCAGAAATGTAGCTTTTATTCATGATTATAGATATGCAAATTTAAAAAGATTTTGATATTGATAATGAAACAATATTGACTTATCATGACAATATAATTTGATAATACATTCAAATCAGAAAAATTTGCAAACTTTGATAATTTGTTTTAAAAAATCCAATCATTTATTGTCTAGGAATTCACATAAAAAAAGGTATTGATTCGAGCTCTAAAGTGCACCATTCTAACATCTGTAATTATTTTATATTATAATTTTGAAAAACAAAATAGTTTATAATAATTATATATAATAGGTTAAAACATAATAAAGGGAAAAATAAACAGTAATAATATAAAAATTGTATAGAAGTAATTTTGATCACATAAAATCATTGTCAAATGAATTAATACTGTCCAAAAGCTGACTTCACATGATTTTTCAGGAAATATGCAGATCAATATTCAATTCCTTAATAGATAGATAATATTAATCTACACAATATCTAAAAATCATATGATATCTGTTTTTTTTTTGCATAAGTTGAATTGATAATGATTACAATCTAATCAGCAGTACTTTCATATAACTTCAATATTTTTGTTTTATTTTTAATCATTGTTATAATTTAAAACTGTTACATGCAGTATACTTTTAGCAGGTAACATTATTTTATTTATATGCACTTTGAAGTTGCCTGCTAAGTAAAAGATTTAGGTTTTGGACCATAACTAACATAGATAGCCATATGGATATTGACTTCTAAATAGATATTTGGCTTTTATCTAGATAGAAAAAAAAATTGCAAAACAATTAAATCTTGTCTACTTGGCAAGTAGCAAGCCAGATAAAAATTGCTTTTTTTCATTGTTTCTCTATCAAAGTCTGTTACAAAGAGAATCATTGGTGGCCTGGTGGTTAGCATAGCTGCTTTTTAAGCAGCTGGCCCAGGTTTGCTTCCCAATCAATGCATTTAACACATGAATAAAAAGTCTATTACAAGGTGATTTTACTTAAGTAGATTATTTAAAATCTGTTTTACAATATATATATATATAATGTAAAAATTACAACCAACAACTAAATAAATCACAGTAAAAAAAACATTAAATAACTTACAAATTGCAAAAATGCTTTTAATATCATGTAATCTTTCTCAATTGCTATCAGTTAAAGCTACCATAATTGTTTATTTGTTATCTATTCATATATATATTGTGCCCTTTTGTATGGGTCACCATTTAAGTTTTGTGCTAATCTAATAGAAAATTTTAAATTTAAGAAGTATTTTAAAAGTGTGATGTTAACTTTGCTTGTGGTAATGTTACCATAAGTCTAATTAAAGCAATCTATGAGTATTTGATATGTGAATTGTGTTGGTATTGAGAAGATATTTAAAATGATGATGATTATGATGTAATACTGCATTAATAAATTTAATAACAAATGTTTAAAGCTAAAGTATTTAAAAGACAAGTTAAAATTAGACAAAGATATTTATTTAATTTAAAATATATGTTAAAAGTGAATAAAAATATTTTAAATTATAAGTATTTAAATTGAGATTAATATTTGATTTTAATCATATCAAATAATTATTTTAAAATCTGATATAATATCTTATTTATTTTAAAAATAAATATTTATTTTAAAAAAGCAATTGTTAGTTTATTTTTAGACTATGAAGCGTTCTTGTGTTATAAAGAACAGATGTTATACACACATGCGTGGAAGTTGTCTAATAAAGTTGCATAATTATTTTAAAAAATCATGTTGTAAAATTTATAAATAATACGTGAGTTATCACGAGATAAAAATAAAGATATTCAATGTAGAATATTAAAACTGATTTTAAAATGTTGTTTTGAAATATGACGTATAAAAAGACTTGATTTATTTTAAATGATCTTATAAAAGTTAAGATTTAAATCCAGTAAGAAAGTATATTTTAAAAAGTGTTTAATAGATTTAAATAAATGATAAATATTGTTTTGAAAGAATTTGATAAAATATTAAATATTAAATAAGTCATTATTTTATTTTTAATAGTGTGTTGATAAATATGTAAATAAGCAAAGTTTGATTGTTTAAACGTACCAATCAGATAAGGAGTTTCTGGCAGTATATAAGCTGGATTCAATTGTTGAGGGGGGCTCTCTACAATAAAACTTCTAAGTCGTTTGTGCTATTGAGAAAATAGCTGAGTAAATTTATAAACGCTCTTAAGAATCAGTTTTAAAATCATAAGAGTGTTATTGTATATAATTTTATAAAAGTTTAAATAATGAATATGCAGTAGATATTTTAATATTCCCTATTAGTCTTCTCAATATCGAAACTCAATTTACGTACAAATAATCAATGGAAACATCACGTATCGGAGAAATATATCAGAAACTTTATGCTAGAAAAGTAACAGACGCTGGATTAGTACAGAAAACTATAAGATGGAGAAAAGTAGTATTTTGGACTATAAATAGTTTTAAAGTTAAATTACTATTGTCTATTATTAATAGATATTTTAAAGAAATATAAATATTTCTGTAAAAGAAAGTATTTTTGACAAATTATAGAATTAAAGAATATCTTAAGTAAAGATATAAGAAACAGTAGTAAGTTTTATAAATACTTGCCTTGTTAAGTCTTTGTGCTTAAAAGACTAAATATTGACGATTTGAAAAGGCAAATAGATTATAAATATGATTATTTAAAATCGTAATATAATAGAAGTACTATATTGAAGTAATCTAAACGCTGGACGTTATAGATGGAGAAATTAATTCTTACCTGAATATGTTAATTATAAATGCGCAAGTAATACATGGATGTCCAAATCAAGTCAAACTAAACCAAGCAAGCCAAGTTGATTAAAGTAATTTAATGAAAATAATATATAAACTATAAATTAGTTTAAAAATAATAACTTTAAAAATAATATTTTATGAAGAACTGGATCCAGAAAGAACTTATAAACTATTTTTTTAATTTTATTTGTTTTCTTATTGGAACTTATTTTTTAAAAAAAAAGAACGTTATCATTTTTATTATAAACTTTCAAGAAACACGTGATTCAACGGAACAGGAAATAGTGTTTTATTGACTTTATACGTAGGATGTTTGTTAGAACTTTTATGGTAGAACAAAAGTCATCGCTGGAATATGTAATATAATTTTTTATTTTATTTATTTAACATAAAATTTAAAATATTATTAAACTATTAAAGAGTAGGTTAGGTACATTTATTAAATAGTAACTTTAAAATAATATAATAATTAATTACATAAATTTATTTTTATAATTAATATAACACGGAATATTTTAGTGAATGTTGTGAATATGAATGTGTATTTTTTTTTTTGTTTTCTGAAGCTGCAAAATCCGAAGAATACTGAATAGCAGATTGGATATTATTATTATTATGGTAAAAATATTGTATAATGATTTTTAATGAATTTAATATGTTTTTTCTTTAGATCAACTGAATATTATGTTGTTGTAGAATGAATGGATAGATATTTTATGAAAACACATACATTATATTGGCAACGAACTTTATTAAAATATGCATAAGTTTTAATTTATAATATCAACATGATACAACATTACGTAAGAAGCTTAGAAATAATTATATGATTCTTTCGTAAATAATTTTGATATTTTATTTATGCTTAGTATTGAAATGATGTTTATTATTTATCTTAATAATTATTTTATTTTTGCAATTTAGAAAAGGATTTTAAAAGTCTATATTTTTGTGTATTTTGTTTATTGAATAAGTTAAGTTACGTTATGGGTAGAAGCCTATATTTGGATTGAAGTTTATTAAGTATAGACAATGTAGTATAGGTAGATTAGATAATGAATATTTTATTTAAAATTGATATTTATTTTCCGGAAATTTTTAGATAAGTTTAGAATATATTTTATAGATAGAAATTATTAGAAAGGATTAAAATAACACATAAAGTAAAGTAGTGATTTTTACATAAAAAAGAATCATAGAATTTATCTAAGGTAATGCTTTATGAATTTAGAATTGATAAATAGTTTAAATAATAATATTTGAACAATAAAGATATGTAATGCATATTTGATAAAACGTATAACAGGAATTACATTAAGTGAAATATAATTATAGTCAATTATTTGTTTTACATTACAAAGACATATTAATTTTATATAAAGCTATTAGGCAATGCTAATAACAAAGTGAATACATGATAATATATTATAAATGGTAATACTTAATTAATGTAGCTATTTAATTAGTAAAGCTTCATTGTTTACACATGCTACATAGATAATCTTGACATATATTATTATTTGTAATAATTAAAGATTACTACTATTTATTTTTCAAATCTAAGTTTTAAGAAAAACACACTGTAATAATATTAATATAGCATTTGAAGGAATGTGTAATTGCTTATTAAGTACATAAGTTAATAACAGTGTAAGCCTCTTATATTTGTATTTCTATTTTTTATTTATTTTTATTTATTTTCTTAAATTATAAAACTGTAAATAGTGTAAATAAATTTTTATTTGAAGTTATTGTAAATAAATTTGTTAATTTGTTTTTAAAAGTGTGTCGAGTTTCATTATTTTTCACCACAGCATTTTGACATCAGATGATTTGAAATAAACATAATATTTGCACAAAATGAATTTGTTATTATTACTTAGAATTGAATACCATATTTGCTTAACATTATTTTATAAGAATTGATTGACATGAACATAAATATTACAATGGTCATAAGATGATTATAATGCACATTATAAGAATACAATATTGTTTATTGCCACAGATTATTAAGTATAAGATTTTGATCTATTTTAAAATGAAGATACCATATGAAATAAAAGATATACATATGATTGTTTATTCATTTAATGATTGATTATATAATAGAAATAGATGAGATTAAATTACACTCTAAGATTAGTATTATTTATTATTATTATTAAAATAAGTTAGGTGTATTTAAGTTTGATATAAAATCCCACATCATACTTATTTACATAATTTATTATTATTTTAAAACAACTTAGAAGAACCTGAGATTATTTAATTATATTTTAAGTTAAAAGTTAGGAATTATTTTAGTATTATTAAAGATAATTTATTTCATTTAAAAGTCATAAGAATGCTATAGATGTAGTGGTAAGATGATAAGGTAGTGGTAGTATTCTTATGCCATTGAGACAGTATCTTGGGAGATATTGACTCAGTGTAAATCTGCTTATTACTTTGTAACTTTACTTCGCAGTCTCATAATTTTATAAATACTTATTTAATTAGTATAATCTAGAACTATATTGATTTTGATGATTGATAATAAATTTAATTAAGATATGATAATATAAAAGTATATTAAAGATAGATATGCAAATTTTAATTAAGCATAATAATGTAACTGAGCTAGTTGTATTTTAAACTATTTTATATATCAAGAAGTAAGGGTACAATATATATATATATATATATTGGTACTATATACTCATTATTAAATTAATGGCATATATATATATATATATATATATATGTATATATATATGCCATTAATTTAATAATGAGTCAACTAATATTAAAACCAATCAAAAATTAACAGTTCTGTATCATAATCATAATTTTCTATACTTGTCTATATATATAATAACAATAAAAATAATAAATATAATGGTAATAATCTATTATATACAGTATTTCAATTTGCAGAAGTACTTTTGGTTAATTCCTTAACCTGCCTCAATTAAATTCAAAAAACAAAATGGAAGCAAACATCATCAACTCAAATCCCATGAATTCTAAATTTTAATGTTAGCAGCTTGTCTATTAATTAAATTCATTTTATTTCTATTTATTAAAATTCCTCATTAATTTTTCTTTTATTATGGTTTCTCTCTTCATAAAAGATCTTAATATTTTCAATATCTAACTTAAATTTATATAAACATGTCCTTTCATGATCCAAGGAAACTGAAGCAATAACTAAATCATTATTATTATTACATATCACATGTTTATATTACAACACTGCACCTTGATTTACCTATATATAATAACATATTTCCATTAAAAATTTCATATACAACATTACTTTTTTGCTTGATAGGTATGGCATTTTTATAATTATTTAGTAATTTATTAACATTATTTGTAACACAAAATGAAACATCAAACACATCCTTATATACATCCTTAAAAAAATTCACTTAAGCATTTGAAATATCCATTTTTTACTATCAATATTCAATTCCTTTAAACCATTATAACTCTTTCTAAATTGAGATAAAGTATTGTTAATCTGTTCCATCTTGTAACCAATTTCAAATAATTCCTTGGCAAATAACTCAATATTTTTAAATTTATCACACTGGTAATGACAGAATTTTTCATTACTAAACAAAAAGGATCTAAAACTTTCCATCTTATGCATAATTTTTACTTTTGATTTATAATATATGTATATTGCATTTTTTGCAATATTTTGATTATTAATTTATAACTAAGTATGCTATTATCTTTTATAATAATTAAATCTTAATATTTTTGTCATATTCCTTTTCAATAACCTATTTCAAGCCATTCAATTATTTAACTTCACTTCAATCAAATTTATAGTATTGTTATTTCCGCCAACAAAAAAGCATGAACATACCTTTTGTAAATGTCAATATCTTTAAAAGAACAGATATTTAAAATACTATTCTCATATGTAGACAAAACAAAATTGCAAACTTGTGCAACAACAGACAGGCCCATAAGCCAACCTTTAGACCTTTGATAGTATCCACCTTTAAAATAAGCAACAATGTTACTATCAAAAAAAATTAAAGCCTCAATAATATATTTTATCACATATATACAAACACCATTACTTTTTAATGCATGTTCAATTATTTTTATGGAATTTACTCTACCAATATAATCATACATTTCTGTTATATCTAATGAAGCAATATGAATGGTGTGCTTGGAACATATGTAAAATTGTTTGTGAAAATGGATTTAAATTATTTGAACTTAAATTATGCAATAAATTTAAGAAATTGATTTTTATTTAATAAGTTGTATCCACAAGCTTATAATGATATGAATTTTTTTAATTTGTCAAATAAAAAGATGCATTTAATTCAGAAATACATTTTAAGTCATGAAGCTAAATACATTGGTGTTACTTGTGATGATTGTAATTTGGAAGTAATTGCAGCTGTTCAAAATTTATTTGAAATGATTCCTAGTGATAATTATATTGCTGATGAAATTATAAAGAAAATTAATTGTAATAAATTTAATGTGAATCTGTATGAAAAGTCCTGAGAATTTCCCATTTTCAAATTTAAACAAAGGCTTAAGAATGATAATACGATTTGTTTGAAAGAAGATAAAGGGCTGCAGATATATTTATTGACAAAGTGTCAGTATATTGAAAAAGTTAAAGGGCAAATGGAGAAACTTGGTTTCCTTTTGGTTGAAGAATATAATATGGATAGTCAGAGAATAAAATTTATTAACAGTATTTAAAAGATGCTATAAATAAAGCCTTAAATAATACTATAAGATATAACTTTCCTGTGCTATATGTCCTCATATTTTTGCAAATATAAAATTACATAAAGAGGGTAATCCTTTGTGAATTGTGACTGATTTTGGTGGTTTATTTATGTATCAGACCTAGGATTTGGGGAAATTGTATTGCTTCATTTTTTGATTTTGTAGATAGAATTAAAACTATAGTGATTAATGAGAAAGATGTTATTGTTTTGTTAGATGTAACACAAATGTATAGTTATATTGATAGAGTGGATCTGATAAAAATAATTGAACATACATTAAAAATCAAGGTGTTCATAAATATATAATAAAATTTATTATTGATTCTTCAAAATATTTTGATGATAATTGCTTCTTTTGAAGGTGGATATTATAAAATGTCTTAAGAGTGGCTTATGGGTTTTCCTGTTATTGCACAAATTTGCAATTTTCTTTTGTCTACATGAGAGAGTAGTATTTTAAATATTTGTTCTTTTAAAGATATTAAAATTTACAAAAGATATGTAGGTGATGTTTTTGTTTGCTGAAATAACAATGCTATAAATTTGTTTGTAGAGGAGTTAAATAATTTGAATGGCTAGACATGGATTATTGAAAGGATTATGACAAAAGTATTAAATATTTGGATTTAATTATTTTAAGAGAAAATAGTATGTTCAGTTATAAATGAATAATCAAACCATTGCAAAAATAAGGATATATAAATTGTAAATCAAAAATTCCAATTATGCAGAAGATGACAAGTTTTAGATCTTTTTTGTTTTGTAATCAAAAATTATGTTGGTACCTGTATGATACATTAAAAAATATTGAGATATTTTCTAAGGAATTGCTTGAAACTGATTATTAGATGGAACAGATTAACAATACTTTGTGTCAATTTAAAAAGAGTTATAATGATTTAAAGGAATTGAAAATTGATAGTAAAAAAATGGATAATTATTCCATTTATTTCAAATGCTCAAATAATTTTTTTTAATATATATATAATGATATGTTTAATGTTTCATTTTGGATTACAAATAATGTTAATAAATTAGTGAATAATTCTAACAATGTCATGCATGTTAAGCAAAAAATAATATTGTGCATCAAATTATTTGTGGATGTACATTATTATATATAGGTGAATTGAGAAGCAGTATTGAAAAAAGATTAAATGAGCAGGAATTGTTATATAAGTGTGTGAAAGGTAAAATAATATTTATTTAGTGACTGCTCCAATTTTTTTGAATCATGAAAGAACATGTAAATACAAATTTAAGTTAGATATTGAAAGTGTTAACATTCTTCATGAAGAGAGAAACCATAATAAATAAAAATTAAGGAGGCAATTTTAATAAATAGAAATAAAATGAATTTAATTAATAAACAAGCTGCTAACATTAAAATTTGGGATTTATGGGATTTGAGTTTATGACTGTTTGTTTTCATTTTTTTATTTTAATGGCAGTTAAGGTATGTTAAGAAATTAACCAAAAGTACTTCTGTGAATTGAAAGACTGTATATAATAGTTTATTACCATTATATATATTATTTTTATTATTACAATAGTTTTTTAATTAACAGATATTTTATTTCTATTACATATATATTTATAACTTTTGTGTTCATGTATGTGTATGTTTGATGAAGTAGAATTTCTTTTTTTCTACTTTATTATCTGTTTTTAATTATTTGGATAAATACATTTTTTTGTGTTGAGCACTATAATTTTAGCATTCTTAATTTCATTATTGTGCTGCTTCTTATATAATCTTTCTTTCTTACGATAATTATGCAAATCTCTCATTTAAATATTTCACCTGAGAGATACTTGAATATTGTTTTCTCTCCTGTTTATGACATTCCAGTGGTTAGTTATGACACATACCTCCTTCACCTTCCACTTGAAAATTGAAGATATGATCATGTTTTTTACATGCTCTCAGAAAATGGATACCTATTCAGAGATTTTTGTTTCTCCATTTGTATAAATAATTATATTGTGCAATTCTGGTGGTGATATTTATCCTGGATTAGGGCTTGCAAACCGGTTAAAACGGAAACCGGTTAACCGGTTTTTTGTTAAAACCCGGGTTTACCCAAAAAACCGAAACTCAATTATTTTCCTTTTTGTTTTTTCAAATGATAATACTTTTATTTTTCTACTCTTATTCATGAAGTATTTATATTGTAATTTATTTAAATTCAAATAAAAAGAAAAAAGTATACATTTTATAAACGAACGAGCAATGTTTAAATAGTAAATAAAAAATATTATAGCGAAATAAGTGGAATTTGAGTGTCAATAAATTTAAAAAGACAGAAAAAAAAAAACAATATTATTTTTACACCGTGGCACAGATTTTGTGTTGTAAACAACTGCAAAAATATTAATTTTTTTAAAATAAATATCCTGCGTATATAATATACTATATATTGAATTTTAAGTAAGTACTTCGAAAATACATTTATAATTATTTTTGAGTAAAGAATTTATACTTACAACAATAGCTTCAAGTAACTATTAATTGTATTTTATTTTAAGCTAAATATGAACAGCAAAAAATCAGGACTATAGAAAAGATTCCAAAAAGAAACGGAAAATATGCAAAATTCACTATGTGCATTTCAGTTTTAAAATGTGTAGGTGGGAACACATAAAGTTTGGCAAATCATCTTCAAGCAAAACATAGTATCGATGATGCTTAATTTCATTAAAAGAGAATCTTTGGGAGAGTTACTGGACAAATGTGCAGCATATGATGGGTTTTCAATTCATGCTATGATACATTCAAGCTCTATTCGAGAATTTATTACAAAACATAGCTATGAAATGCCTAGAAGTGAAAATACAATTAAAAAATTAATTGTAAATTTTGCTAATGAGAAAAAATTAGAATTGAATGATAAGTTTGCAAACATTATTCAATCTGATATGCATTTCTCAATAACAATAGATCAATGGACTAGTTGTAATGGCAAAAGATATTTATTTAAATGTAACATTGCGTTCTCTGGAGGAGAGTTCTAAATTTGGCCTTGTTGCCATACAGGCCAGTTCATGTGATGCATACCAGGTTCAGTCATTAGTTGAACAAAAATTAATTGTGTATGGTATCAAGCATTGTCATATTTTGGCATCAAGACAGGATGGAGCCAACACTATGAAGAAATATACACAATAAAATGGAATTGGAAATCAATTTTGCATCAACCATGCAATTCATTTGGCTATTGTAGATACTTTTTACAACAAAAATAATGTAGACAATGAAATTTCAGATTCTGAAAATGATGATGATGAAGCTGAAATTTCAGTTTAATTCTTTTGCTGGTGATTAAAATTTAAATATAGATAGTGGTATCAATAATATTGAATACAGTTTAGAAGATGCAAACATTAATGAAATATTGATAAACTTTCAAAAGACTCAGATTTTTCAAAAAATCACCAACAAGAAAAGACATGTTGTAACAATATGTTGAGCAGAACAAGGGTAAAAAAATTAAACTTATATTGGACTATAGAACCAGATAGAACTCCTTTATACCTATGATGGAGAGATTAGTGCAATTTAAAGTTTGCCTAAAAAGTGCATTGGAAGTAATGAGGTGTGAGGATTTATACAGTGAAAATGACTTTAATATTTTAGTAAATTTAATTGAAATATTAAAGCTGACAGAATTGAGAGTAAAAGAATTTAGTAAAATATTTCAACCTTATTCACTATGGAAGGAGTATTGACATATTTATTTACTCAAATGAAACAAAACAGTACTGATTTGGAGGGAAATTTTTATAATTTTTTTGAAAATAAGAATTTCAGATGGAAAAATAAAGGATTAATAACATTGTATAAATTGTTACAAAGTGGAACTTTTCCACAAATGGACTTGATGAAACTTCCATATTCACCTAAGGTGCTGACTTTATCCTTGAAAATGACATTGGCTGCAAGATTATTTGGTGATCCACCATTTGGAGAATTATTTGATGATGAGAAAGAGAACTTTGATAAAAGTGAA
This sequence comes from Epiperipatus broadwayi, assembly GCA_028023455.1. NCBI lineage: Eukaryota > Metazoa > Onychophora > Udeonychophora > Euonychophora > Peripatidae > Epiperipatus > Epiperipatus broadwayi. The sequence continues at coordinate 4,068,270 of JAQFVV010012489.1, read as the reverse complement.
ATCAAACTAATAGCACCCAGATCAGCATCTTTAGCAGAACACTTGCAGTATTCAATTATTATAGTCTTGCAGAGTTCAAAGAAATGTGCCAATGAGAGCAATTTTGAATCATCCTTCCAAAAAGAGTTGAAAATATTCAGTGTTAGTAAAACAAAATTAGTAATGTTTGAAAACTTATTAAATGCAAGATAGTGAGAGACCAGACCAAATAATATTTCAGCAGACATTAATATTTATTCAAGCATACAAATTTGTAAAATAACATAATAATATTGACATTTACATATAAAAACATATAAGTAATTACTCAGGCTAAATTTTATAGTCCTTCATTAATTAAAGTCCATTTCCTTTTAATATAAAGTGTCTATAGACTGTTATTTAAAAATAACTTTACCTAAGTGTTTATTTATGTGTATTTTCCAACCAGTTAGCCTTTTGATTCCACCAATGGCTTCAGGGCTTGTCTTCATTTCTTTGGCTCAGCAATGGGATAGAGAGAGTATGCAATAGCTTCTACTTCACAATCATGGCATAAATTCCAGGTATTGATTCAGGTGGGATTGTTGATGGCTGAGGGCTTGGGCATGAAGCCCTGTCAACCACTCCTATGGTTTTTGCAGATTCTGCATTAACATTGGATGCAGCAGTAATGACTGATTTACTACTGCACTAAAATTTCTGAATATCTGCATGCATTCCTTAGAAAGAACTCAAACTCAAGACTAATAGCACTTTTGAAATATATAGCATAAAATATATTAGAGATTTTAATATTTGATATGGTATTAAATTTAATAATTGTCTTTAAATAATTTACTTATATAATTGGATATCATTTGTTGAGATAGATGATTACTCAGTAATTTTTATTAATCATTAATTAGACTAGAGATTATCCAATAATGAATAATATTTCTGTAGTATAATTTTCACTACACTACTATCATGCAAGGTAGGGAATGATTTCCATCTGCATTTAACACCTTGTGGAGAGATGTAATCATAAATCTGTGACCAATAATATGTGAAAAAGATTTATTATCACCAAGACACACATTTTGTGCTGAACCATCACTCAACAGTTGATCCAGTTCACAATCTCTTACATATATCTTTATAATTTTTCAGGATGGATGGATGGATGGATGGATGGATGGATAGATAGATAGATAGATAGATAGATAGATAGATAGATAGATAGATAGATAGATAGATAGATAGATAGATAGATAGATAGATAGATAGATAGATAGATAGATAGATAGATAGATAGATAGATATTACAGTTTAATTGATAAATGTCAAATGTTCTATCTTTACAACTGATGAGTGCTGGTAAAGTACGCATCTTGGAAATCTTTTTCACATGTCATTGAACATATGTATAAGATTGCATATCTTCATAAATTGGTAAAACTAAATATTTACCAGTCCTTACCTTGCATGAGAGCAATGTAATAAAGATTACACTACAGAAATATTATTCATTATTAGATGGTTACTCACAATTGATTTTTTTTTTCAATATTCTAATTTATTCACATAGAACTTGTGTGTTTCGCTTGGAAGTTAATAACTTAAAAGTTCTTGTGAACAATTTTTTTTTGATAATGCAATTGATGTGATTTATAGTCCTCACAATTAATCTATTAAATGTTTATATTAAGCAACCGGAGAAACTCAAAAATTTCTCTTTAAATTTCCACAAGTGATATTTTCTATTTATTAGAAATATTTAAACTATATATATAAAGCATCAATATATTTTTACATATTACCTGGTATAGTGATAGCTTTTTACAGGGTTAATTTTGGCAAATTAAAAAGATATATATATACTGTAACGATCCGGAGAATACTTAATGTAAACTGCACTACAGGGCGCCATCTAGGCATTTGAACCTAGAAAATTTTATAAAGTAGGCAGATACGTAAGTCAAAAAAAAATTTTTTTTTTTCTATTTTGATTCCGGTCATTAGCCCATGTCACTAGCTCAGTGGAATAGCAGAGATTAAATAATATCATATCTTATCTAATTAGATTTCAACATTAAAAAATAAATAAAATAAGCCACTGCCAGTAATTAGCATACAAACATTTATTTATGCACATATATATAAGATTTAAAATTATTTTAGTCTTAGTGTACATTTTAACATTTAACATTATTTTTAACTTTGATTTTTGACTTTAATTTACATTTAATTTCTATTATATTCTAATTTTACATTTTAATTAAGTTCGCACAGATAAATTTATGAACGCTTGTTTAAAATGTTGAATATAGATCGGTTACATAGATTTCCCGGTCAACAACATTTCAAAGTAAACATAAACGATCAAAATACAAAATTATTGATTACTGACAATTGCGGAGGGAAATTTATACGTAACCCAATAGTATTCACCATAAGATACTTGCATTGTCACCAATAACTTAAAAGACATCCGAATAAATACATCTTAGATACTCACCGTAAGGTATCATTATTTATCGAATGTCTATATATTTTGATCAAATATGAAAACCCAAAACATACTTAACCGATAACCAAATCCATGCAAGCGTCTATAAACAACTTAAATTTAATGTATTTTTATTTAGGGTCAAGTATGAATAGACCACATAGATTTGCTTTTGAAAATAAACATTCTATCCCTATTTAACCTTAGGTTAAAATTCGTAGTCAAACCGGCATCAATTCATCTGATATATCGATGTATTCAATGTAATAAAATACGGCAGCACAAAAAGTTAAGAGAAGAAATTGCTTCCCATGAGATAGGAATATTACATCTATCTGCAAAGAAGAGCAATAAAACAAAAAACTCCATAGAAAGGAACTGTGGTATCCGACTTATAATTCCTTCCATAGGCAAACGGAAGTGTGCGGCGTATGAAACGATTCTGCCCGTAGCGAATCAATATTACATCTACTAATCACACCAATATATCCAATCCATTGACCCAATTTAACCACGAAACAAATAACCCAAGATTACCCTCCCCTAATATAACTTTACAAATCTATACAGCCATTCACGCCCGACTTAAGTTTAACATTGATATATTTTAATTTATCGGAAAACAGAAATCATAAATAAACTTAAAGAACAAAATTAAATAAATGGAAATGATTTTACACAAATGAATAAAAAATACATCAAATAACATTTTAACTACTTTAGTCAGATAGGAAACTAATGCAATTATTTTAAATATGAAAAGTTTTTAACTTAATGTTCATTAATTGTAAAGTTCTTACGGTTTTTAAAACGTCCAACTTTATCCGTTGCTTGCCATGAACGTAAATTCCCACGCCGTCCTAAAGAGGTTAATATTCTGAAGGCCGATTTATTTATCCATCCGGAGATTTTTGCTTTAACTAGTCCTCAATGTAGGAAACGATAGTTCATTTCTCTTTTCTTTAACAGCTGGAAGAATTGACAGTGCGTCTGTCAATTCCTCCACCTCCAACTCCGTACTACTACATATAGTCACATCGTAATAATCAATTTCCAATCACTCACTAATTAATAATTTCCAAACTTGTCCTTTTTATATTAATGTGAAGGATTGAATTTACATTACGTCACCGATGCGATGGTCCTTTCGCTCCGGTCCGATTCCATAGGGATTTCTTCTTATTTGCTAACAGTTTCTATTGTTTTCCTATCTGACTGAGGTTTTTACATTTAAATGCCCAAGGCTGGTTTACATTTAACTAATTAACAATCATTTCCATTTCTGATTAATTACCCTGTTTTCCAAATCAAAAATATATTTAAAGATAAATTTAAAGATATAATTTTATCTCCAAATCTTTTTAAAATTTAGTTTTAAAATACTTTTTCTTTAATAAAGTTTTATTTTAATAATTTTTCATTATCTGTGCGATTTAACATGTACGAGTTTAAGATGATATTTAATTTCAATTTTTAATTCTTAAAGAAAATTTTTAAATGCGAACTTCTTATTTTAACTTGTTTAATAATATAAAAAAACAACAACAATGTAACGAACGTCTGTGCTCGTTACAATACATATACTCATTTTATTATATTTATTATTTTTTTATTCTAAAATATTAATAAGGATTAATACATATGCTAATGAAATTTTTAATTTCTATGCATTTTTTAAAACATAAGACATATGTTAGAAGCAAATGATTCCCAATATTTATTACTGGCAGAACGGACAGCCATCGTAATGCCCAGACTTACTAAGTTTATTGATATTCTTATTTCAGATATATACAATTTTAACTTAGATTCTCTTTACGCTTTACTTTTATTTCAGAGTCTCTTATTTTTTTTTACTAATGTATTCAGTTCTTTTTTTATTCGCTGACTATATCCCATCTTCCTTGGAGTATTTGTTGTGTTTTGAATTTATAGATAATAAAAGTCTCAATCCGTTTTTTTTATTTATTTTAGAATAAACAAATTTAAATTTTAAAATCAATTTAAATAAATTTGAAAAATGTTTATATAAAAACATGTATATTCATATATAAAAATATGTGTATTCATATTTAGGGCCACACATATAAATAAACATGATATAACTATGATAACTATTAGTAATGTTATAGTTTAATGATAACTAAATTATATTTGCTTTATCTTTTAAATATTTTTATGTTAATATAATTCTAATGTAATATTTTAATTTTTAAATAGGCTATCATTTAAGTAAAGCAAATATATTATTTAACCCTTTTGGGATGATGAAATTGTAAATTTAAACTATAAATGATATATAAACAATGAGGATTGCCAATTCCTCTACAAGCTTAAGAGATAGGATCTTGTGATCTATGACTCGTATAAATGATATATCTCTTAGAAGACTAGAATTTATCTTTTGTTCTATTTAAATATGGATGGATATTCAGATCAGACTAGATTATTTTGCCTCAATTCATATATTGATTTTTGTAATATAGTCGTTGACATACATGCTACATCCCTAATCTGGAATTCAAATTTGCATACAACTTGGGAAATTTTTTTGATGTCGCTAAAACATAAACCATTCATTCAGGCTTTAGATTTATTTTTAATAATTGAATATCTACATATTTTTAGTTAGTAATTTTATGAAAGAATGAAAACTACAACTTATCTCCCAGTGTTTTATTATATTAGCAAAATATTGCCTTATTTTCAATGATCATTTCATAAAAATAAAAATATTAATGTGAGAAAATTCGTTTTTATTATGTATATATATGTAAACAATTTTTTCTTAAATAATTCACTACAGGTCAAATATATTTCTAGAATTTTTTCTGAAAAAAAAACAGTAAAATGAAAGATGACTTCAGACTAGTCTGTAAGTTAATAAGAGGTTTTATACTTTGTTTAATCCTTCTTTTATTTAATAAATGTGAATAGATAGATGTTAATAATGGACTAATTCATTGGATTTGTTATGAACCAAAGCATTTATATATAGTCAAAATAAGAGTCATAGATCACGTGACTCTATCTCTTAAGCTTGTAAGCTATAAACAATGAGGATTGCCAATTCCTCAACAAGCTTTGTGATAAATGCTTAGCCAGAGCCAGCACTTGAAATATCTCTGTCAGGAACCCCCCCCCCCAAACCCCCTGATCATGGTTTCATGCTTTGGCACTCCTCAGAGAGCATTTTTATATATATATTTCATTTGAATTTTAAGACCTAGATAGAGTCATGATAAGGTGATATGAAAGTGACTACTTCTTATTGTATGTGTATACCATCTTTGTTTATATAATATACACGCACACTTTTAATTAATAAGGTGCTTGCTTAATGTATGTATTTTGCTGAAAATAAAAATAATATGATAATCAAATGGTTTTATTGTCCAAGAGCTTGTAAGTTTGACTGCTAAAAGAATTCGGAATTATTCAAGGACATTATAATCCATAATCTGATACTTTACCATTTTACTAATCCATGCATGTTGTTTTGCTGAATAGTAACTTATATAGAAATATATATATATTGACTTCAAATAATCAATTATTAAATATCATTCTAAGAGAATTTTAAGAATATCACTCAATGCTACTTTTCCAAATTATCTTATTTGTCTTATTTTTTATGCTGTCATAATTATATTTTCGATTAACATCTATCATTAATTTTTTGCTCTTATTTTTGTTTACCCTCAATATATTTTTCAAGCGTTCTCTATTTTTTAACAAAAACCAAACATATTTCATTCTATATCTTAACATTCCCAGAATTAACAAACCTATTAACACACTTAGGTTAGAGAAGTTTAATATTGTAAAATTATATCTTTATCTGCGCTTACGAAGTTCATGGACTTCATATTCATTTCATGGTTTATTTTTTCCTTATCTCTTATTTAATAATTTATTTGTTTTATCTCTCTTTTTATAACAATGCAAATTTAACTTGTCTCAATTTATCTACAAAAAAACAATCACCTCCTACTTTTTTTTTTTTTAATTTCATACAAAACAGTTTTTTTTTATTTTTATTACAGTGCTTGCAATAGTATGTAGAGAACAGTTGGTTCAGTTATATCTTAACTTGAAAAAAGTAAATAGTCTTGGTTCAAATCTCAATTGAGAAAAAAATATTTTAATAGATTATTATGTTTTGTGATCTATTTATTCCTCCTTCTATAATGTTGCTCCCAAAACAATTTCATTTATATAAATAGGCGTAACATGTATTTTTTTTTCATATGGTATAGCATCGGCCGGGAGGCGAACCCGCAACAACCGTCTGCAACCAACTGTTTGCTTGCAAGGCGTCTGCGCTGACCTCTCGGCTAACAACGCTTGACAACACACATGTATTTTAATGTACTCTTTCTTGATTAGTACAAAAAATCAGAGTCACATTGAGTTATATCTGAATATGAACCAAATTTTTTATTTACGTTTTCTAGAGAAAATAAACACACTTTAACAAAATTACTTCCATCGGATATTCACAATAACAAATTAGAATGATAAAGGTGTCATAATCAATTACGCATGTAAAAAAAATAGTCTATGTTTTCTTATTCTGAAAGTTATATATTTGAATACCAGAGAGTAACAGATTAAGTTGTGATCCTTAGATTTCTCTACCCTACTAAACTGTTTAGATTTCCAAACATAGAAATATATTTTGTCGTAATTTTATATAATATTAATAATTAATGCTTTACTGGAATATTTTTTTTTTTTAAAAATGTATCATGAAACATGAGATCATATTTATATATTTTCCATTAAAATCAAAAAAGGTATCATAAATTCTTTTTATTCTTTGCAGAGACATGAAGTCTAGTCAGCGATTTTGTGTAAAAGTTTCAAAGAAAATTTTATTAATATTTAATTGTTTAATTTTAATAAATGCTGAAAAGAGATGCAGAATGCATCAATGTGGGGTGGGTGGTATTATTACAATAAATAAAAACGAAATGTTTTTTTTGAAAGAACTGCTCTGTACTTTATATGTTTATATGTACGTTACGCTTTTGGTGGGAGACAAATGAAGTCAATTATGAAAAAGAACGCTGCAGCCAAATGATAAATAGTACTTGATGATTAACAAGGAAAACATCTTTTTTAAAACAATGTATTCTCATATTTTAACATTTAAAGATACATCATAATTAATTTGTTTGTTAGGTCTGTAAGATTGTATTTATATGAAAGCAATTTTTTTTAAAAAATATAACAAATGGTAATAATAAAATATTAAACGTTTAACAAATTTAGTAATATTTTTTTCGTATTTATATTAATAATAAAAAAAAAAACCTCAATCTTAATACGTATTAATTAAGTGATTTAATGGAAAGACAGAATACGAGCTTTTAAAAACATTTTTAGAATCAAAACATAAAATAATATTTACTGGTACTTCTGCAATTTTTACTGATAATTATCAAAAAAATAGCAATATCTTGCATTGGTGGTCGAGAGGTTAGCGCGACTGCCTGGCAGTTGCCGGGTTGCGGGTTCGCGTCCCGGCCGATGCTATGACACTTAAAAAAAAAAAATAGCAATTCAGAAAAATATCAAGTTATAGATATTCGTAACAAACGTAATCTTTTTCATCTTTTCTCTAAGCATAAATCGAGTCTTCCACATTCAAATGAAATATGGGCATCGATGAACATCAAGGACCCAGAGGTATAACTATCAATAAATAGCAATGAATTCAGAAAAAAATCAGATCACAGATGTTCGTAAGAATAAGAATCTTTTTCATCATTTCTCTAGGCATGAACCGATATCTTCCACATTCAGATTAAATATGGGCATTTATGAACTTCAAATTCAGAGACAGTAAAAAAACAAATTTTATATGGGAAAAATTCTTAATAGATTTGTGTAATAAATATATCCAAAAAATGATTTTTAAAAAGATTTATTGTATGGCAGAAAGATCAATAATGCATATTAAGTCATTTATGAGAATACTTGTTTGTGTTTTCAAACATAGATGTAGGTTGGGTTAATTAGGAAATAGAGTAATGCTTTTTATCTTTTTAACATAATTTATGCTTATATTTTTTCTTTAGATAATATTTACAAAGTAGAAATTATGGTGGTATTGTTTTGAATTTAACGACATAATACGATTGTTCTTTTATTTTGAATTAGTAATAGGAATGAAAAATTAAGCAAAACGAATTATAGTTACTTGTTCATTTATAAAACATTATGGACACATAAATTATATTGGATTTATAAAACATTTCTGATTACCTCCTCTGAGAAGTGAGGTAGTGAAAATTATTGCTTTCAACTTTTTTATATCATGTCAACTATAACTTTTAGTTTAGAAGTAAATCAATTATTTCATGAATTTTTAATTTAATGATTTAGTGTTTACTTCAGTTACACATGAAATGTTTTTTTATCTTAGGTAATTGTCTAGATTGGAAAATTACTAATTATATCAGATGTTTTTCTATATATTAAATATTCTTGTTAAATATATAATTATTACAGATTCAAGAGTAATAATGCTAATATTTCAATAACACAACTAATTAGCAGTTTTTGAATGCACATGTGTAATGCATAATTCTAGGGCAATGATTCCTAGAAATTATGAATTGGGGATCTGTCAAATAATTGTTAAAAGATACTATATAAAAATACTACGTTTTCTAATGCTTCCTTCATGACATTAAAATATGGCAGAAACCTGGTGCTCCATATTTTTCAAGTAATTGATTCTGGTGTCCCAGAACTGCTAATAAAAAAAAAGCATTGGAACAAACCAACATTGACCCCCACCAACTATCTTTGCTTTGTAAATTATTTTGCTATTTTATAAGCAAATTGGAAAAAAAAATCCATTTATTATTTTAAATGTAAACTAATAAATACACTGTAAATCATAGCACTGGTAAAGCTAAGAATGAAATTTTGAAATAACAATACTTCCAGCTCTGCTAAAATGAGCTTAAATTGACATCTATTATGCAGTATCATTATTATTATTGCAAATCATGATAATCAAATATAGAGAAAAAATCAAATGTACATAATACCAAATTGTTATATATTACAATGTGAAAAACAAATAAGTATTTATTATATCTGTCAAACTATTCATCTAGATTATCTTGCTAATTTATAAGCAAATGTAAAAAATACATCCACTTTTTATTTTTTGGTTTGTTCCACAATTTATTATATATACAAGTTAGTTATTATACATGTTTTATCTTATTTATATATTGTATTACAATAGTTTGCAAGATTATTAAAAATAAATAAGCCATATAGATTTTAATCTAAAGCTTATTCTAGAAATGTTGTAAAATCCTACTAACTTTATGTTTCACTCTTAGCTCTATCATTATTCTGACTTTTGGTCTATTTATCAGTTTTGACTTAAAATGTATATTCATTTTATTGTCTGTATATTAGTAACATAATGTAGTTGACTGTTTGCCTGGAGAAAGATGTTGGTTTATACTATAGTTTATAAGAATATCAATAAAAATTAGGCATGCGACTATTATTAATGTGTAATTTTAATTAGGGGATGAAGAAAATTTTGCTAAATAAAAAATGGTAATCTAGTGTAAGCTGGAAGAGAATTTAGAATACCTTACCACATGATTGACACATCAGAACCAAAATGACATGTTTATTACTTTGATGATGGCATCCATTTTATTGTAAGCAATTTTTTTTTTCCATTATCAATTAATCCTTTTTTAGCATTAAAACTTATCTAATAAAGTAAATTCTATCATAAGGATAATCAAAAAATATATTTTAGGTGAGTATGTAGAAAGAGTAGGATTAACATATTAGCAAATAAGGGAGTTAAATATGACTAATATATTACTAACTCATTATTTGAATAATAATTGTTTTTATTTTATGTCAACAATCACTTCATATGAACAAAACATTTAGTTATAACCTGGTATCAGATCTTTATAACTATAAAAACAAGTCACTTTGGATGAAAAACCTTTCTCAAAAAATTTTTTGGCTTATTATTTTAGATAATATAAAAGAGTTAAAGATTGAAGTTAGATGCATGAGAACATATGCATGAAAGAATATTAGTTTCATGTTTAAGTTTTAATTATTTGGTGATTAAAACAAAAGCTATAAATTGATTCAGGGGATGTAGATATTGTAATACAATATTTCCTGAGTTCATTGATTACTCAGGCTTAATCTAAAGTATAATGAAAAGAATTGCTTTTTTCTTCTATGAGAATTAAAATTATACCAAATTTTAAAAGGATTTTGGTTTTTATCAATTCTTATTGTACAGAGTCCATCTTAAGTTTCTGAAATATATTTCATAATCTATATGCTTTTTATATCAAAAAAAATATTTAGAACAATAAATATAACTTTTTGCATTTTCCGTTCTTAGGATATAATGGCATACAAAATGTTTAATAACAATAGACAATTAAGGATATGGAATAGTAACAATGGCATTCTCAAACTTCTTATATCATTAATGACTGTAATAAAGTATGTGACTGGAACTTTATTATTTTAGAAGATGACAATGTTAACACCATAAGTTAAAATAGTCTACACTTATGATGATTGAATTAAAGATTAACATTGGTTATAATTCTTGAACTTCTTATTTTATAGATTGGTGTATATCACTTGTTTAATATGCTGTTTTTGGCAACCATCACACATTTACTCTTTCAGTGAATTATTAAAAAGTCTATAACATGATTTTTTAATTTTAGGATATTTTCTAGTTACCAAATTTTTACTACTTAAACTTGGGATACTATTTTTCAATCACATAGAAATCAATAAATTTAAGATGGCTGAATTGTATATATATATATATCTAACCTCTCCCCACCGCTCGTCATCTCCAAAATTTATATATTGTTTATATTCCGGGTTCTAGCTCAGTTAACAAATAAATAAATGAAATATCCAGCATTAATTAAAAATGATTACTAGCTCTAATCTTTAAAATATAAATACGGTTCAATTTTTTAAAATGAATTAACAAATATTTACTATTTTCATGAGACATGGAGTGACGATACGGGGAACGAGATAGACTACATTGAGATATTATCCACATGATACTATCTCAATGGCATAAGAACACTATACTAAATAACTAACTCATAGTATTCTTACGACTTTCTAAGCTCTATTCGCTACGATTAAAATAATAATCATATCTTAATATTCTTTATAATAATAATCTAGCTCAATTAATTAAAATAAATAAAATAAATAAAATAAAATAAAATAAATCTCAGGTTCATAAATTGTATTCTAACTGATTTAAAATTACGGTAGTAAACTATGAAAAGGGAATTTTATTATCACAATCTACTACACAGCAACTAACAATAATAAAAATAATAATAACAATAATAGTATAATATAATCTTATTACTTCCTAAATGAAATAAATAATTACGTACGTGGTAGTATTTTAATAATCTGACAACAAAATACGTGTGGCAACATTAGCATATATTTTAATATAATATTGTGGCAACCGACTTATGACCAATAAATAATATAAAATTATGATCTTTTAATTTTTTAATATACCAATAAATTCTCAAAATTATTATAACACTTTTATGTTTACCTTTTGTGCAAAAACTATATGTCTGTTTCAATTATAAATGTATTGTGATATCATGCATCCATGTGGAGAAATAACAATGCTGACACAAAGCTTTAAAATAAATTTACAACAAAGTTTATTAATAACATAAACAAATAACAATATTTTACATTATGTACATTGGATATCCTTACTCTCCTATCACAAATTAGTTTACTAGTTTATAAAAATGAAAATCAAACTTCTTTTTATTTTCCTAGTTAATTCTTATCTTTTAAATGCTTAAGAAAATACAGTATTATTATTATTGGATTTCTTATTATGGTTAGCTTGTTACAAAATGAATTTCTTATCGGATTATCATTAATACTTTGTATCCCTACTATTATTAAAATTATATTTTTACAAAATTACATTCGTATTAAACATTCTACAAAACAATAAAATTCTAGTTTTATATTAGTTGTATGGAATCCTCCAAATTCAAAACATTCTTTTACATTCGGTATTAAGTTTTATTGTTCATTATCCGATGTTTATTAATCCTAATATATTCATTCAAGCCTTACTTCGGATGATAATTACAATTATTAACATACCATGCACAAATATATATGTTTATTACACATTATTGAATTATTTTCTTAATAAATATGCAATATTTATTTTCTAAATATTATTTAAAACATTCAAATTTTATTATCACTTAAAAAACTTTGTTTAGATTTCTCTTTAAAAATCTTATATTCATTTCCGAATTAATTTATAACTGTATTATATGATTCTTTCACTCTTTATGATATTTTGTACTTTCACTTTTAAAATTACACAATTCTAGACATTCCAGCAAATAAACTATTCTTACATAAACGATAACGTATCTTCAGTTCTATTTTATTCATTATTTCTTTGAAAATATCTCTCTGACGATGCAGATTCACGAAACAAGGATAGCAAAGATAGATGCATAGGATCAAAATATAACTAGAATATTACTCATCATAAACCTTGACAATAATGGCACAGTGAATTTAAAAGACACTATAGAGGAGTGACCTTTACCTGTCTACCAACCTCTATTATAGGAGTGATGCTAAAGCTATTTCTTCAGCTTTATTATAACATCAAAAAGTTTAAAGATATGCAAAAAACACTATCCAAACTATATGTGTTCAGTCATAGGGCTTAGTTAGCTATACTGAAATCACACAAACTAAATCTGATCCAAATTCTTTCTTTTTCCTATTTCTTAACAAAAACATCATCTTGGTTTCCTCTCCACTAATACTTCCAAGTCACTATCCGATCTTATTTCTCAAGATTTTTCTATACGGTACATCGACAAATTCCTATCTGCATTTCTAACAATAATAAAATTAATTTATTTCAAAACTATTCCGCTGTTCTATAAGAAAATCATTTTACTACTTTCCTCGTATATTTTATCATATACAAACAATTTTAAAATATCTGAATACTTTATCATATGAAAGTTCAAAAGAATCAAACAATTGTTCTGTCGAATTGTATTATTAATTATACTTTAAATAACTTATTGCATGCATATTCAGAATTACTCCTATCTCATAATATGTTTTAAAATGTTGTATAAAATGTGTACATATAAATTAAACTTTCACACATCATTCTTAATCAATCGATGATCTAAAAAAATACATTATGCATTATAAATAAATATCAAATTTACCAAACGATCTTTATCTTCTCGATCGCGTTCTGTAGGTTTCACCATCCCATTGATTCTTGTAGATATCAGACTTCCATACATACACTTTATTTTTAAAACAATATTTTTATAATTCTCTCAAGTTACTATATTTAGATTTCAATATTACTAAATTTATGTTTATATGTTTTCCCTAATCTCACATAGCATTTTATATTTAAAATAAATTAGTAAAAATATTTAAACTATATTTACTGTACTTCTTCATCAAACTTTCTGGAATTGTTCATATTAAAGCTAAAAAAAAATATATTATTTCTTCTTCAGTCACTTAATGTTCTATTTTTAAGGCAAAACAATTATTTCTCTGTTTAATAAATATTCATAGATGACAATCCTTGGTTTTATAATACTTAATACTATTATTAAAAACGTCTCCATATTCTCTTCAAATATTGTCTGCTAATATTTTCCCGCACGACTTTTACGATGCATCTTCTAGGTACTTTTATTTAAATATTTAATAAAAATTTTTCGGTTTCCGTGGATCCATTTTCATTAAGTAATTCAAATTTTATATTTTTCAGATCAAGCATTTCCTCCATTGAATACGTTATAATACTTTTAAATTCTTCTTAGAGAAAGTTTTTCTTCGGTTCTTTTCCATAAAACGCATAATAGCACTTTCATATTGTTCTATTACTTTTTTCTTTATTTTAAAATTCTGGTACTATATTTTTGTAATCTCTCTTTTTAAAAGATAAACATTCTTTTTTTCATTAGATCTTTTACATAATTTTTCTTTATAATAAAAACGCATATTAATTTTCCCATAGAGAAGAATAAAATAACTTTAAAGTAGCCTTATAACTTTGTGCGTCATAATTTTTTCCTGACGGCAAGTAACTTCTCTTTTACGTTTTCGTATAGCATCCCAATTATATTTCTCTGAGTTATAATAATAATAAATTTTTGGTTGAGCATAAATAAAGCTGTATTAAGGTACTTTCCAAATATTTTTCCTTCAGCAATATTTTTAGGTATTTTTCCTTGTACTTTCATCTTTACTGTAGGGTTTTGGTTAAATTCGAATAAAATTCCCTGGTAAGATAACTTTTAAAATTAGCAATCCATATAGAGGCAGTCAAAATATATTATGTTACAAAAGAACTTTTAAAATAAATACAAAATTTTAAATTTATATCACTTTAACAGCTACGGTGTTATCAGCTAAAAAATATGTTACTTTCTCTTTCACTTACACATTACTTCTCCTCCCGCTCCGTCTAATTCTTATATTTTGTCTGCTAATTCACCTCCGTTGATTGGTTAATGACTTTTTAGCGCGAACAGATTTACACATTTTAGTTTTATAACATACTAGACTGTTAAAAATGAAGAATTGATGACGTAATGTCTGAAAATATTACTTAGAATAGTATTTTTAAATTCAATTATAATTTTATCAAAATCATTTAAGCTTTTAAAATAATTATTAAAATAATATTTAACATTTAAACTTTTACTTTAATGATCGATGGCAATTATATTTAGTTTCATAATTCACAAACTTTATTATTATTCTAACAAGCGTGTGTGAAGGTATATAATATACAGTCACGTGTTTACTAACTTTATCAGATGATTTTTTATTTACGTCTCGGTCTAAATTACCAAAACTGATATATTTTATAAAAAATTTGGAAAATAATTTAAACTTGTTGAACTAAATATAATTCTCACCATCCTAAAGTCTATTTTAAAATATACTCTATTAAATTTGACTATTAAATATAATTATACACTACAGATAGCATTTATTTAATTTATTAGTTTTAAAATATTATACTCAAATTATTAATATACTTTTAAACTATTTATAGCTGTGTTATTTTATATGGCCAGCTTTTACAACCATAAGCAAGAATATAATTAAGCTTTATTTAACTGTTTTCTTTTAAAACAATCCTTTACATTTTTTATAGACCAGGTATTTTCAGCTTTAAATTGTCCTATAAAATTTAATTATCCTACTATTATTTATATCATACAAATATATCTTAAAAATTTAAAATTTTTTAGTAATTGACCTTTCTACCTTATTATGACCTATAGATAAGGGCACAATATATATATATATATATATATTATAACACCCACCGATATATAATATAAACCACCATTGTTGGCTTTAACCCGAAGCTTCGAATAAAGATATTTATGAGCATGGTTTGATTCCATCTCACGCGCCAATCTTACCCGTAGATAAGAATTATCTCCTTGAAAACGTACTTAAGGGTTCTGGTATGTATATCTGATATGGTAGCGCACCGAACCAGCTCAATCTCAGGGTTTGGGGACGAAAGTCTAACTAGAGAACAAAGCTAAAACAAAACTAACTACGTCTTACATGTCTATTATTATATGCGATAGTTTATTGGATAAAATCCATTAAGACCATACCCATTACCAATAAATCCCATTTATACACACATATAAATATCAATATTCAAGCGCACAGCCCATTTATTCTGATCCACACACATATATATAATTCATACACGCATCAAAATAGTACAAATATATATACCAGAGCTGTTTATTTAATGTTGTCATTTATTTAATTTTAAAAGAGACTTAATATAGTAATTAATACTGAGGTAACACTAGTTTCTTTATTAAGATACATTCACTGAACACATATTTTGTGCCACGTCACTTTACCTTAGTTCACGCGATCAAAGACAAGTCCGCATTTATATCTTGCCAAGAAAACTGGTCTGATAGATACAACGGATGGTAAACAGTTCCAATCGGGATATTGATTAACATATCTCAGAGGTGGAGTAGTTGATTCACTCTCTTTGCAAAAAGGTCCAAATCTTCAAAGGTCTTTCGTCACCATTTCTTCGATGAAACAAAATTCCTTTATTTTATTAACGCTGTTCGTAAGTCCGCTTCAGGTGAGTTTCATGACAAGTGTCCACTGGGCCGATTAACGAAACCCGCACAATAGAGTTACCCTGACATTTTGGGTAACAAAAAATATTAAAACTTCTTAAGAAATATTTTTACACGTCCTCCTAATCTGGAGTTCAAGCCGCGTCTCTCTCTTCTTTTTTTTTTTTATATTCACTCGAGCACAACAAAAAGTTCTTTTGTTTTCACCTTTAACTTTTCAAAAATCTCTCTGCGTATCCGTACGCCACTGACCAGTTCTTCCATTGTTCTTCAAAAAAAATACCCACCTGACCAGTTTTCAGACTTCCCGACGCCAGTTATTAACTAAACTGCCTACAGCAATTAACTCATTTCTATTTCGGTCCTCATATGTTCAAGAGATTACTCAACAAAAGAAAACACGTGTTACCGACAATATCAATAAAACTCAAAAAAAAAACTTACGGATAAAATATCTACGAATAATTAATTACGCTTTATACAGCTCTACATATATAATTGATTATAACCATCACCGAACCTACATGCGTATATTGTACACTCGCACATACACTATATTTACATATACCTACACACCTAACTTTCGCACTCCTTGTAACAGGGTTCGAATGACCATTTACATATATATATTTTTTTTTTTTTTTGTTTATACATAGTCGCTCCACATTAACACTAGCAATTAGTAATCTATCACATACGCGCGTATTCGAACCCGTCTGTTACATACCCCCCTGGTGCGATAGCCTTCAAATACCTTCTGTGTATTTGAACGGCTTCTTAAACGACTTTTCTATCCTTTATCCCTCTCCGGGTTTGCGAAGGGCTTGAGTGACCGGGCATTATATGACCCTTTTACTCCCTGCCCAGTATCCACCCAAAATGCATGTTTTCCCAGACCTTTTACTATCGTAAATGGGCCCTCATATAAATTGCAAAATTTTTTGCAAATAAACTTTCCAGGTTCGCTTACATGGGGTGTCCTCACCATTACCTGGTCCCCCACCTTAAAGGAGTGTGATGAACTCTTGAAACTCTCCTTTCGTTGTCTGCTCCTGTGAACCATCAGCTGGTAGGCCTGCTGCCTATCTTTTTCCAGATCAATGTGCGTTTCTTCTCTTGGAAAATCAGTCTGGAACAACGCAGGTGCGTGTCTACCAAAATGCAAATGTATCGGAGTGAAGCCAGTAGATTCATTCACGGCCCAATTCATATAATTTAAAATGTCTGGCAGGTGTTTGACCCACCTTCTATGGTCGGTTTGGATATAAGTACGGAACAACCTACCTAATTCTCGCATCATTCTCTCGCAGGGATTTGACTGAGGGTTACGGATCGAGGTTAACACATGACCGATCTTCAACCGTTCAGTCCATTTCACCCACTCCCTCGAAACGAATGGGGTTCCATGATCGGATAGGATAGTTCGAGGTTTTCCCACTGATGGAATATGCTCCTTTTCCAGGACACGTATCGTATTCCACGTGTTGGCCTGTGTGATGGGATATGCAGACACCAGTTTAGAGAACAAATCATAAACGACCAGGAGGTATTTCTTTTTATTAAAGGCCGGCAGTGGGCCATAATAATCCACTGCAACGACTTCCTTAGGTCCTCTGGGAATCATGGACAACATCGGAGCTGCATATTTCTTATTTGCGGGCTTAACTCTCTGGCAAATTTCGCACTGCCCAATGACCGCTGCAACCTTGCCACGCATGCCTGGCCAGTAAAACCACCTTCTGATCCATCCTTCAGTCTTCATTATCCCATAGTGGCCCGACCTGCAGTGCATGTGTGCCACCACGGCCGTCCTCATGTGCCACGGGATGACTGCCCTCCTTTCTGCTGGATTTTCCTTCACTCTGTATTGTAGCACACCTTGTTGCAATCTAAAATTTTGAATAGTCCGCTTGACCCAACCCCCACTCAGTTTGGCTTCTTTACCTTCCAATTGGTCAATGACTGGCTGGAGTTGGCGGTCTTCTCTCTGAAAGTACTCCAGGCATCTCAAATCATTTTCGAGACCCTCATCCGTTCTTAACCCTATGTTTGCTATGTACAAATTCTCAGTATTCAGATGATGGGATTGATTGTCCACCGGATTGTGACTCAGAGTATCAGCTACTACATTGTCAGACCCTTTACAATACCTCACCATATAGTTGTATTCTTGGAGGTACAGGCTCCACCGTACTAATCTGCTATTTGTGAGGTAGCTATGGTTGATAAACTCCAGACTCTTGTGGTCAGTAACCACGATGACCTCCGAGCCCAGTAATAGTGTTCGAAACTTCTGAAAGGCCCAAACAATGGCCAACGCCTCTTTCTCAGTGGTTGCATAATGTACCTCAGGACCTTTGAGTAGCCTGCTCAGAAAATATAGTATACCCATCCTACCATCTTTTTGCTCTTGAGCCAAGGTCACCCCGAGACCATATCCACTGCTATCTGTCTGGACTAGGAACATCTTTGAAAAGTCAGGAAAGGCCAGCATAACATGTTCCAAGAAACCCGTCTTCACTCTTTGGAAGGCTTGGTCCTGTTCCTCCGTCCACTTCCACTCACTACCCTTTTTTAATAACCTCACCAATGGCTCCATCCGTTCTGCAAACCGTTCTTGCAAGCGGTTGTAGAATGTACACAGACCCAGAAATGATCGGACCTGCTTCTTGGATCTAGGTTTTGGAAAGTCACGAATAGCTGAGATCTTGTCTGGGTGCGGTTTGAGCCCCTGGGCTCCCACCATGTGCCCAAGAAAGGCCACTTCTTTCTGACACAGCGTGCTCTTATTGATATTTATTTTTATGCCCTTTTTTTCGCATTCTTCTAGAAATAGTCCCACTTCCCGTATATGTTTCTTGATATCAGTTGAGGCTATCAACACGTCATCCATGTAAATTGTGACCATGTCCTTTATCTCTGAGGATAGCACCTGGTCTAAGCACCTGAGTAGACTGGCCCCACTGTTTATTAGACCAAAAGGCATCCGGTTAAATTGATATGAGTGACCCTCATATCTGAACGACGTGTATTGGCAATCTTCCCGGATGTAACTTAATTTGCCAATAACTGGCAGTCAAATCGAAAGTCGAAAATATCTTCTTTCCTTGGAACTTCCTTAATAATTCTTGCATGGGAGGTGGTACGTTGCAGTCTGGTACAGTCACTTTATTTAACTGTCGAGCGTCAAGACATAATCTAACGGATCCATCTTTTTTTTTTACTACCACCATCGGGTTGCAATACGCTGATGAGCATTTTGATATAATTCCCCACTCTAACATCTGATCTATTTGCTCTTTTACTGCCTTTCGGTATTGATGAGGGATGGGGTATGATCTAGCTTTGAATGTCTGGCCATCTCTTATCTTAATTCTCTGCTCGAACCCTTGGATAACCCCCGGCTTGTCTGAAAAGACCTGGTGATACTTGGTCAACGTTTGTTGTAAGGCACTATCTTGAACTTTCCCTTCTACTTTCATTCCATCGATCTTATCTTTGAGTTTTTTAGGAACATCATCCTCTAAATGTAACATTCCTATCGACCATTGAGGCTCCTCTGTCAGAAAACGTACCACTTCACCCTCACACGTGACCTGGCCCCTCTCATAGTCAAGGTTACATTTGTATCTATTTAGAAAATCTGATCCCAAAAGGGCCTCATGTACTAAACCTTTCATTATAAGGAACACATGTGAATAACTCTTTCTATTAATTTTTAAGATCCATCCATATCTGCTTTGGCTCTACTTTAGCTCTGCGGTTGTCCGCCATTGCTATGTGAACTGTTTTTAGAGGCAGAGTCGGTATCTCTGGTTGTTCCCTTCTAATTTGGTGGTATAATCTCTCTGATACCACCGATACCTGACTGCCCGAATCCATGAGGGCTTCCACCTTCATTGAACCCACCTTTATAGGGATGATGGGACACGTCTGAAGAGCATATCCGGGAACCCGGTCTTCCCAAGAACATATTAAATTGCCTATTCTTTTTATCCCCTGCTTCTCCGATCGGTGTCCCCTTTTTGCCTAAGCTTATGCTCCTCTATCCGTCTCCTTTCTGTGTCTATTTCTAATTGGCTCAACATTTTATCAATTGTCCCCCCTGATCTTTCTCCTCTTTTTCCCAGCATCCATCTAATTCCACTGGGCAACTTTCTGCATACTGTTGCTACAATCTGCTCCTCTGATAGTTTACATGCATCTAGAGTTCTCAACGTAGCCACCTGCCGCCTAAAAAAATGTATATATGCTTCTCCATTATCCTCTTGAAACTCCTGGATCTGCCACTTGCACCCTCACCCTTTCTTGTATTTCTTCATTCCAGAATACACTGGTTAATGCTTCTTTGTATTCCAGAAATGTTCGTGGTTGCTGATTCAGTGAATTCCACCATGTCTCTGCATGTTTCTCTAGATGATGGTATGCTATGATCACTTGGTGTTCATCTGCTATCTCATAATACTTATAGTATCTTTCAAGGCTCTTGAGGTGCTCTACGGGTGTCTCCTCCTTTCCCCCTCCATATATTCTTATCTTCAATTCCATTGCCCCTTTTTTCTTTTGCTTCATTTTTCTTATATATATCACTATTAAGGTTAAACATGCCAGGTTCGTCACCCCGGCTTCCAATGGTCCCTGCATGACCCACCTGATAGACCTTTGCCCCTTCTTCTTATCCTATTGAACGATATCGTTCTATAATATCTCAATGTTAGATAAATTCTTAACCTCTATTTCTAACCCATGACTTTATACATATATCACGAGACATACATCAACACTATTTTCCCTTTGACCATTTGAGAACTTTTCTATCCGTACATTCACCACGCAAAATCTGCCCATCTACTATCTTTCAATTATGTGTTCAAACTCTTTCCGATTTATAACCAAACTATCGCTTTTATTTTTCCTTTTTTTTATATATATAAAAAAACAATCCACTCTCGTTTGTGAGCTCTTTTATGTTACGTTACGGTGCCCCTTAAATGCCCATTCTCTAACATTCGCAGCCCCGTTAGTTGGGACGCCATTATAACACCCACCGATATATAATATAAACCACCATTGTTGGCTTTAACCCGAAGCTTCGAATAAAGATATTTATGAGCATGGTTTGATTCCATCTCACGCGCCAATCTTACCCGTAGATAAGAATTATCTCCTCGAAAACGTACTTAAGGGTTCTGGTATGTATATCTGATATGGTAGCGCACCGAACCAGCTCAATCTCAGGGTTTGGGGACGAAAGTCTAACTAGAGAACAAAGCTAAAACAAAACTAACTACGTCTTACATGTCTATTATTATATGCGATAGCTTATTGGATAAAATCCATTACTCTAACCCGGATCTTATCAGGGTTTATTCTATTCAGACCATACCCATTACCAATAAATCCCATTTATACCTGCATATAAATATTACTATTCAAGTGCACAGCCCATTTATTCTGATCCACACACATATATATATCATTCATACACGCATCAAAATAGTGCAAATATATATATCAGAGCTGTTTATTTAATGTTGTCATATATTTAAATTTTAAAAGAGACTTAATATAGTAATTAATACTGAGGTAACACTAGTTTCTTTATTAAGATACATTCACTGAACACATATTTTGTGCCACGTCACTTTACCTTAGTTCACGCGATCAAAGACAAGTCCGCATTTATACCTTGCCAAGAAAACTGGTCTGATAGATACAACGGATGGTAAACAGTTCCAATTGGGATATTGATTAACATATCTCAGAGGTGGAGTAGTTGATTCACTCTCTTTGCAAAAAGGTCCAAATCTTCAAAGGTCTTTTGTCACCATTTCTTCGATGAAACAAAATTCCTTTATTTTATTAACGCTGTTCGTAAGTCCGCTTCAGGTGAGTTTCACGACAAGTGTCCACTGGGCCGATTAACGAAACCCGCACAATAGAGTTACCCCGACATTTTGGGTAACAAAAAATATTAAAACTTCTTAAGAAATATTTTTACACGTCCTCCTAATCTGGAGTTCAAGCCGCGTCTCTCTCTTCTTTTTTTTTTTTTATATTCACTCGAGCACAACAAAAAGTTCTTTTGTTTTCACCTTTAACTTTTCAAAAATCTCTCTGCGTATCCATATGCCACTGACCAGTTCTTCCATTGTTCTTCAAAAAAAATACCCACCTGACCAGTTTTCAGACTTCCCGACGCCAGTTATTAACTAAACTGCCTACAGCAATTAACTCATTTCTATTTCGGTCCTCATATGTTCAAGAGATTACTCAACAAAAGAAAACACGTGTTACCGACAATATCAATAAAACTCAAAAAAAAAACTTACGGATAAAATATCTACGAATAATTAATTATGCTTTATACAGCTCTACATATATAATTGATTATAACCATCACCGAACCTACATGCGTATATTGTACACTCGCACATACACTATATTTATATATACCTACATACCTAACTTTCACACTCCTTGTAACAGGGTTCGAATGACCATTTACATATATATTTTTTTTCTTTTTTTTTTTTGTTTATACATAGTCGCTCCACATTAACACTAGCAATTAGTAATCTATCACATACGCGCGTATTCGAACCCGTCTGTTACAATATATATATATATATATTACTTGTGGTGCTTAAAATCAATTATTTTGAAAAACATTGAAGCATTTAAATATGTTAGGACAATTATAGTGGTTTGATTCACTGTGATTATTCATTTCAAGCTATAGTTGGTAATATCCTTTTTTTGGTCAGAAAACACTGATCTCTAATGAACAGTTCTTTTTGTCATCTTTCTTTTTTCCTTTATTCATTACTATTAATACCATTGACATGTGCATCTTAAAAATTATTTTGAATGTATTGGAAAACTTATACTAATTAGGTAAAAAAAAAAAGTATTACTTTTATAATACTATTTCTTTTTAAACTGATACTAGGATAAAAATTCCTTTCATAAGCTTATAAAATTGATGTCAGGTTTCTATTGAAACTTCTTATTCTTTATTCAAAATTCTATCTAAAAAATGGCAAAGTAGTTTCAATGGAATATATTACATTTTGAGATTAAGTCATGTCAAAAATATGTTACATGACAGGTGCTTTCATTATTTGGTCTAAATCCTTTATATAAATAATATTTGTTTGTTTTGTTTATCTCAGTAAATAATATACCTTAATGTATTATTATTAATCTTATAATTTCTGATATATTTAACTTATATATACATATTCAGAATAATTTCATCAATAAAAAATAATTGTTGTATGACTATTTGATAGGAAACTTTTGGTTTAAAACTATGTTGATTAGACATGCACAGTATGACCTAATGAAAAAGTTGCTGTTTTTTTAATTAAGTTGTCTGGTATCTCTGAATAAATAATGTATTCTAAATTATCACTTTTTGGTTATATACCACATAATTTTTAAAGTGTCTTTATGTCTAGATAATGTGTTATATTATTAAATGTGAGACTGTGTTTTGTGCCATGACCCATAATGAAACAACAAGCAAAGTTTTAATTTTGTTTTAGGTTTAAAAAAGTGCTATTAAATATTTGAAATGATTCAAATTACCTACAACAGTGAAGTCTGAGCTGCAATAATATTTTCCAGTGATATTCATGATTTTGCAATGTCACAAAGAACGTTGAAGATAATCTATGAAACTACAAAACACATTGTCACATTTCATGTATTAATTTATTCACACTGACATATCACAATTTTTGTGGAGATTAGTTAAAATATGTTACTAAGTTTCAATGTGTTGATTTATAGATTACATTTCAGAAAGATTGGAGAAAAAACTATTTACACTTCCATTCAGACAATCTGTATATTAAATATTTTGGATAAAACATTGGTCAACTCTATTTCTCAGCTTTGCTATGAAAACCTACTAAACCTTTTCTATAAATTATATATTGGTATCAAATAAAACAGTATAAAACATTAAGTTTAAAAGTATGTAATGTTTCCATGTTATTGCAAACACATCTTTAAAGATTTTTCTTTCTAAACATGTAAAATTTTACAAAATAATGGATTATTGTAATTTAAAAAAATAAAGGCCTGAGAATGTATATTTGCAATCACATGACAATATTACCATTTTTTTATGTATTTCTATAAATTGTTTTATTTTATTGCTAGCAAGTATGTTAATAGAAAAAAAAACAGAATCATTTGTTATAGCAGAAAAATAGAATATGCTTATACGTTTTTAGGGACTAGTTTAAACAAGATAATTTTTAGCTATAGGCATGGAGTTTTATTAAAGTAATTATAATTACAAAGTAATTTTTAACTTTTCTTAAAGCAATGCAAATCAATAATAAACACATACAATATGTATTCTAAGAAAAGCTTGTTTATTGATTTAAAAAAATAATATGTTAACTTCTTTTAACATAGTATACTAAGGATGCTTTCAACTAACTGGTAGTCATAATCATAACAACAGCAGTTCAAACAGGAAAAACTCACTATATATATTGCCACACACAGCAACTAGAGTAATCAATGGATGTCTGAAGGCTTGTTCATAAAATCCCCATCTAGTGCCTACTCATCCAATATCCCGAGACTAGGTTCTGGCTTATGGCCTTCATCAGTGAGGAGCCTTGGATCTGAGAGCACTGCATCTAGATCTTGTAAGCCAGAAACTAGCATGGGGATATTGGATGAGTAGGCACTAGATGGGGATTTTATGCACAAGCCTTCAGACATCCATTGATTACTCTATCTTGCTGTGTGTAGCAATATATACAGTGAGTTTTCCCTATTTTAACAACAGTTATACAGAAGCATAAGAGGAGGTGGTAATGTGATGTTTATTGGCTTAAAAACAACAGTTCAAGAGAATTATGTCATTTGTGGGTGTGGTGATTTACCATATATTGATTATAAAATGTAAATGAGTTAATTTACATAAGTCACTTTTTTAAAAGAGGGATGCAGGATTCTTTCTTATTGATGGTATTCATATTATTGGTGATGTGCCAGGTTTCTTTACTTTTCACTTCACATTATTTTGGAGTAGACAATGATAGTGAGTATAATTTTGAATATGTGCCCATGGTTAGTTTCATGTTTGCAGAAAATAGATTTAACTGCCATAGTAGTTTTAGCTCTACTATACTGATATATGTGTTGGGTCACCCTTGTAAATAGATTGCCTTGGGATTCCTCAAAATAAACAGCATTACAGTTTGTATTATTACATGATTTTGGGCATGACTCACAAAACTTTTTCAGGGACAGTTTGTTTTTAGTGTTAATAATCAAATGATTTAAAATGAGAGAGGTGTAAAAACTTACTATATATGTTTTCACACAAATTTTACTTATGCTGTAGGTTGCATTGAGTATGTAGGATTGCAATATCCAGGGTTATTCATCTGCTTGC
Source organism: Epiperipatus broadwayi (assembly GCA_028023455.1). Taxonomy (NCBI): domain Eukaryota; kingdom Metazoa; phylum Onychophora; class Udeonychophora; order Euonychophora; family Peripatidae; genus Epiperipatus; species Epiperipatus broadwayi. The sequence goes on along the minus strand of JAQFVV010012489.1, from coordinate 4,042,109 downwards.
ATAGGGCAGTTTCTAATTTTGGGACTACATCTTACATATCCAAATTACATAAGTCCTTAATGTATATATTTATATTTGTTTTATATTCAGATTCAAATTTGCATAGGTTTCAGCTTGTATGCAGAAACAGATTGAGGCCTGCAAATTTATGAGCAGTAAGTGTTAATGATTAAGAGCATATTACTACACCTCACACATAAATGTTACACTCCTTCTAATAATAGATAATCATTAACATACATGTTTTTTTTTTTCACATTTTTTAAGTCAATACATTTTTGTTGTGACATATTTCAACTTACAAATAGAGTTTGAATTAATTTATATTTGCATTTTTAGTCTTATAAGTAATATTAACTAAGGCAACTTCCAAATATTCTCAGATGTTAACAATTCTTCATTCAATGTGAAAAATAGTTTAACTTCATAAAATTGAGTTAACTTTATTTATTTTAATATCCTTATAAATAAATAAACAAATATTGAATAAAGAAATATTAATTAACATTGTGCTGCTAATAACAGGTACTTGTGGAACCAATCATTTATATTGATGCAGGCATGTCATGTCCAATTTCAACTTACAAATTTAAAATAAATCAATTTACATTGTGCACTCTCACTTATAAGTACAATGAATTTGAGAAGTGATATTCATTAAGGTGAATTTCCAATTGCATGATTATGTGAACTTAGATTTCCTGAAAGTTCTCAGTCTGCTAATTTAGGATTATTAATTATATAGCTTCATTACATGCGTGTAAAGCACAATTATACAGTTAATTTAATATTACAAATAATTTAATTTCACAAAAAAGTTTGTTGCTATTCATTTTAACACTCTTACAAAATAAATTGTCAAATATCAATTACAGTGAAGTCACAAATGACATGGAATAAAGTATACATAACCTTAATTATATGCTATTCAATACAAAGAAATAAAAATATAAATAAACAATCAAAAAATATTAAAAATCATAAATTTATTAAATTTTGTGATACACAAATAGCCATTTCTCCATCTCTGAGTACTATACATAATCATATTTAAAACAAAAATAAAATTTGTAAATACATTTTACAACACACTGACAACCATTAATTCCATTTCAGAGTATGATATACAATCATGATTTCTATGATATGCAATCATGATTTCTAATAAAATTTCTCCAGTTTATGTTGAAATGTCATACACTTTATTCCTTATTCCTTATTCTTTTCAAATTCAATTTGAAATATTCTGTATATTAAAAATGTTTTCTATGGCAATACTAAAAATTTTACAAAAACTTATTGGAAATAAATAGAATAATACACAGACCATATTTAATTATGATGAAAGTCAGTAATTTAGCTATTTTTTTTTTAAAAAAAGAAGCAGTTGGTGGTGAGTGGTTAGCACATCTGCCTTACAAGCAGTCGTCCTGGGGTTCACTTCCCGGTGGATGCTTTGACACATCAAAAAAATAAAAAAAAATAAAAAAGAAGCAGTACTATAAGATTTTTTGGTTATTGTTTCAATGACTGTGGCATCTCAGTTTATTATTAATAATTTTATTATTTTTATTTTTAAATTTTTTATTCATACTATAATTTCAATTTATATGTGCATACTCTCTATATAAAAAACATCTGCATGTATTTTAAAAAGTAATGTTTGCAAGTATGTATTCTATTCTAAACAAAATTTATCAATAAAATGTAATCTGTTATATATGATGTTGAATGTATACAAGGAGGGCTTGGAACAAAATGTAGCAGATATCATGGCTCTACTGTATGCAAATATTAATTAATGCAGTACTTCTAATTATATATAGTCATGAGTAGTGTGTTGATGTAAGAAGGATGAGGAAAGTTTATCAGTCATATTATTACATGTTATTAGAAGATCTGCATTAATTTTTACATAATGGATATTTGGTAATTCCCCCATAAGAGTATTTAATAAGTACCAATTAACTCTTCCTTCTGAATTTGAATTATTTGCAATACTTAATGAAGCTTTCTTATCATCTGAATGCAGATGGAAGTTTGTATTGATTAATACCACTTATCAGATTCATTATTCTTATAAGTTCAATAATACAAATATAAATTGATTCACTTTCCATACACAAGGTGAAAATTGACATAAGAAAGTAAGGCATTGATATAAACAATGCAAAGAAAGTTCATTGGCCATGTTGTATATATATATATATATATATATATATATATATATATATATATATATATATATATATATATATATATTACATGGAGATTAATACTCCAACAGTAGTCTATTAAGTAATTACATTTTCTCAAAGCAAAGATAAATAATTTTTTTTAGAGAAAATAACTAAGTTTTAAGTTGTGCTTTGGATTGAGATTATTTCATTTGCTTAATAGATCAATGTTAGAATATTAATCTCTATGTATTATATAGTATTAACTTCTGGAAAGTTTATATGTATGCACATGCATGAAAAATCATCAAAACATAATGATTAGTCTCTCCATTTATTATTTACATGAGCTGAGATTGTTTGCATATTGCTGAAAATATCTTATTTATTGTTTCCATTGTAGAGCCACTGCACATTGTAAGCATGTAACATATAATAAGAAAGATGTTAAATGATATCCATATGTATCTTCTTAAGGTGTGACTAAAGTTGTTATTTTAAACTAATTAAGCTTAGAATTTATTTATACAGTCACCATATATTGCTATTTAATTAACAGTCAGTAAAGGAAGATCTAAATACTTATAGATAAAAAACAAAAAAAACAAAGCATTTTTATTTTACAATTGACTATCTTGATGTGTATTTTTTTCCATTGCTCCTTTGTGGATACATGCAGTAGAAACTTGTCTAAGTGGTTGAATGTTTCTCTTTTATTTCTCTCTCTCTCTCTCATACGCATATATATATATGAATTATAATGGTGATAATATATTTTATAAATAACTATAATAAACCACAAATTTTAATTGAAGAAGATTAAGAAATAATTGAAAATACTTCTGTGGTTTATTATAATTTTTTAAAAATATATTATCGCAGTTAAAATTCATTATTTTTGTTACAATAATTATTTTATAACGGATACTTTTTTTATTTACTTATACATATATGTGTGTGTACAGTTTACAATTAAATTAAAAGGATGTAGGTGAAGGTTTTCTGAAGAATCCATTGATTTTGTGCTCAATTTTTATCCTATGTAAATATAACAGAGGCAAAACTCTCCATACAGTAGTACCACTCAGTGCAAACCAGAATAATCAATGGATAAAAAAAGTTTGGGGGGGGGTATTGGATGAGTAGGCACTAGATGGGGATTTTATGCACAAATCTTTTTGCATCCATTGATTACTCTTGCATATGGGGAAGTACTGTGTGGAGAGTTTTGTCGCTGTTATAACAGTTTCTATATGCTTAGGAAATAATGATCATGTGATGTTTGCTTAAATAAATATATGCATATTTAAATTTCTTTGTACAGTATACATACATGTTACTTTTAGAATTGTATTTTCTTTTTAATTTATCTAATAAAGGTTAACACAGTTCTGAAGATTTAATATCAAATATTTGTAAAAGAAAGACTGGTTAAATTGGTCTGTAAGAATTGGCTAATTAAAAAGAATGATAGGATATAGAGCAAAAAACCTTCTTTGATTGATTTGCGTAAAAAAGAAGAAAAACATATACTGCAAGTGAATAGAACTATTCTTCATCTATTTGTCACTTTAGTGTTTGAACGCCTTTTAACTTCAAGCGATTGACCCTACGCAAATAAATAAATTAAACCCCGTGCATTCCAATAAATAATAAAATACATAATAAAACTTTTAAATTGAATACGCTCTTAAAACTTGTGGATAAATAATTGAATTTGTACGTTTTTTAGTTTTGTTATTTTATTAATCACAAATTGATTTATTATGTTTTTTGTATACTTTACATTATTATTTTTTAAAAAAAATTGCTTCCATTTCTTTGAATATTGTTGTTGTTATTGACTTGCAAATTGTAGACGGCAATCTTTTGAATTGTCAGCATTTCCCATACCAGGAGAATTGTTCAGTTTAATAAAATTCTATCCATTGTATAATGTTAAATTTGGTTTTACGATAAATATTTTTGAGTGATATTTGTATGAATAGATTTCTAAAAACATAAAATTGAGTTAATTCTACATTCATCATTCTAAAATGTCTCATTTTAAAATTAAATATTAAATGCTTTAACTATATTTATTTTGTTTTTAATTAATTGTTTCTAGATTTTCCTTTGTTTTTAAAGTGTATATATAAAACAAATGACTGGGTTTAACAATATTAATACAATTTATTATATTTTAGTTTGTTATTTTTTAAGTAAAAACTAAAATAAAATAAATACAAAACAATAGAAATATATATATGATTATTGGAGTCTACTGATGAGACTTGACTATTGTTGAAAGGAAACATGTGAATCATTTGCACTTCCATTTGTCTGTAACTATATATTAAAAAAAAAAAAAACAACATAAATATCTGAGGTTTTATTTTAAAAAAAATATAAGATTCTGATGCAATAATAAAAAGAAAGAATAAAATGTTAAATAAAAAGTTGTTTTAATTAATGTTAATTAGATATATTTAATCTTTAATATAAAATTAAAACTATATATAATATTTGGCCCATCAGCCTTTTATCAGTTTCATACAAATTTTTTACCAAGATAATTACAAGTCATCTACATAGAACATTGGATATCCACCAACCAAGAGAACAAGCTGGATTTAAATGTGGTTTTAATACAGTAGATCATATCCAGGTATTGAGAGAAGTTATAGAAAGGACAAATGAATATAAGTTGCAATTATGTTTTGGATTTGTAGATTATGAAAAGACCTTTGATTCTATAAACATTTCTTCAGTTATTAAAGCATTGGATCATCAAGGTATAGATCCAGGATATTGTCATATTTTAAAGAATATTTATAAAAAATGCAACAGCAATAATTAGATTACACAATGATACTAGGAATGTCAACATTGAGAAGTGTGTAAGACAGAGTGACTCCATATCTCCGAAACTTTTTACAGCAGTGCTGCAAGAAGTATTTTGTGGATTAAAATGGGAAGCTAAAGGAGTGAAAGTAAATGGAGATTATTTAAGTCATTAAGATTTTGCATATACTAAATTATTTTTTACAGATGATGTAATTGTTTTTGCAAATAATGTTTTAGAGCTGCAGAAAATGTTGCAGTAGTTATCAGATGAAAGTATGAAAGTAGAACTAAAGATAAATGTTAAAAAGGCTAAAATAATGTTCAATGGATTGTCTCAAAATATGAAAATAAAAATTGATTATGATGAGTTAGAAGAAGTTAACAGCTACAAATACCTTGATCTGATTATTAATACAGATTGAAACATAATACATGAAATTAATCATAGAATTAAACTTGGTTGGAGTGTTTTTGGTAGAAATAACTTAATACTAAAAGGAAATATGCCTATGTGTTTGAAAGGGGGGGGGTTCTTAATACATGTGTTTTATCAGTTTTTACTTATGGATCTGAGTCTTGGACATTTAATAGAAGAGCAATGCAAAGACTTCAGATCACTCAAAGAAGTATAGAATGATGCATGTTCGGAGAAACAAGAAGAGATCAAAAATGCAATATATTGATAAGAGAACAAACAGGTGTTACTGATTGAAAAAATTAAAAGACTGAAGTGGATTTGGGCTAAATATATTGCTAGAAAAGATGATAATAGATGGATAATTGAAATTGTAAACTGGATTCCAAGATATTGTAAAAGACCCAGAAAGAGACCACATATGAGTTGAATGAATGAAATAAGAAAGTGTGAATGGGTGATGTGGAGAAGAAAGCTAAATATCAGAGTAGATGGGTTGAACTTGGAGAGACCTTCATCCTGCAGTGGATTGATAATGGTTGATGATGATGATTATAATATTTGGGTTAAAGAAATTTAATAATTTTTAACCATAAAAATATTCTAGTTAAAAGTGAAATTATTTAAAAGCAGTACTTATCTACAAAGTGATCTTTATAAATTAAATCAACTATAATAATTATTATATAAATAAAAATCAGTAACAATGAACATTTGATTATGTTTTGATGTGAATTAATTGGTAAAACATGATTTATTGCAAAATTCATCTTATAAATCATTTACATTTTTCTTGTCTGTGTCTCTATGTGTAAAGAATAATGTAAATGTATGTAGTGTTATTTGATAAATATATAAAACAGAATTTTTATTAAAGCCATATCATCTTATACATATTCAAAATATTTTGTACATATTTTTGAAAAATTATCAAAATATTTAATTATATATATATTTTTTTGATGTTTTCTTTATGTGAATATTTTATTACCAGTTTAAAAATTTAATTAAGCATTGGAACTTGGTATACAAAAAACAAAATTATATGGTGATGATTCTAAGATAAATATTTCAAAGACATATATTTATAGATAAATTAGACAATTTACATTAAATTACTAATATTTTGTGAAAAATAATTAGAAAAAAGTCACTGATTATTTTTAAAACTCACATGCCAACATTAAATGGATTATGAAATGTAATTCAAAAAAGATTTGTTAATTTTACTAAGATTATATGTGATAATTTGGATTATAGACATATTTTATGTGAAAATGAAAAGGAGAATATATAATACTTATTTTTGGGAAATAAGATATCTAAAACAAAACAGGTTAATCTGTATAAGAAATATGAAAAACATAAAAATAAAAGTAATAAAAAATGTAGAGATTTTTTAGGTTTTATGTTGAGAATGAATAATGTAAGAAAGAGATATTGGAACAGGAAAACAGTTTTTATTGAAAGTTCATAGAAGTAAATATATACGTATTTGAAAAATAATTTAATAATAGAAGATTAGAAGTAAATATGGAAGAAATAGGTAGACTATTATAATATAAAGTAGTTTCAAAAAGAGTGACTGTTTAATTTGATTTACAAGGGCTTCTGACCAGATAATCTTTTATTAATCAAAATATCTGCTATTTAAGAAACCATTGTGCATCCATCTCTTCATAAATAGATTGCTTTTTATATGCTGATGAAATAGTAAATATAGACATTTACAATTATTATCACATATGTAGTGTAAATATATAAAATGGATAACATTACAATCTAAATTTAAATTGAACTTATAAATTCATTATAAATATGCAGCATTCAAGAAAAATTATAAGTAGATGATTTGTTTTAATATTAACTATATGAAAAAAATCATCAACTTAAACAATTTAACTATTTTATCAATGTTGGAGTATGTATATATAGATGTGCAATAAAAACTTTGTGAATAGAAACATATGTAAAATGTTATTTTCTGTGGAAATGATTATAAGGATTTGGATTTTTATGCTTAAATTGATGTAGTAAATCATTTATATAAAGTTTATTTTACTTTTCCAGTGTGGATAAGAATAATCCAAGATGGATTTGAATGATTTAATATAAATTTGTTGAAGTACTCTCTTAGCTCAATAAATGTAAATTTAAATATAATTTATATAACAAAACATTCGATTTTTAAAAATTTTTTTGTGTAATAAATGGATGCCATTTATAAAAAAAAGTTATTTTACAAAGCCACAATATTTGTAAAAAAAACACATTGTCCATATGGTGAAAATTTGGTATATATGGTGAATAGCTCATTGGTTTTTTGGAGAGCTACTTCTGCAATATACAGGTGGTCCTTTACTTTAATATCTAATTGTTTTTTTGAAATATGTATGAAAGTTGAAATGTACAAAAGTAGAGCAATGTAAAAAAAAAAAATCGCAAACGGTTTTCTAAATACATATATATTTCTGTGAAATATTATGTTTCTACTTTTAAAAAAAAGTTCAAAGAATTTTTAATATGTAATAAATTTTCAGACTTTGAAAATATTTTTTAGCATAATGCAGATAAACTTGATAGTGTATGAATTTGGAAATATTCTTTAAATTTGTTCTATTTTTCATGATTGAACATATTGTTAATTGGCTTAAACTATATGAATGATCAATGAAGATTCAGCATCTCTGTCTCAATCATATGGAGATTATGAGACATTGATTTCTTTTTGTCTGTGTCAACACTCTGTTTTTTTTTTTATTTTCCATTCATGTTTTTATGAATTAATGACAATTTTTTTCACCAAAACAGAAATTTACATAATGTGTTAGCACACATCCTAACATAATCTGGCAAGACACAAATTATCAGCATACTCTAACTCAAGACTGAACCTGTGATGCAAAAAATGGTTATGATTAGGGTCAAAGAGGTGGAGGAGAGTCTAGTCACTATTAGTCCATTTGAAAGGAAGAATAATTATGTAAAAGTACATGTATTTTGTCATATATATATATATATATATATATATATATATATATATATATATATATATATATATATATATATAAATCAAAAGTATGAAATGTGTATGAAATAGCAAATTGTACAAAACTAGAATGTACAAAAGTAGAGGACTACCTGTATAGTTTAATTTTAAAAATAGTATTTCACTCTAATCTACTTCAGGGCAATCTACTGTAAATCTTGAACAATCAGTGAATATTATTTGATATTTGTTTATACACATTTCTAGTTATGCTCATGAAAGTATGTGTTGAATGTAAGCTAAGAAAAACGTTATTAAATGTTGGGTTTTTGTAGTTAAGATATAAAAAATTCATTGATAAATAGAATATACAAATCACTTTTATGCTTTTTATGATAACCACTAATATCATGATCATCACATTATTGATCCATTGTAGAATGGTCTTTCCAGGTATTCTAGTTTCTCTGATTGCTGACTTCTCTTCTCCACATCACCCCAGCACACATTTTTATTTTATTTATTTTACATGTAGGGTCTTTCTATGTTTTTTTCCAAATGTCTTGGAATCCAGTTTAAATTTTCAGCTGTTCTTCTATCATCTTTTTTAACAGTATGTCCAGATTATCATCTCTTCAGTCTCTTAATTCTTTCAATGATGACTGTAAAATTTATTTGTTCTCTCAACCAAGAATTTTAATTTTAATCCCTTTTTGTTACTCCTAAAATATATCTCTTCATGCTTTGTTGAATGAACTGAAGTCTCCGCACTGTTCTTCTCTTAATTATTCAAGTCTTAGAGCCATTGGTAAGAACTGGTAAAACACATTTATTAAAAGGTTTTATTTTCAAACATATATATTTACATATGTCAAATAAATTTTCTCTGAATTTCATAAGATATGCCTAGTCATAATTTTAAATAACAATTTTAAACACTACTTATTTTTATAGCTTAGATAAATTTTTAAATATATTAATTATATACAGAAATTTATTAGTATTTAATTAAAAATAGATTACATACATTTTTCAAAAATAAATTACAATAAAATGGCTTTTGAAATAAAACTATTATATGTAGAAAGCAATTATTATAATATATCTATTTTGTTTATTGATTAAATATTTTCTTTTGAAAATTAAGATAGATTTAATGTATCAGTGATTGTATTTTTATTGGTCTATGAGGTCATGTGACTTTTAAGCATAAGACAATATTAGTTGTGCTTTAATCTGGAAAATTTTAGTTTTTTTGAAATCATCATTCTACCAATGCATTAAACTGCTTGAGTATTACTGTACTGAATATATATATATATATATATATATATATTAGATCTACATCTATTGGTAATTAAATATAAAACAATGTGAGCATATAAATATGGGATTTATTTAAAATCTTCAGTATATGTAGAATTTACATTCATTTCTCCATTGTAATTTCAATAACTATTTTCATAAATCCCTCATCTATATTCTTTTGATATTAACAAATTGCATAGGAATATTTTTATAAGAATAAAATTATTAAAATAATGAGTGTTGGTTTTTATTTATTTTGTATTAGATTATATCTCATTTTAATGTTTATAGTAAGTTTAGGTTAGTAGATTTTGTTTAATGAATAATCATAACAATTTTATATTGTAAGAAATATGATTTGTACTAATTTCTACCTATAGAAGTCAATAGATTTTACTGGTAAAAACATGAAAGTATTACAAAATGAGAAACTTGATTTACTCATGATTCTAGATAACTAAAAATATATAGTGGAAGATACATGTATGCAGAGATGCTGCATTAGAAAGGATAATTCTATATAATTTATTCTATAGCCTTTTTTTTTTTTTTTTGATAATTTATTTTTTGATATTTTATATCTTTTAGTAATCAGTGGACAATAAATGATAATATTATATACAATACTTTAGACTAATTTATGGCTTTTGGACAACTTCATTTAAGAGTATAATATGCCTCACACATCTTGATCAAACTAATTTTAATTGTAGCAAGAACAGAACAAGATTAAGATTAAAGTGATCTAATCTTATTTAATAGATAAGTTAATGGTATAATGAAAGAAATATATAAAAAAGAAATTTATACTAGTTTTTAATTTATCAAAATATATTCTATCAAAAATATTTAAGAAAACTATACATTTTTGTAATATATCTCAAAATTCAAGTTTCAGATTTTTTATTAAAGTTTTAAATTAATTAATTTAAATATTCAAATTTTTACAGATACATTTATTATTGTCACTTTTGATGGAAAGGTGGCACCTGGCTTTCATCTGAATCTTTTTATCCTGCAGGGCTCCCTGATCAGTACTTTTTTGTTCACAACATTCATCAACCCGCTACTTGTTAGACTTCACAGGAATCTGCCTGATATTCATATTCCAAACCTGGGAAGGGCGGTCAAGTGTCTCGCATATGTCAATGACATTGTGGTGTTTCTTCCATCAGAAAAATATAGTCCTTGTCTTGAAAAAAATATGGATTGGTATTCTGAGAACTATGGCCTCAGCTTTAATCAGAAGAAGTCTGCAGCATGGTGGCTATTGACTAGAAAGAAGATTTTATCTAAATTTTTGACCATGCCACAGAATTTTCTTGGTTTTCCCCTCATGCTTTCTGCAAGAGATATGAGAATTTGGGTTCAAAGAAAACTACTTGAGGTGGTAAAAAGCACAGTAGATTCAATTTCAGGGATTTACCTATCATTAGTGGGAAAAGTTCATTGCATTATATGCTAACCTTTCCAAAAATAAACTATTTTATGCCAATAATAATGAGAACTAAAGGTTTCCAGGCAAAGGTTACATCTCTTTGCTCTTAACTGCTCCAGAAAAAAAAATTGCCACATAAGCCACAGAAGGATGTGCCAACCCAGAAAGGTTGATGGGCATGCCCTTCACTCTATTCAAACCTTTCTCTATCAGATGGACAATAATCTTTTGGTTAGGCTAAAAGAGTGGTTTACATCAGTTGTTTTTCATTCTTTAATTTTCCCCACTGACTCACCACTGCCTACAGATAGGCCACCACCTGTAAAATGCTGGCTTAGCTGGAGAGGCTTGTTGCATTGGTTAAGGGGATGGGAATTGGAAGTAATTTGCTGCCAGCTAAATTGAAATATTGGAATGTATGCCAATTGCTCAAACCCTACCACAGCTGCTCCTCAAGGCTTCTTGGGATTTTGAATGATCTGTTAATTAGGAAATTTAAATTCTGGATGTTGGAGACAAGATATCTGGATTTTATCATAAAAAATAAATTTGTCTGCACTCCTTACCAGTGAATTTTTAATCATGAGGAGAGGATTTGCTAAACTAAATTTGATTTGCCACATGTGTAATCGAGAAAATGAATCAATGCTGTATCTATTCTTTGGTTGTGTGGTATTAAATAAATGTAGAGCGATACTTAATGGTTGGATCACATCCTATAAACAAAGGATTTTTATCCCCCAATGAATGCCTAAAAACTGGAATCTTTGGATTAATCAAACTATAAATCATGATGAACTATACAGTCTGGACAATGAGATGTCATCTCTTATTTGGGAAGAATAATGGTAATTTACACAATGAACTTTTGTGCAAGATCAGGGCTATCAGGAAGTGGGATCACTTAATCTCAGTAATGATGTCTAGAAGCTTGTGGAGTTGCCAGAATAGTTTTTGCTTCAGAACTGGGGGGCTTCCTTCATGGTCTGTCTGAAAGTCACTATATATAAGCCACTAAGATGGCTCTGGACATGGTTAGGTGTGCCTGCTTTAGGTAATTGGTAGCCAAAGGATTAGCCTTCCCATAATGGTTGGAAGGCTGCAGAATGTGTACTGTTTCCCTGCTCATGTTTTGTCAAGTAAAGATCCTGAATTCTCCATTTTTAGAAAAAGGACAAGACTGTTGAAAAGAGTATGTGTTGCTCAAACTGTCCAAATGCTCACCATAATTCAAGACAATTTGTTTAATTTTTTACGTTGTATTTGCTCTACTATTTTTTCCTTGTATTCATATGCAATGAAGTTACTAAGCCAATAAACATCACATGATCACCATAATACTATAGAGAGTTTTGCCTGTTTTCAATAAAGTTACTTTTGACAATACATTTAAAAGCTTAGATAAAATGCTTTAATATTTATTACATGATAACATAAATCTGAAATAAATCTAAATCTATTTTATACATTGTAATCAAGTACAAAATATTAAACTTTTTCTGAATTCCCACTGTGAGTCATATATATATCAGAATTTTTATTTTTATATTACAAGTCTTCCACGTATAAAAATACAAGATATTATCATAAAATTTATAAAGAAGCGAGATTTAAATATTATTTATTTCTGTTATATATACACATTTTTAATCAATATTTTTTTAAAACTATATATATAAACAATTCAATGGGTAAGCACACGAGATAGCGTGATAAAAACTATAGATCAGTCACGTTTAAATATTATATTTCCTTATATATAGACAAAAATAACGTGATTCGATCTATAGAACAATATGTTTTGCATACTATAAGGCTTGCCCATATATGTATGACTCAGGATAACTTGTAACAATTGTACATTTTTATATCATTTTACAATAAATTCTTAACCTAGTTTTTGATTGATATTTTCTCTATTAGTATATGATTTTTAATTCAATGTAATCTTTTGCTTATTTATAAAACATAAAACTTTCTGAATGAAGAATTACTATAATAACATTCTGATCTTATTTTTACAGCAACTGATTTATTTTATTGATTTAATAGTTTTGCTTCTTACCTCTTTATTGCTACTAATAACTGACCGGAGAGCAAGCTTAAAGAAGTTAAGACCCAAGCTAGGAAACTGAATAGAGTTTTCAGACACTTAGATGATTGTGATTAAGCTTTTATTTTTAAAGCTGTTTTGTGACTGCTTTCCAAATCTCATATTACTTCTGATATTTTCAGATTTATTGCTGTGATTAAAAGTTAAAGATTTATTGTTAGAGTTATTGTCAAAATGAAAATAGATTGTATATAAAAATTATAAATAAAAGTAGAATTTTTTTTACATTTTCAAGTAGTTTTTTGTGCCCCCTCCCTCTTTCCGGGAAAATTTCATTGCGATTACTAATTGAGTTATTTATACAGGATGTCCCATAAATCTCATTAACTATATATCAAAAAAAATAACGGATGAATTTAATGCAGTCATCTAAAGAGGATTCCACTTGGCTTTTCCATGGCGGTGAAAATGTACTCAATAAAAATCACAGTTGTAACACACTTGATTGAACACATAAAGAGTAAATGGGTAAAAATTGACAGCAATGTGGATTCATTACATCGAGTTCACAGTGAATTTTGCAAAGTGCATCAACATTTGCATTGCAAACGATGGAAATTATATTGAAGATATTATTTAATTTTCCAATTAAATAAAATGTTGATAATGAATTTCATTTCTTGAAAATATGTATTTACCTCTATGTGTTCAGACTTAAGGAACACCTTGTACTAAGAGAAAGACAAATATTATTATAAATTTATACTTAAGAAGTAAGGTAACATCATATTTGCACTAGATATTTTAATTTTTACAAATAGTAATTCAACATTTATTCTACCAGATTATTGTGGAGTTTTTATTTTCTGGTTTGGATTTCTAGATTCCCATTTACTGATGGTTAGAGATAATAAGTTTAAGTTGTTTGTGAGCTCCTACTAGAACAAAAAATCTATGTATGATGGAAAAAAAATTATAATTCACTGACTGCTTAAGGTAAATTGATTTGTATTTTGAATTGAGGTTTATTTTGAATGGAGGTGTTTATTATATCTATAAAGATATTACATACAGGACATAGAAAAGTGAATAACGCTGTGTGTGTAAATTTAAAAAATCAGATATATTAATCTTTAACTGAGGTTTAAAGTTTATATCTGTGCTAGAGATAATCTCTAGTTTCGAAAATGATTAGTAATAATCATTAGTGTATTTATCTGAAATGGATGGCGTCAAAGTTGTGAGTAGAGGAAGTTTGGCAATGGTAAATGAAAATGTAACAATTTACTCTAGATTAATACTTTGCATATAATAAAGATATATATGAGAGATGTGACCTGGGCCAACTGATGAGTGCTGGTTCAGCACGAAATGCATCTTGGGAGTAATTTGTCTTTTATTATATTTTTATTTATATAAATTTAAAAAGAATGGGGAAGTATGGAGGTGTTTATTATATCTATAAATTGATTTGCTAAATTATTTGTCATTTATGTTTCAACATTTATGCATTTGTCTGTTTGCATAAAGATGGCTTCTACTATTATATAAGAAGAGATCATTTTTGTATATATTTTTTCATTCATTTACAAATTGTAAACATTAAACAATAGAATAGTGCTGTTTCAACTTTTATTTCTTAACAAATTATATAATTAGATTTGTGTGTAGTCTGCTTAAAAAATAAGATTTGCTGTTCATTCCAAAAAATAATTTACACACTTTAGTTAAGCTCTCTGCCCATGTGATTATTAAATAGGTAGTGTTAGAATAATGAAATATATAGCACTTTCTGCATAAGAGATTTTTGATTGGGCTTCATATTTACATAGATGTTTATCATTTATTATACACATCTGAGAGAATTAGTTCTGGCACAATGGTAATGTCCCTACATGCCATTCCCTTGCCTTAAAGTTTGAATCTAAATTGAGTAAAGCCTGTTTTTGTCTTTAATTAGGTTTATAGTAATCAGTACTAATAAAACTTATGCAGTTATCCAATAGCAATAAATTGCAAGATAGCTACTCTTAACTAGAGTACAAAACCATTATTGAAAAGTACCAAAATTTTTATCATTTGATAGAGGAAACTAATGTTTTTGCTATGATTATTTTTCCACAGTAATCTATAATGGTCTGTTACTAATAGTGGACTTTTTGCCTTATCTTTTCATGATAATTAAGCAATAAAGGTAGATGAGTAATTTACAGATTAGATGAAGTAAACACATTGAACCATAATTAATTTTAAATAGATGTCATTATTTAGAAATTATTTACAATCTACTATTAAATATTGATGACATAACAATGTTTTAATATTATTCATAAAATAGAAAAACAATCACTAATATTGTCAAATTAAATTATATTCTCATTTATTGTCTACAAGATCAATATTTTTATTACCTTCTATATAATTATTATTTATTTATACTTTTTAACACATAACACTTCACTGGGTATAATGTATATTATACACAATTTTTGGAAACCAGATTTATTGGAATGAAAGAATGTGTTGGCATTAAGTAACCAATGACTACCTCATTCATGCATTTTAACTATGGAAATAAGCCAATTATTCTATTCTATTTTATGTTTTAAAATCTATATTTCGGGGTTGTGGTTAATGAAAGTTCTGAAAAATAGCTCCTCATTTAGAACCAACACTTTTATCTAGTGTATCATTAAAAAAATGCAATATTGGTTTTAAAAAATATATAGACTAAATGTCACATATGTAAATCTAAGAATATAGACGATAAAATGTTTAAAAAAAATTAAATTACATAGATTTATATGTTACTTACATTACAATACATTATAAGCTTAGAATAAATGATTGTGAAAAAGATAAAAAAACAATCATCATAAATTTGTGAACAGTCTGAAAATCCAGACAGATGTTTGATCATTCTGAAGTTGTGCTATTTATGTGATTTCCAAAAGATTTCCAAAAGATGATTTTTATTTAAAGCCATTTAACAATTATAAATGAAGCTTAAAGCTAAATTACAATTTGCAGATTCTCATAATAAAATTGATTCATTGTAAAAATATTTTTCCAGCATAATGGTCATAACAACATGTAATTAGCTTTTAATAGATTAAAACTTTTAAAATAGTTGTCTTAAAATATTACAACTAATAACTAATGTAACACTTATTGTGTTGTAATTAATTATAAAAATTGATGCATTAATGTCTCTACACCTCATAAGCAACAATCATTTAATTAAATAAAGTAAAAAAAAAAACTTTAAGATTTGAGATGTTGATTCAGCAGAAAGAACCGTTTATTGTTCTGCAAAAAGTTTCCGAAGAGTCATTTTTAAAGAAAAATGAAATAATGTGGCTTTAGAGAATATTGGATTTGGTTTTGCATCTTATCAATAAAAAATTACTACAACCTTATTGGACATATTTCATTTATACTACCAATAAGTTGATAAAAGTGATGAGAATAAAATTAAAAGACTAAAGATACTTTTGTATTATAAACTGCCAAAATATGATTGGAATAAAAAGTATAACGACTTAAAATACTTTTTTTTATTATATAAAATGCGCATGATAAAAAAAATTCAGTTAGTTTGAGACGTTATGCAATTAATGTACTTTAGATTAGCATTTCCCAACTGCCAGTCTGCGGACCGATCCATATATATATATATTGTCGGTAAATGCAAAAATAAACCGAAACAATGTTAATGAAATTTGTATATCTTAATCTTCATGAAAGAGACGCCCTTATTGAACTAACTTCCGATATTACTCTGGAATCCAAATTTAAGGAAACTACTTTGATGAAGTTTTGAATATTTGTAAATAATCAATATCCAGAGCTTAGGAAGAAAGCTTTAAAATTACTACTATTTTTTCCACAACCTATTTATGCGTTATTATGCGAAAATAGTTTTTCATCATTAACGTTTATAAAAACAAAATACAAAAATCGCTTGGATTCTGATATTGCACTTCGTCTTTATAAAATATCCTTGCAGTCATGGTTCGAAAAAATTATAAGTGAAATGCAGGAGCCAATTTCATATTGAGCATTAAATACCAATTAATGATGAATTATTTTTTTGTGAATCTTTATTTATTTGTTAATATTCTATACATTTTTTTTAGTTATAAAAAAAAAACATTATTAACAAAATAAATATTTACAATTTGCACAAATAATTAAAAGTTAAATTTAAATTACAGATTTATTTACTAAAACCCGAAGAATATGATATATTCCACTGTTAAGACGAGAAGGTTCCAGGCTATTAAATAGTGATCTTCAACTATTCATTTGTTGTTTGTAATCTTTTGATAATTTATTTGTAATCAATACAAAGCGGAAATCAGATATGATCACTTTTGTGGGATATTATATTTCATATTAATGTGTTATTTGTTTTAGTAATTATTTGTTAATTTTTTTGTGTATTTATTTCATTTGTTGTTTTTTATTTGTTTGTAATCGTTGCAGTAAAAAAAATAAACTTTTGAGAAGCACCTTACTTTGTAAAGTCATTTGCCAATCCACTAAAAAAAAAAAAAAACAGGTAGAGGTAAATTTGAAGTTTAATGGATTCTGGAACATTTCTTAGCGGTTAAAATAAAACACGAAACACAGTTTACTCATTCAAATGGAATAGTTGTGCTTTGTCTGATATTTCATTGCTCAAAAACATTTTTCTGGACAACCAATCATATAATTATATGTTTATACATATAATTATGTATGCGGTATATATAAAGTATAACATATATATATATTGTAATGACAATTAAAGTTGAAGTTACTATAAATTGAAATAAGAAATTGATAACAAATTCAAACTGATGATGATGATGATCAAAATAACTTTATCGCTAAATGTTAAATATAATGATTCCAAAAGTATTTTTAATTTCTTTGTTTAGATTCAATTTAAAAATCTCTTAGGCTTCTATCCTTCTAAAATAGAAAGATTACTTCAGGATATTTTACTATTGCCGATCAGCATCGTTTAAATGTAATTGTTACTTCTGCCTTTCCTTCAATGGATTGCATGGCTTCTCAAGATTAGTGATATGTTAAAGGCTTATATTTGAAATGAGTTTAGACAGCAAAAACAAACCTAAATTGGGTGATAAAAAATAATTTATTTACAATAAATAAATAAAGTAGGAGCTCATTGTTTGTACATACATAAATACCACTGTATAAAGGAAGTACATAAATAAATTTAAAATGACACAAGTTATTGAATTGAATAAACATAAACACTATATTTAAGGCCTTGTATATAAAGAAATGTCTTGCCAGATAATATAAAAAAAATGTTTTAAACATAATTTTGTAAAGTATGTAAGCTTACTATATGTGCACACATTTTTAATGACAGTTTTTAACATTCCAGTGCTTATTGGCATTATACTCCTCAGGTATTGTGACAGTAGACAATTTTGACAAATTCCATTAGAAATAAAAATATGTTAAGTTTTATGGGAAAGTCCACTTATTTCCTTAATGTTATAGGTTTCTTTTTGTAAAAGCAGATTGTATTTCATCCTATACAACTTCAATGTTTGTCTCTGCATACAACTGCATAGTTTTTTTTATATGTCAAAGCATTGACTGGGAAGTGAACCCAGGCCAGCTGCTTGGAAGGCAGCTATGCTAACCACTAAGCAACCACTACTTGACTACAACTGCATAGTTGCATGTCTTTTTACTGGCATGTCTTCTGTTTTCTAACCAGCTATGGAAAATAGACTTTTTCTAGTTAATTCTATTATAGTCCCTGAAATGGATAGAATATTGAAAAATATTTGGTTAAGCAGAAGGCAAAGTAGAGCTCTCTGAAGCTATTCTAAAGAAAACTATTATAACCCATGTTTTTTCCTTTTTTAACAGTTACTTCTTTATAAACATTTTCTCCTCTCTTCATGGAAATAATATGAACAACTTTCTTCTTGAGTCAAGACTAGACAACTGCCATTATTGTTTCAGAATATCTCATGTCCTTGTAACATGTTTTTAACATTTAACACATAATTAATTTCAATACATTTATATCATAATGTTTTTACAAAATCAACTTTACTCAGATTTAAATATTTTCCATATTTTTCTTATAATTATTTTATAAATAATTCGATAAGTAGTTTATTTCCTGACTGGACTATAAAATTTATTCCATAACTTTCTCAATTTTACGGCTTTATAATTTTTAATAATGTATCAAGATTTGCATTCAATTTGCTGAAGAAAATGATAAATTATATTTTAAAACCTATTTCAGAAGGCAAGTGTAAATGGTCATAAAATTTTCACATTTCAAATTCATTTAATCAAGCACAAGTGCGCTGCTCCCAAAAGCTGTTAATACAAATACAAATAGCTAACTAAAAATATTAAAACAGCTGAGCGCTTTCAAAGGATCTTGCCTTCATAATCATAGCTTGCTTACGTTTAAATTTATGCAAGTATGCTAATTCAGTTTAAATTTATGCAAATATGCTAATTCAGTTTTTTATCAGCACCAGTGCACAAGTCACCATGAGTGCATTCCGGACAATCCTACCATCGTATGTAGAGAGAGACATGACCTCAAAAGAAAGATCAAAGAGGCTTTATTTATCTCTAGCGACAGCGATGCCATAAACAGGAAGGACACGTGTTTTTCTCTATCAAAAAGATGGAATTAGCATATTTGCATAAATTTAAACATAAGCAAGCTATGATTATGAAGGCAAGATCCTTTGAAAGCGCTCAGCTGTTTTAATATTTTTAGTTAGCTATTTGTATTTGTATTAACAGCTTTTGGGAGCAGTTGCGCCGCACACGCACTTGTGCTTGAATACATACATTTCCCAAAAGTAAAATTATTTAACTTAATCAAATTCATTTAATAAAACTGAGATAAATTAATTAACATCGCTTTCTTCATTACATTATATTGGTCATCATGTTACTAATTATAAATTTACAAAATTATTTTATAATACAAAATATTTGCTAAGATCATTAACTTTATAAACCTTTTTTTAAAAATTTTTTAAACCAGTGAAATTCAAGTTATACATATTTTAATATACATGCATGCACACATTTCTATATTAAATTTTTCTTATCAGTCTATTAGAATCTTTGATTAAGCTGTTGTTGCTACTCTCTTGAACATGTAGCTTTAAGAGAACTAATTTGAGTTGCATTACACTATATTATATATATATATATTAAACCATACATGCCAACAGCTAAATTATTATCATCTATAAATTACACCATATAGGTCTCACACTTAAACCAATAGAAAATTTATTAATCTATTATCAAGAGAACATTACATTTAGGCCATGAAATGATTTCATTTACTGCCTGATTATAATGTTGCCTTGACAACAGACTGCTATTATTATATTAAATTGTACAAGCATGAGAATTATGATGATGAAATTTACATATATATATATATATATATAAAAGAAATCTTACTATTAAATAAACTGCTATAATTTATAGCCAATTATGATCACAAATTTACAACTAAAGTAATAAATTAAAATCCATACAAATAAATATTTTTCTAAGAATATCAAAACACTAAATTTCTAATTTCAAGAATGAGGAGAAGGGGATGAGTAATTTATATGGAATTGCCATATTTTTACAAACATACCACTATTTTTAACATGGGGAATATCAAATTGCCAAACTGTAAAAAATGTTTCATTATTTCTAAAATTCAATTCATAACAAATATTACTCATTAAAACCATTAATAAAAAATTAATTTTGATAACAATAATATAGGTGAGATATCTTATTATTAAGCAGCTAGAAAAAAAAAAAAGACATTGAAAAAATAACTCGTTCAAGTCAAAACTCCAATATATTTTATTCGATTTTATGTGAGTTGAACGGAAAGATAATATAATAATCTTTTTATTGCTTTGATTTCAAATTATCATTCTGTTTTACCATTCTTTGAAAAACATAGTTTATAAAGAAAAAAATTAAACATGAATGAGCCATATTTTAAATAATTGAGATGCACAACCAAATTGAATGATTTTCACTAATGTGTGCTGAAGCACTTCTGCCATAGCTGAGGATGTTATATTGTCTGAATAGAAATCATGTCATAAACATATGCAATGACAATTCTATGAAGAATTATCTAACGTTCAAGCCAATTCTTTTGAAAACTGTGCTTTTTAAAACTGAAACTACCTACTATCAGTGAATAATGTGAAAAATGCTAAGATACCTACTAAGAAACAAATCATGTGAATTTTGGTTACTGAAGTGCTATGATATGATGGTCATAGAAAACAAAAAATAAATAGATTTATCCTCTTAATGACAACATCAATGAAATCCAATTTTACATCATAAATTCTGAGTTATATAATACACTTTGTGAAGCTTGTTTCTCATTAGCCATAATGTATGTGACAGAATGTTGAGAGAAATCTTTCACAATTATAAGAGCATTACACATCATGAATTTGAACTGTACATTAATTTTTTGTGAGCCATTTTAGAAAAAAGCAAACAAAAAAAGTATCAAGAAGGGTGATGTAGTGAAGCCTATGTTTTTTTTTTTTGTAATCATTTTCTAGTATCAGGTCAATCTCGTAGATTTTTAGTCACATCTGGACAGAGAATACAAGTTTATAATGATCTACCAAATCATATCATGTTTGTGATTCTCAAGGCTCTGACATCCATAGTGGAAGAAATGAATATAAGCTCATTGGTATATTTACATTGCTTGAATAGTTATTGATTGTACAATTCAACAATGACAGAAAATTTGCTAAAAGTTTAAAAAAGTAGCTGCCTAAAGTTAAATATTATCTATGGCAAATGAAAAGAGCTAATAAAAACATTGAAAATATGATGTGGACATGGATGCTAGATGGCAATACTGAAACAACAATTCATGCCTTAGAAAATGACATTTCATTCTGGGATTAAGATAACACTATATGAAGTTATTTGTGACTGCAAAACTAAAATGGATCTCATAATGTTGTCCTTACCTCATGATATTTTATAAAACACACAGACTAAGAAGCTATTGAAAAAAAAAAGAAAAACATTCAAACAATGCAAGAATAACCCTATTCAAGAAAAAGAGTCTATTGTACATAAAATGGATAAGACTATAGTTCATGATGGAAGAAATGAAAGTGGTGATGAATAAATGTCTATCAAAGAAGCTTTCAGTTTTGCTATCGACTGCTACTATTTAAAGGAAATCAGTGGTTTATAGACATATAGAAACTGTCACCAAATATTCATGATGTCTGTGGACATAAACATGATGAAAGTGATAACATAAAAGATTATATGATGATGATGTAATAGGTACTCTTTGCTTTGATATTAAAAATGCTGATTAATGTAAAATTTGGTTTAAACTGAATCTGAAAATATTGTCCATAGAAAATGACAATGGATTTAAAAAAAAATCCTCCTGATCCTTTGGAGACCATTGTATGAGTTACTTTTTCAGATATCAATTGATGTAACTCACCCTATCTTCTGATAATTGTTATTGGTGTGACAGATGATAGTTTTTATTCACTTGATTACAATTCATTTTATGTCCCAATAATTTACTGAGAGTTGGAAATGTTTCTGATAAAGAAGTATCCAGTCAGCTACTTCTACTAACCTTATATGTAGTAATCAAGAATTCATGAGTGTGTACTTGTAGGATCAACTTCTGAGATTTAAAGTGTTTTTGTTTGAAAAAGACATTTACGTGAAATTCAAAATACCATTTTAGTCTACCTTGTATTAGCAAGTAATTCAGCACTAATCCATTTCTCTTTATGTAAAAAAAATCCTGTATCTTATATTTTGTATTTATTATATTTTTGCAACAATAAAAGCCTTTTTCATGCTTTGCCAAATATCTATTTATCATTTTTATAATGCCTAGGTATTTTATACAATGTCTAGGGAAACTATATTAAAAAAATTAAAATACAAATGAAATTTTATACTTTGTCTAAAACATCATGCAATGTTTACTGTTCACACTTTGCCTGTAACATATGTAGGGTAAAATCTAGAATATTTCTTAGTATAATTAGAAATAGTTAATTGTTATTTATGAATTGTAAATAAAAAAATTCTAAAATTAACTTTTTATAAAATAAATTTGTATGTAAATAATCACTTGGAAAATTGTTTTATCAATTTCAAGATATTTAAGCATATTAGTGACATATTGAACATTTAGCAGCTTCATTAGTGTTTTTTAAATTTCTGTTTCTCATGTGAGAATCATTTTCTTAGTACTGAGTTTACTGTTTACTTACTATGCTGAACTGCACAGAGCAAGTAAATGGGACAGAAATACAATTTCACAATTTTATAATTTTACTTTGCACTGCTTGGTTTTAATTGATACTTTGCTCAAAAATTATTTGCAAAAATATGAAAAAATATTCCCATTAAATTCCCACCATTTTGTTGCAATTATTAATTTCTTGCTTTGGATTAATATGTCTAATGATTCAAGGTCATTTGAAAAACCAATCCTTTGTGTCTAATTGTAAATGGATACATTTGCAAATCATGAAAAAAAAATAAACAAGTGATTTATTGCTTGGGAAATCATACAAATTTTCAATCCTGTGTTACAGTATTTACCATAGGTTACAGAGGTCATGGTTGTCATTATTCTATAAAATCCAAAATTTAAATTTTACATTATATATATAAAAAGAAAATATATTCTACCAGAGAATGTAAACAATTATCATCCATTATAGGAATATATCTTTGGTTGAAAGCATATAAATCAAAAACTATATTTTTTGGGATTATCTTAATATTAGTTAATGTTATGTATATTTCAACAGAAATGTAGATTTTTATATAATTTAGACTTTAATTTTAATTTTATTTATGCTAAGCATGTTCTCTACATAGATATATGTGTTGTGAACACCAAATATACTTAGATTGCTTTGAATATGACATATCTATGTTGAAAATAGGCTCAATCTGAATAAAATTAAAATTTAATTTATATATAAAATTCTATCGTTTTTGTTCAAATCTACATAACACACACACCCACATTTATATATATGTTTGATGATGACTGTGAAATATTTTTTCTATCAGAACAAAATAAATTTTATATAATTTTTATATTTTAGCATTTTAATGGAAAGTTTTATGAATGAGTAGTAAATTAAATGATGAATAATTTATAAATATAGAAAAACCAATAAATTTGTCTATTATAAGCAATCACTAGTTTTCTACATTTTTTCTAATTATAGATTATAACTTAATTTATTATTTATGTTCAGCAGACA
This sequence comes from Epiperipatus broadwayi, assembly GCA_028023455.1. Taxonomy (NCBI): domain Eukaryota; kingdom Metazoa; phylum Onychophora; class Udeonychophora; order Euonychophora; family Peripatidae; genus Epiperipatus; species Epiperipatus broadwayi. Next base: position 4,017,564 of record JAQFVV010012489.1, on the reverse strand, counting down.
TTTTTTATGTGATTAATACTTTATTATTAAACATTCATAAATGTAATCTTCATGTCACAAATTATATTTGTTAGTTGAGAATTATATTTAAAAAATTAAAATCACAACATATTTATAATTTCAATTTTCTTGCAATAAGGCATCATGATGATTTTATAGTTATCAAGAGTGAATCTTATATATGTGTATTCTACTGTTCATTTTTTTATTGGAAATTCAGTAAATACAAAGCATTCATTTACATTTGCCACTTCAGAACTTATAGAGATGAACAATCCAACAATTAATATTATTAAGGATTACATTTAATCCAAATCCAAAGTAAGCAAAATATCATTCAATAAAATATAACACTTTTAAATGCTTTGTCTCTGAAACAGTAATATAAGTAAAAGATTCAAACAATGTATTGAGAGCAAAGCTTTATTAATGCAGACAATTATGAAGTGCTGAGCTTGCATTCGGCTGGATCTAGTCATAGACATAGCCATGAATGTAACAGAAATGGAAAGTAAAATTCAGTAGTCCAAAAACAAGTAAAATAATTTGCGTATTGTTTGCATTGCAAATTAAATGGTTAGAGTGGGCCATTTCCAGGAGAGGGGAATATGGGATTCTTTTTGATTGATAGTGTGTTTATCCCCAGAGATGGCCAATCTTCCTTGATTATACACTTGGCATTGTTGTGCTTGCTGCAGACAATGCTAATGATGAAGAACTGAAACTATGACTGAATTTAAAGGAATCATTGGAAAAAATGGACTTTGCATCATCTTGGTTGTAGACATATTTATGTTGAGCTAAGTGGGTGGATAAGTTGCCTTGGTACTTACTGTAATAAACAGAATATCAAGAAGTATTTTGATATTTAGTTTTGTAAACAATCTGATAGTCGAGATTAGGAGGCAGTTTATCTTTGGAATTATTGAATAAACAATACAACGATTGAATGATGTAACAAGGAGTAAAGTGTATGCCTGCTTTTAAATATATATAAATATATATATATTTAACAAGGAGTAAAATTCGCACCTGCTTTCAACTATAGTATAATTTAATGAAGAGTAAATTTTGTGTCTACTTTCAGATATAATATGTCTTTAACAAAGAGTAAAGTTCACATTCATACTGGCTTTCAACTATAATTTCATTAATTTATCAACAATCACCCTGGATGCTAATGTAGTAAATATCCTCAACCTGGTTGATGTTATATTGGTGGTACATGATAGCACCCAATCAGGGAACTTGCAACTGACATTGAAATAATGTTTAAAGATAACCCACAACATAAAATTATCATTGGCCAACCCATGCCAATTGCTGCATATAAACACATTAGCTTTCAAAACAAAGAGGGATCTCAATGAATAATTGCCACCAAACAATATTTTATAGATAACAACATTACATATATCAACCGGTACAATATCAAGGAGGATAATGGCAATGGCTTTGTATTATTTTCTAAACAAGAGTCTGTAGCTAAAATTAATTTACAAATCCATAATCTAAAATTCATTTTGCTTGCGTCTTAAAATAACAAAAATAAATTTATGTGCAATCTGTAAATTTTGTAAGAAAGCATTATCTAAATGCAAATACTACAACATGTATCCCTCTATAGCTACTCTTCTTAGATTATTTGTCAACATAAAACAATCATAAAACTGACTGCCCTTTACACTTTATCATTGATTTTGGCACAATCTACTATCTGAAATTGACAAAAATGATAGGTTAGTGACTAATCAATCAATTTGGCTTTAATAATGTGAAAGGCTAAAAACCTTTGGCAGATGCGCTTTTTTAAAAATGCTTATGTGACAGCCAATCAGATGTAACAATGATTGCACATGTAACTCTTAATTCTAAAACACAAGCCAGAACTATCACAAAAAGATGGGACCCACTTTCTTCAATGCTTAAATTTATATATAAATAAGCCAGACTCAAGTGTCTTCACAATCAAGACCACCTGACTTCAAGTTACATTACTGAGCTGTATGGTTATATTCCTTGTACAGTCTCTATCCAAATTATTAAACAAGCTTTGGAACATCTTTGTCATTAATAGTCTTACCTGGATATATAATGGTATTATCACTTCCTTTACTAATATACATTATATAATAGAGGATGTTTGGCATAAGGGTCTTCTCATAAGTGATGTCATTTCCAGTATATTTCTTAATAAATTGAAAAAATGGTCCTATTTAAATACTTTATATTGCATCCTACATTGTTATACTTAAGATACATAGATAATATTCTCATTTGCTCCTCTTACACTCTTATCAACAAGATCCAGCAGGACTTAGCATTTGCCACATCATTAAAATGGACTAAAGAGAATGAAGATAGTTTCAATGACATAAAATTTCTCAATTTGTACATTCAACATGACACAGGTGTTCTATACTATAAAATTCTTGTTAAACCTCTTCATGAATATGGCTTTATACACTCAAAATCACTTACACAATGGCACACAAATTTGCAGAGCTCAAGGCATTTCTACACTGAAGCCTCCACCTCTGTAAATTTGAGTCTGACTAAAAAAAATAACATCGATACATATATATCAATACATATATATATATATATCGATGCATATACATCTAATTAATGAAACAGTTACCTCTACCCATCAAATTGCTCTCCACACTCTCCTCCATTGCATCATTTAATCAATAACTTCAAAGATAAACTGCCTCCTCACCTTCACTCTCAGATTGTTTACAAAATTAAATGTCAAAACTTCTTGTCATTTTGTTTTTTTACAGTGAGCTTCAATCCAACTTATTCACCCACTTAGCTCAATATAAATACATCTACAACCCAGCTAAAACTTATTTCTCTAAAGTTGGTTATAGTTTGAATCCTACATCATTTAGCATTTTCTGCACTAAGCACAATGAAGTCAAGCATAATGTCAAGAAAGCTTGGCACATCTTTGAGAATAAAGATGTTATCAATCAACAGAATCCTGCATTCTCTTCTGCAAGAAATGGCCTATTCTAACCATTTAATTTACAATGCAAAAAAAAATATGCAAATTATTTCACTTGTTTTCAGACTGCTTAATATATCTACCCACTTCTGTTTCATTCATTGTGATGTCTATGATGGAATCCAGTAGAAAGCATGCCCAGCACTTCATAATTGTATGCACTAATAAAGCTTTACTCTCAATATGTAGTTTGTATTTTTTACTTATATTACAATCAATAAAGTAGAATCATTTATACTCATTTTAATACTATTTATAAATGGTATTAAATCTACCACTTTCTTTATTTTGTTGTAATATTTTATATAAATAAAATTTGTTTAACTTATGTTAAACAGTTTTTAGCAAACAATTTCTTATTTTGAAAATTTGTAAAAAATTTAGGCAGGAGGAGTTCTGAGGAAAATCAGTTGAAATGTCAGATTGTGTGTGCATATATACATACATTTTTTTTTGCTAAATAGTGTTTGAAGTAAGGTGACACGTTATATTAAAAACTCTTATTAGTAAGTAGCAATGAATCAAATATGAAATATTAATAAATATAGCACTTTAAAATTATTTGCAAGGAAAAAAATCTTTTTGTATACTGCCCATATTATTCTACTATTATTAATTATATACTCATAATAATATTAAATTGAATAAAAATGATTCTACTTTATGCTATTTATTTATTGGATGTACTGCATAAAGTTTTGTTTACATTTGGTCTGAATTTAAATTTAATCCTTATTAATATTATCAGGTTTAATTGCTCATCTTTATAAATTCTGGGATCAGAAGAATAAATAGCTATTTTATATTTTCTGGCTCATTTCTACATAAAGTAGATATTGTTATCATCAGCGGATAGAAAAGAAAGTATATCAAATTTAAATGGAAGTAATAAAAACCTCCAGCAATTATCCATAAGTGAATACCCATACTTGATAAATGCAAAGAATAACATGATGCCACATGTTTTTTGAGTTGAGTGTTTATTTATTAATGTTCAAAAATAGAGTTTAAAATTGGAATATTAATTTTATTTAACTGTGATACAAATTATTCTGCAATTACAACTAAATACTTAGAGGATAAAGGCCGAGCCTCATTTTTAACTACCTCTAATGTACAAACTTTGTTTTGTTTTCCAGCACTGTCAATAATTGAATTATTATAACCATCAAAGCTAATGACAAAGTGGTATCAGACTATTTCTTGCATTTATTGAGTTTGAGTGTTCATTTATACATAGTTCATGGAAGTTTGAATAATTTTGTTTACATGTTATATACATTAAGTTATGCATTTTTCAAGTTCACATTTACTACACTGATATTTCATTTAATAGTAAGAGATTATTAAAAATAAACCTCCATCTTTACTCTTTAAAAGTTCAATTATAATTTCAAAATGTTTTGCACTGTACTTAAACCAGTATAATATACAAATTGTGTACTCTGATCTCTGACAACATCAATAAATGAATGTTTATTATCATCAGAGCTTAAGAGGTAAATGGCATCATGCTATACATTGCATTTATCAATATATGAGTGTTAGTTTACATATAGCTGCCGGTTTTTGATTGTGGCTTTCATTTAAATTTTATATATGTTAAGCTATGATTTTTTAAAATTTGTAATGACTAGATTGATATTTTATTAACAAATTCACTACCAGAAGCCTTATTACAGTGCATTCTAATGGGGCTGTGCTTAACGTTGTCCTACTTTTTCTCTCTTACAGTTATCTGTAATGCTTTTTTCCAGTTTTGCATTTATTTGATATAGAAAATGAAACTAAAATATATACATATATTACTTAAATTATTTAAATACGCCAATATCATACAGAGTCACTATCATACAAGAGTTTGAAATAATGTTAAGTGATAGATTTTTTTCCACCTTGGTTTTCACAAGTATCTGTAAGAATTCTTACACAGGGGGGTTTGCTTTGTGTGTGTTACATTGGAAAGAAAAAATACATATTATCCAAAGTTTATTTACATATTTGCGATTATTTTTGCAAAATATTTGATAAATATTTAATGCAAAGATATTTATTATTTAACCCAGATTTCATTCAAAAATGTTTGATTTGAAATTGAACAAGTCTATTATGATCACAGTACTAAAAACTTTGTTATATTTTAATAATTGCACATGCAATTTTAAAATAGTATTTTGTTGTATTAAGATGTCTTAACAATAATTCATTTATATTTTAGAATATGAATTTCATATAATAAATATATTGTTAATGCAATATTTACTAAGGCATTAAACCTAAAGCATGTGTGATTGAAAATGCGAAGGTAGAGACCTCTACAGGTTTTAACCACAAGCTTACGCATTGAAAGAAAAGAGGGGAATTATTAATGATAATTTTTATAGGCAACAGTGAAATGACAAAACACTATTGTTCTGATTACAGATTTTACATTATGACTTTTTTTCTATAATTGCAAAACAAATATTACTTTTAAAATTATTTAGAAAAACAATGTGGAATAAAGTTTTGATTTTTAAAATATCATTGCAAATATAATCTTCACAGTGACTAGAAGCTGTCAAAAAACTGGAAAGTGTTAGTGAATGAAATGATTAATATTGAGCATTTTATTTAAATAAAGCTTCACCTTTATTTTTTGGATGTAGAATAATTTATCATTACTTATATTAGCTCATTATGCAACTAACATCAAATACACATTTTAACAAGGAGCTGATAATTCTCATTCATAATGCAGGTATGAATGAATTACAGAGAGCTTATTATTATTTGATGCATGGCTATAAGCTTTAAGTATCAAGAAAAGAAAGATAAAAACTGAAGATTTTGGCTGGTTCATGCTGTTTAGATAAGATGGAAGAAAAAAATATTGAAAATTTATTATTAGAGAATACAATATTGAAAAAGAATCAGGTAAATAGAATGGTAAATGTGGGACATATGTAAAACTGACAAATATAAAAAAATATTAATGATTAAGACAAAAATGATGATAGAATATTGGAATTAATAGAACACTTTTTAAAAATAAACAACCAGAAGAAAAATAAATGAATAAAATGTTGAGAGCAATACTTAGTAATAAGATGTTAAGGGAATACAGATTTACTACAGTATATAATAGGTTCAAAAAGGAGAATGGTTAATTAGACAATGCACAGTAAATTTCTGATTTTGTCTTTTAAAAAGAGGACTGTATATCACATCAGTAACAAAGATAATATAATAGTTGTATAAATTACTGAAAAGGCTACAACTTCTACAAAAGAACTTCATATAGAGACAATGAAGTAGACACTACTATTCATCAAGAAATTGGTACTATTTATTTATGCTTGACAAGTTATCGGCTGGTGAGGTTTTGAATGTTTTCTATTTTTATTTTACTTTTTAACTATGACTAGCTAGATACTTATTTATTGATGAATCTTGGGTGAATAGTTGAGTGAACTGCAGACTGGTTACCAGACAAAAATGTAAGCCTGTTGAAAAAACATTTGTTTATTTGATCCAGATTTGAATCAGGTTATATATATATATATCAAGAGATTTGCTATTATTGAAGCATGACATCCTTTGATTCATAGTTTTTTTTATAGCCGTTTTTGTTAAAAAAAATTTCCAATGTAATCTTTGAGAGCAAATGTGTGAATTGTGAATTATAATAATTATATAATGATGGTGAAAAAAGGTAATTGAATGGTTTATTGTTTGAGAGTTTATATAAAGTTTGAGTTCCAGAAGAATCATAATAGTAATGCATGCATAATTCTTGTAGTTGGACTAGAGTATGGTAATGTGTTTAGTTTGAAAAATTTAAAAATAGTTAAATATGAAACTTAGTATTCATTCTTACTTGATTTCCATAGCAGTAATACACGAATTATTATAAGTATTTCTAACGAAATTGTTTTCTAATGCAATAGTATATATACAGTAGTTATATTATCAATTTAAAAAAATGAATATTTAAAAAGTAGAGATTAGTAGGTTTGTGACTGCTTAATGGCACCGTTTTTAATTATATAAAGATAAATGACAGGCAAACACATGGTTATATTTATATTTTCTATTTTTATATTGATTGTATCAACATTCACCTAATTAGCCCAAATTAATCCGAGACATTTATGTATTATTAATAGTAAGAGAGCATTTACTGATTAATGCAGAAAAATTGTAAATAAATCAAAATAATAATTATGCGAATCTCAATCTTCTTATAAACGCCTGAGTAATAAACCAAGCCATTCGTAATAATAATCAATCCTTTTAAGCTATTAACAATCTCAACCTGTAGTCAAGGCAACTTCCTTAAACAATAAAAGTGCTTGCCTTGACTACTGGTTGAGACTGCTTAAAAGTTGCTTGTTATCTTTTACATTTATAAATCTATTATTGTTTTAATAATCCATTCAATTACCGTTTTTTTGTTCAATTACATTATCCGACTAAATAGCAATAATGCTTTTTTTCAAAATTTTAGTATACATTAATAAAGCAAGGTAAATTTCAAGCTATGTGAGCCATCCCATCCAGAAATTAGAATGAAACTGTAATAGACATTAATCTAAAAATTAAATCAGCCCAATAACTGATTGTGCAAAAATATATATTTTGCAAATAAATTAATGATTATAAAAAGATATATATATAAAATCTAACTGTAATCTTTTTTATTTTTTTAAATAGAAAGTTGAATAACATTTGCCATTTAAATACGTTTTGAAAATTACAAAATACATACAAATTTAATATATATATATTTCAGAAAGTGATTGACAAGATTAAGTTCACTTCGTCGTCAAGAAATCACGTTTTAACGTCACGTGATTAGTGAAGGTGTTGTTCGTTTTTAATAATTGCATTGTTTGTATTCATATCACAGCTCAATTTAAAATGTTTAATTTGTTTTTAAAAGTTACTTCAGTTTTTTGTCATTTTTAATGGAATTTATTTTCAATACTCTAGAATTTTAGACAAAATAAAAGTACTAAAGTTATGTGCAGAAAAATGTTATAATTGAAAAAAATAAAACAATTTGCTATACGTTAAATATTTTTCTATAAATATATTAAATAAGCACAACACCAACACACATTTTTTTGAAAGCATATAAATAAAGACACAGTAAAAGACCAATAACTTTCAAGATGTATTTCGTGCTGATCCAGCACACATAATTAATATTAATCATTGTTGTATTTATCTACAGTTGACTGCGTCAAAGTTGTGGGTGGAGTCTGTTTGATACTTGTAAATTAAAATGTAACAAATATGTTATTATTATTCAGATATTGTATAATTCAGTATCTAATGTTTGTTTGTTTTTTTGTTATACCTTCAAAAGTCTTTCTTTTCACTTATGGAAATGCATTTGCTAATGTAAAGGATTTACATTAAGACCAAACTAAAAAAAGAAGGAATTCATTATATTATTTAAGTACTTACATAGTTTGTAAAAAAATGGGCTTTTAAAATAAAAGCATACATTTATTACAATTATTAGTTTGAAAAATTATAAAAAAATAATAAAAAGGTCCAGATGATCTTATAGTTTACACCATACTGTTTAATTTTTCAAGCTTTTTTCTAGCGTCAAAATGTCACAAGATAATTTTAAAGCATTATTTGATGCAATCAAAAGCATTTTGTATACTCATAAATAAATTATCTACTTCTTCAACACAATGGGTATTTATTGCAGCATAAATCTGAATTATCTTTATTTGAAATTTTCTATTAATTTGAATAACTAATCATGCCACCCTATCTAATATTCTATAATTTTTTTCAATATTGTTTTTTGGCTAGTGCTTCCAATATTTGGGTCTTTATAGTAACATACTCATTCATGTATTAAATCATCTCTTCATGTCTTCTTATAAGTATCTTAAACCAAATTTTGTCTCATTTAATATTAAACAGTTTTCCCCATATATGCAACCTTTCCTCAAGAAAGTGCCAAGATACCTAAGTAAATCATCATTTTCAAATGATAACCTGGGTTGATAATCAGAGGATTCTTAGGAGTGTCTGATTTTGGCTGCTAACTGCATCCTTGACTAATGACTTTATAGCCTCATAATGTTAATATCCATAATTTATTTTGTCATGATTTTAAATAAACATTCTCATCCAGTTTTCAAATAAACTTACATAATGTTGCAATCAAGAACTGCTAGTAATAATGAAGCAAGTTTCCGATATTTGTTGATTTTAAATTCAGAGATAAAAATCCAGTAAACTTGCCATGCTGATTCATGTTGTAAACTGCACATTGATATTTGTTTATTATATGAATAATCACACAGTAATAATTTCTGCAAAGACAGGAATGTATGGAATGGGCATTAGGAATTTACCCTGATAAGTTATGTTAAAACCTCAACTAGGAATCAAATAGTTTATTTTCAATTATTATTAAATTTCTTTCTACAGCTGGCATGAGCAAAGTAACATTTTAATAAATTTATAAATACAACTACTCATATCGATCTAATAACCAGATGAAAAATGAATACAATTTGTATCTAGATGTTAAGATTTTTATGGGTAGAAATCTAACAATTTTGTAATTGAGATTTTGTATTAGTGATGATTTGATTAATACAATGATATAAAAGACATTATTTACAAATTAATTATTATTATTTTTGAATACTGAATTGTAAAATACTTTTATACAATTTACTTATAAGAATTATTGTTTGAGAAATGTTATTATGTATTCTTGCCTGCATATTAATAGTCATTATTCATTGGCAATGTCAAAATTAATATAATTTATGTCTACATTGTGATATGAAAGTGAGACTTGTTTAGAATGAGGTATTGTTAAGATTGCTATTAATTTATTGTGTTTCATCCCTACAAAATATAAATAATTCATGTGCTACCATCTATCTAAAACCATGGGAACAATAAAAATTGGATTGACATTTTATCTGGATAATAAATTGACATGAGAGTGTATTATTTGCAGAGTGTATTATGTGCAAGGCTATTAAAAGGTCTTTTGAAGAACTGATTTGTAAAGTATTTCAATACTATGTTCATATGCCAATTATTACTTTATAAATGATATATATTATTAAAAAAGGGTTGCCTTGACAACAGTTTGAGATTGTTGATTGTTATATATATATTAAAGTGTTTGGATCTAAGTTTGATCCGAGCTTCATGATGTTACATCTCTTTACCTAGTTTAAATCCCACTACTAATTGTGAATCCTTCCAAATTATGTAATAATATTTTATACCCTTTTCCCTATATGTCTGACTAATTAAAACTGCTTTGTTATTTAAATATGTATTAAAACTAATTGCGTTATATTTAACTCTATTAATGTTACCAATTACCTCATGGTAAAATATTAACAAATAATGCTATTTAAGAATATTTAGTTATCTGATTATACTTATATTATTTATAAATGTTTAAATATACGTTATTTTAAGATTTCATTACATTGGAGTATTTATTTTATATTTTGCAATTTTGTCCAAACTTTTACGATTAAAAGTTCGATAAGTTTTAAATCGTTCTTTTCCAAAGATAATGGGGAATCTTTCATTAATTATTTTAAAATGACAAATCAAAGTCTAAGGCCGGTTCAATTTAAAGTCATTTGTATAGATGGTCTTGGAAGTCTTATCGAAGTAATCGATCGTATTTCAATTAGAGAAATTCCTTTTGGTAACAAGATAAAAGCTTTAGCTGTAAGGCATAGAAATCAAAATGGGCAGGAAAATCATGAAAAAGGAGATAAATACCCTGAAAAATTATCTAGAAGGAGCCATTACCTTCAATTTTAAGAAGAGTTGCAACCGGAAATTATGTCCATTTTAATATTGAATCTTAATCGTATTCACAGTATGGTACGAGGCTAATTTTGGGAATCTGATTGCTGGATCCTGATGCTCCCCAATAAATCTTCAAATGTTGCTGCTAAAATAGAACTCTCCAATATCAAATCGTAAGCTGCCTAAAATCCATAATGAAACTAATGATAAAATGAATTTTATTTGAGTTAAGTGCACACCTACATTTCCTTCTAAATCTAACCGGTCTCTGTGCTCCTGAATCAACAAGCAAGACATGAAGGATTGATAATTTTTAATATTTGATTAAAATGCAACTTTCCAATCTATTCATGAATTATCTCGCTAATTACGTTAAAAGTAACTATTGCCTTAAACATTGTTTATTCATTTAATTATGCTTAAAATTGTTACACAGTAATTCTCTATATTATTATACCTCTAGTCCTAAATTAATATTTGATGATTTTCTTTCTCCTCTTATGTTGGTTTATTTTTACTAACTCTTACTTGTATTTGTAATGATTATTAATGTCATTTACTTGCAATATGATATGCCAATAAGGCTTTCAACTTGATAATATTTTCGTTTAAACTTAAGAAAATAGTTACCGTATAAAGTTTTATAGCCTTCTTCTTATCTATGAGAACTAAATTAATAATAATTCTACTAATTATTGGGTTGAAAGATTTATTTAATTATTTGATATAATTTTACCAAGAGCTGATATAAATTTTATTAGCTTAACTTATAGCCACTATGCTCCTGACTAAGTTTATTTAATATCTATAAAAAGATTATTTGTATGTGTTAATTTAAATTCATTAAAGATTTGATAAAATTTTGTAAGAGAGAGAAAATATATCTTCTGAGGTAAGCCTAGTCTTTCAGCATTTGTATTTGGGGAGAGGGGTACTATGATGTAATTGGGTTTAGGCATTTGCCTGTCGTAAGTTTGATTTTAATCTGTCGTAAGTTTGATTTTAATCTTATTGATCAAGTTGTCACGGCAAACATTTATATTATATAATTCGGGCTTTAACTTTAATATTATGACAATTATATTATTTCTGTTCCTAATGTTGCTGGCATGAGCTATCATCTTCTTGATTTTTTTAGATTTTGTCATTCCTGTTTGATTTAAATATAAAACAAATGTTATTTTCTCATTTGTTTGTCGCTTGTTTGGAACACCAAAGGTTTGTGGTTCAGTTCCTACCTGGCTTTCCCCATGTTCCACAATTATTCGCATGGCAAGCCATTCACTTCATCTTCGTACCAATGATCATATCATGCCAGTATCATTTTCATTGATGAATTCAAATAACAGCCCACATTTTTTTTGCTTTGTAATCTGTGACAAATTGATTCCCTTTAAAACCAAATTATGTTACATATCTATGAAATTCTAAATAATCGTACTTTGATAGGTGTTAAATTGAAATCATACCTTTGGATTTCTCATGCTTCCCATAAACTGATCTATAGACGAGGGGAGATAAATCTCGCCTTCTTTGTTTTTTTTTTTTTTTACAATTTACAAGTGTATTTTTTTCTAGATAAGTGTCAAATTAATAGTTAACATACATAACTCGTTTGCCATATATGCTATACATATTTTAATCACACACGTCTGTTTCGTCGGTTCATAGATTAAGCATTTATATATCTATACCTTAGGTACTTATGCATTAATTATTGGCATATATAGAAAACCGCCATCAGCCTTGTATAATGTAATTTCATATTTTAAGACTAGAGGTAAGTTATGCAGATCATCATCATCATTTATATAATCATTGTTTGTGTTAAATATTATATATTATACTTGGTGTCTGACGCATCATTATTCATTAATTAGATTAAGTATTAATGTTCACTGTTGTTTGGCAACCCGTATATATATATATATATATATATAAATCAATATATATATATATATATATATATATATATATATATATATATTGATTTACGCAGAGATATACATGAGTGGTTCTACCCTGCATTATTTAGAATCAGTTAAGTAGTCTCATTAATAATAATATCCATTGAGCTAGTTTGTGTCATATATTATCATTGTACGGTCATTATAGGTCATACTTTAGGGTTTGATCTGGGATCTTGGGACAGGGTTCGAATCAAAACTGGTCTTGGATCAAATGAAGATCAGGATGGTTCAGAGTTCCTTGCATGATCTAAAGTCACATTGGAGGTAGGACATAGTGATCAGTACAATATGTGTGTGTAATTAAAAGAAAAGGATTTTGAACTCAGACTTTCAAGCTCTCTACAGGTATCCATTCTATTTTATAAATTGATACACATGTGAAAAAACAATCAATATACATATTTTATGCTGGAATAACATTCATCTGTTGGTCCAGATCCTCATCTCCCACATATGTATATAAACAGTGCTCAGTTATATTAATTCTTTCAATGGTACATCCAAATTTTCTCATATTTTTCAGTAATTCACTCCCTAGTAAGAATCTGCACAAGCTTTGTATTGAAAAATGCATATTTTTCTATATGCATTATAAAATTTTAGTTGGAAAAAAATTCTATAAATGACAAGAAAATCAAAAATTCAGCAAAGATAACAAGGATTATAGCTCTGCCTTGTAAGTGCCTTGACAACAGGTTCTTTTGTAGTCTGACATTTTTCTGAAGTCACTATTTTTACAACATTGTTTAGAGAAAATACTTTGATTAACCAAAAACATGTTTACTAAACAATTCAAAACAAAGCAAAACTCTTCATATAGTAGTGCCATCTTGTGCTAACAAGAGCAATCAATGGATGCCAGAAGGCTTGTGCATAAAATCCCTATCTAGTGCATACTCATCCAATATCCCCAGACTAGTTTCTGGCTTGTGGCCTTCATCTGTGAGGAGCCTTGGATATTGGATGAGTAGGCACTAGATATAAATTTTATGCACAAGCCTTCTGGCATCCATTGATTGCTCTTGTTAGCACAAGATGGCACTACTATATGGAGAGTTTTGCTTTGTTTTGAATTGTTTAATAACAATTATGTGCTAGTATGAAAAAGTGATCATGTGATGTTTAGTGGTTTAACAAAAACATGTTTGTTTGTGATTTTATTACAATTCTAGATAGTTTTATTCCAGTAATATATACAGTAATTATTTAAAATCAATAAAATAATATATTAATAATTTATTTTGAACAGAATTACATTATTTTTAAAAATAGAATATTATATTATCGGACAATGCAAATATATTCTCAAGTGATTTACAACTTTAGCTTCTACATAATTAGAGTAATTATAATAATGAATATGAAAATATAATTTTGTAATAAACATTGAAACAATTTAATTTTTTAAAGCATAATTCATTAGATATAATAGAAATAAATATTATCCAGATTTTTTTAAAAAAAAAAGACAAATAATGAAGATTTTGTTGATAAAAAAAAAATGAAAATAATCTTTCTAGAAATAATGGTGTAATAAGCTTCCTTGTTTTTTTACGATTTTATTTTTTTAACATTTTTAAAAAAAAGTGTGAATATTCAGAATTTATATCACTAGTACACAAAGATAACTATCAAATGAAAACAAAGTTATTATTTTCTGATAAGTGGTAATGGTTTAATCTTAGATTTAATGTTGAATGTTTACAGTAACTAAAAACAAAAAATACCGACAACCTGTGAGAGGACTAAGATAGCAAATTTTCAAACTTTAAAGGGCGGACTTCAAACTTCTCCATCCTCCAATCCTTCAGCCTTCCATATCATTGAAAATCTGATTGATGGAATTCTCAAAGTCCTTTTTGATGACAATATTATGATCTGATGATATGGTTGGCTGAATAGTTTGAGGGTGGGAAGATTGAAGCAGGTCTATTAAAGTTTAAAGATTTGTTATCTTAATGTAAACTAAGCAATGATTATATATATGTGTGGGGGGGGATTATAATCTGGGGTAACTGATGAGTGCTGGTCCATCTGGAAATATATATTGGAGATCATTTACCTTCTTCATATGTATATCAATTGTAGGGAGTTTGAAATTCTGAATTCAAATTGTTTCTAATTACATTAAGTTCAGCATAGACAATATACTTATATTTAAATATTACATAATAACAAATAGCTAACTTTTTATTGTTTTTAAATTTTACAATAATAATTTATAGATTCGAAACACCATTACTCAAGCAGAGGATTTAATATTGTCAATATTTTTAAATGTTAACCATACCAATAGTAATATCAAGATTATCTATAAATACACAAACTGTGGCCACCTTTCAAGATCATTGCACTCACTTTATAACTTCCAGAAGCAAAATACTTCTCCTGAGAATATATTTATTTATAATGGAGATAAATCTCCCTGGACCCTATTGAGCCAATTTGTCTGGAATATCCACAAAAGAAGATTTTATATGCTTCAATCACTTGATTCCACAACTAGCTGAAATAAACAAGAAACTAACCTAACTTATGAAACAGTGCATATATAAACACAAATGTTATATGGTAAGGTATGGAGAGAGAGAATTTAGGCCAAATTAACTTATTAAAACATTTTTTTTACAAAAAACATAGTAATAATAATAAAAGTAAAAAAATAAATTAAATCAAACTAATTACAAAGTTATTCTGTATAGTTAAGTCTACTTTAAGGTAGTAAGAATTTACCATTTCTAATTTTTCAAAAAATTATTAAGAGAGTGGAATCTTATCCCTGTATATCATTTTACATCTAGATATAAATTATTTTCTTATATTAACCTGTCTTTCAGTAGTTTTAAATGTAATCTTATCCCTGTATATCATTTTACATCTAGGCATGAATTATTTTCTTATATTAACCTAAGTCTTTCTGTAGTTTTATATCAGTGATCACCCCATATTTTTGACAGTTTATAGAGTTTATGGATGACATTGTTCAATAGGTTTTCCAGTTTCTTTTAATGGATTGTTGCTCCTTATTTTCTAGGCAGCATATATGTTTGTGGCATTATTCAATAGTAGTCTTTAATAAAGATAGATAAATGTCTCAGCAATGATATCAAGAATATTTGTCACATTACAGGCTATCAAATGTACAGAAACTGGGTGATAAAAACCAAAGTAACAACCTGTTGTGAGTTTAGTATTGTTTGGTGATGTCAGGGCATCTGCATAAATAGCTACACATTGCTGAAGGATGAATTGTACATTATTGGAGAAAGATTTCACAAATTCTAGAAGATGATAAGTTAGCAGAAATTATTATGGCCAGCATGAGGTGAATCAATTAACAGGATCAGAATCAAATTAACAGCAGAATCAATAACAGCAAAATAATTCTAATAAAAAATTTAGTAGCCTTTATACTCTTCACAAATCATTGTTTAATCTTACCCATGTCATTAATCAGTTTCAATCTTTTTTCTAATTAAGATAATCTTTTTATTTTATTTTAATTACAACATTAATTACAATATTCAGTAAAACATAATCCCTTCTTGATTAGACAATTTACAAAATTATTTTAATCTTTGATTATATCATTTTTTTTCTGTAATTAAATCATTTTAAACAATAATTCTGATCAATTATTTGCATTAGAATCCTCTTGTTCTTTCTTTATATATAATTAATATTTTTAGTTTAAATTATTTCACCAAATAATTTTATAATTTTTAAGTTATCTTTACACAATTAGTTTTCGTTTATTTCATTATACTTCATAACATTTTGGAGAAAAGATAAGCCATTTCCTTTAAATAGCAAATAAAAATAAAATTCTTAAACTACATTATACTTTAATTATCTTCTACTTTTTTCTTTTATTTTAACTTGAGATTCGGATACAGAATTTTATTTTTCCTTTTGTTTAGCTGATTTTTTTTTTATCTAATCTAAACTCTCTTTATTCTGTTTATGAAACTGACTGTCTTTTTTCATTAGAATAATAAAAATAATACTTTTTTTCTCTGTATATTTTTAACACATTTTATCTCATGTAACACATATAATTATATATCCATTACATCAAACCCTTCCCAATTTAGAAGTAAAACATATCAATTCCATTCCTTACACATTAACTGATTTCAATTCTACATGTTTATTTAAAAAAAGAAAATTATACTTTCTTAATATTTAGATATCATGCTGGGGGAGATTTACAATGAGTAAGTGATATGAGATGTATCCAATTTAAAGGCTTGCATATCACACACAGGTTGATTCTGTGTCAATTAAATTACATTTAATTTTTTGTGGAAGTCATGAATACAGCATGGGACAAATGTTATGAAATACAGTTACAAAATATAGACTTGGAATATTTATTTGAAAATGTTATGATTATTTCTACTGAACATTCAACTTGTGATTTTTTTTCTCACTTGGCTGGGAATTTTCCTTTCAGCCATACTGTTAATGATCCAGGACTTTTTTCTATTGTGCATCATCATTATAATGAGGTTTCACACACATACCCATCTGCAGATCAATGTCTCTGCAAAGAAAAGCCCTAATCAAATACAAAATACAATCTGAAATTTTCCCTTCACTTCTATCCACTTACATATCCCAATCTAGTTTCCATACTCATCAACCTTATTTTATAGACATAATGATTCTCAAAAGGTTTAATAATTTATTAGTATGTTTATATTTGTATTAGTGTGTTTGCTCTTGCATAATGTTTGTATAACAAGTAATAATTAACATATATAGAGCAGTGCAATGTAAATTTTAAAAAAAAGATAATCAAATATACAGAAAAGTTGCAGATTGCATTTGATAAAGCAATCACAAAATTTACTGGGCATTGTACCATGTGATAATATAAAAACTTAAAACCAATAAAGGGAGATTTTAAATAGTGTGTGTAGTGGTAGCCACAATGGTTATGCATATACCACATGTAATAGTATGCAGGCAAAGAATCAAATTTTGATTCTTGCCTATGCCTTGATACTCATACTTTGGAGTCAGTAGTTTTTTCACATCTTGCATCACATTATTTTCCAGTCTATAGCTAGAAAATGAGCTATATGCAAATAAATTATATCTATGTGGGACAATAAATACAACAAGATAGCATCACTGGTGAATATAAACATCACTGATGTCCACAAAAAATATAAAATGAAGAAATGAAACTCATTTTATCAGTGGTACAGATAATTCCGTACAATTTCTAGTTTTAGAGAGACAAGAAGCCAATTGCTATGATGACAAATGCATATCTATCTTCTGGAAATTATTTGTTTTGTATCTTTTATTAGGAAAAATCTTTTTATTATAGCTGCCTTTGAGATTTATTAACTTTTGGGGTACAAGATAAAAATGAAGAATTCTTATGCAAATAGTTTTGGAGATTCTAAAGCTGTGAATTATTTCAGTTAAGAAGTATTATACATGGTTTGAAAAATAATATTATGAGGAATACAAGGTCTAGATTAATTTAATTTAATTGTTTTTGTTACTACTGACAGCTTCTTCAGCGTGTTAAAGCACTTATATATACTATTAATATAAATTAAAAATTATGAACAAACAATAAAGTAATAATTATGTCAGTTGTTGAAATTTTTTTTTTCTTATTTTTTTAAATGGTTATCACAATTATTCTTAGATTTATTGCTTTCCTTCATTTTTCTAGTTTCTATCAATGTAAAGTTTTTTGCTCTAACATTATTAACACTGACGTTATTGTGAAAATTGTGTCTCAGGTTAATTTTTTTTAAAAAATCAATATGTCGCCTGCAGAATGAACCAGTTAATATGTTTATATTTTCTTATTTTGCAGAAATAATGAATCAAGTAGCATTAAATAATATTCATAACAGAAAAAAAAAACTAAAATTTAATTTTATAATTAATTGTGCATTGTTTCCGTGCCCCCTTTTATCGGCAACCTCATGCCTTGCTTGCTGTCTTTTTCTGGTCCTGATTATTTATGTGGATTCCTAATCTGAAAAGGATATTTTAAGTTTGATATATTTTAATGAATAATTACAGTATTAGAGTAGTTGTTTTTAAAAATTTTAAGTAATACTTTTATTTAAATATCTGAAATCAATCAGACATCATCAGTGCTGAATGATGAATAATGTAACTACCGAATGTTTCAATTCTGACATGAGTGACAAAAAATTATAAAGAATCTTTCTTTCTGCTAACTACATTTCCAAACCATTTTTAAATGACATTTTAAGCTTTTAAATCCCATAATGATAATTATCATAATGTATTCTGACTATTTAATCTTTATTTTAAAATTGTATAAGGATAGAGGCCTTTACCATCCTATTTTCTACTATAGACATTGTTTTGAAAAACAACAGCTATTATATGATCTTTGTTTTCAAAGTAGACTAAATTTTTTATTTATATAAATCATTCTTAAATAATTTAAGAAATATATTTTAAAAAGTGAGATTACGTATTATTTATTGATGTTTGTTTTTAACAATAAAAAACTTTGTTGGATACAACTATTTACATAAAACTAAGAGATATTTACATACTGATTTTTTTTTCCATCTATAAATATTAAGTACTTAGCAATCATAAAAAATATCAAGATTATATTAAATCAGCGGTGAATATATTTTCATATAATAATAAAATAATTAATACGTTCTATGCGGTTTGTTTTTAGATTAGTGTATTTAAAAACAATAGATATCTTAATCAGTTATCATATCAGATTTTTTTTAAAGAAAAAATAATTCTCATACATTAAATTTGTCTCAAGAAAAAAATGATTATTGGATTTTTTTTTTCTAAATGAAAATAAAAATTAGTAATCGAAACAAATCAAAAAAGAAAGTGATATAAAATGGATTAAGCATTCTATACAATGCAACAGATTTGAATTGTTAAAAACCATATTCATATATATGTAAACATGTTATATTAGATTAGGGACAATTCATTAATATAGGTTTTTTTTTTTTGCAATATGTCAAAGATAATTTTCAGAATGATATGCTGGGATAGTTTGAGGATACGTAGCACCTTATTTCATATAGTCTAATGGATTCTATATCTATAACATATATTTTTTGGTGTATAGGATACTTTTTACCCTCAAAACATGCTGAAAATTTAGGGTGCATCTTATGTGGTAGCAATCAAAATTTTGAATTGAAATTTGAGTCGGTCTAAAATTTCTAGTTTATGTAATATCCATATATAATAATAATATATATAAAGGAGTGTTTGTGCATGTTCATTCTAAGGGATGTATGTATGAAGGGGGAATGAATTTGTGGATAAACAATGTGTGGTCTAGGTGTCCTGATGGACTGTTAAAGAAATTTGCTTTGCAAGTATGAGATAACATTTGGAGTCACAGAATAGAAGCTACGAAAAATAAATCACCAAAAACTGAAAACTCAATTAGCTGTAGTTCCAGGAGGCCAAAGAACCAACACTAACTTTTAGATGTCTGCATTAATAAACCATTTAAATATTTCATGAAGGAGAATGGAACACTTGGATATAAAGTGACACCATCAGGAAGAAAGTAGAGGACAAGCATTTTGGACATTTATGAATGGGTCAAAACTTCATGGGATGCTGCAAAACATGTAACAGTTGTAACGCCATTTTAGAAATATGGAATTAGTAATACTTGATGGCACACAGGATGATTTATTATATGAAGAGCCCAGTTTCTAAGCTTCAATTGATTTTTTACTTAACTTGTAGATGATGTTCTGTGTTTTGAAGATGAAGATTAAAATGTACCTAACTATAGTGTTCCCTAGTTACATTTTTGTTTGATCATAAATATCTATAAAATTATTACAGTAAATCAGTATGTAGGTTTATGAAAAAATGTAGAAATTTTTTTTTCTTAAGAATGTGCATAAAAAGATGTGTCAAGCAGTCAGCACAGCAGCCTTACAAGCAATTATCTTGGGTTCATGGGTTCGCTTCTCAACTGATACTTTGACACATGAAAAAAAAAGGTGGATGCATTTTATACATCACAGTATTCTATATGCTGCTAAATATGGTATATATAAAAGAAAGATTGAGGTTTTAAATATAGGTGATATGGTACTAAAATTAAGAAATAACTTTAGATATCAGAAATGATTGTTTGTTGTTGCATATATCAGAAATGACTATTTATTGTTGCATATTAAACTTTTTAACACATTTTATTTGAACATTTAAATCATTAATTCATCAAATATTGTTAGATTTACCCACAATTTCCACTCCACCATAAATGAATAAAATATTATATATGTAATGGAAATGGAAGGTGTCAAATTTAGAGATGCAAAAAAATTCAATATTGTAAATTAAAAAAAATTGAATATTTATATAATAACTTCTGTAAGTTTTTAATATTTACAAATATATAAATAATAAAAAAATTCTAATAGATAAAAGGAATAAATCACTTTCAGGCTATGAATTAAAAGCATTGTATATTTTGAATAAAGAATCAAAAATAAAATGAATTTCAATGTGAAAACACTTTATTATTAGATAGCATATATATATACTGATATCCATTGGATTTTTATGCTTGCATTGATTTTTCTTCAGGCATGAGATAGCATTTAAAAAAATATATTTAAATTGATTACATCCATTAAAATTACAGTTCTTCATAATAGTGATTTTTAACAATGCCATATCATAGTGATCACGTGACTGCACCTTCTTAAAATGACTTGATATTTGCATAATTTTTTATATATTTCAATGGAATACTATTTATTGGAAATAGAAGTTCCTCTACATTATTTCAGACACTCCTATATTTTGGGAATATCAAAATATTTTTTAATACAATTACAATATTTTATTCAAAACTTGTCAATCTGAAATCCAATTCTTCCTATGCTAATTAAAGTATAGCTATACTTATGATGGTACATGTATGTGTAAAAGTGAGAAAAACAAGATAACTGATATCATTTATAAAGAAAAATGTTTACTTATTAGGAAGTTCATTGTAAAAATACAAATTGTACATCATTTTGATCAAGTAGATATGAAATAGTATTAATTAAGCTAGCATATAATTATGAGAAAACCACATTTGTAATACACCTCAGTGACAAAAACCATAAATTAACATTATTTTAAGGATGTGGATAGGACAACATTAAATAATTATTGAATAGTACTATCATCTAATATTCATTGATTACTCAATCTTAGAAGAGTTATCAGAACTGCCACAATATAATAAATGTTTTTTTCTTGAAAAACTCTATGAAAGCTGAGCTTTTGTGATGTTTTTTCGATGTTATGCCAATCATGACCAGAAAATAGAAATATCTGTAGTTATTAAAATATGTAAGTAATAAATTTGTATTATATTTTTTATAATTATGCAAGCAAATTGATTTGGTTTCATATCATTAAAATATATGTGAATGTCAGACTAGTTGATTTATTATGCAAAAAGAACTAAAAATAGTTTGCAAATAAAAATTGCATTAGATCCAAAAAATGGAGATCCATTGGATCCAGACTTAAAACTCCTTACTGACAAAATCCATAAGGCAAAAGCTAATCTAAAGATATGGATACATTACCACTTAATAGATTTTTCTAGCAACTATTGGGTATCCGTACTTATAATAGATGGCAAAAATGGAGTAGTATAAATAGAATTTGTTATTGAAAAGCATTATGTAAGCTGGGATAATATGAAATTTTTTTAAAAGTTTTGGAGAATGAGGTAGTTATTGTTCACATAATATTTTACATAGAAAAGTTTATGCAAGACTACTACACAATTTTCTAAATATTATGTAAAGTTAATGTATGTTTAAAGAGTTTAAAATTATTATTATTAATAATCAAAAATTATTCATATATATATATATATCATTAAAAAAGCAGTCAATGCTTAGACAATCCCAATATCAATAACAATCAACAATAGGCATTAAAGATTGTAACTTAACCACAAAGAATAAACTTATTGATACCAAGAAGTTTAAATAAACCTTTTTAAACAGATAAATATAACCTATTCTGAATATAGACTAATAAATAGTCACTTATAACATTATTGCTTTTCACTATCAAATTGTCACAAAACTTTTAGGGGACAATAAATTCACTTTTCATATCACTGAATAACAATAATAATTGCATATAAGATCATGTGACCACCAAGAAGCAAAATGATTAATGGAGTTTGATCTAGAAACTTTGTTATCTTGTCCCCATTGTATTAAATCACATCGGACACAAATCAAAAACATGGCAATATTATTAAGTAGTCACCCATTTTTAAAAATAGATATTCTGCCAAAAATCAATGGGTTTGCAATTATTTTGCATTTTTGCTGAACATAAACAAAAAAAAAAAAAAAAAATAGAAAAAGCAGAAAAGTGACTAATATTGATTACTTATTTCATATTCGGATTTTACGAATATATATATATATATATTAATATTAAGTTAGAGTTGTGGTCAGTTTGGTAATAAAATATTTTATGATTATCTTCATTTGAAAACGAAAAACATACTAATGCCCACTCTCTTATATATTCTGAAGAGTCGATCCAGAAGTATTCTGATGATGTGAAGAGAGAGAATGTGATTTTTTCATTCTCATAAAAAAAAAAAAAGTAAGAGAGGGGAGAGAAATCAAAGCATTCAAGCAATCTATTAGATTCACTGTTTTTCCTGCATGCTTTGATTTTCAATCAATCTTATTTTCTTTTGGAAGATCGGAGAAATGAGTGACAACAATAAGATGGATGATATACTGACAGAAAAAAAAATAAACAAACTAGGCGTACTTGATGGAGTATTTTTTTTCAATTGAGTAGGAGCTTGAAATTCTAAATATTTTGTTGCCATATGAATATAATATATATCAAAATCTATATAGCTGTATATACATTAATGTAGTTATTTGTGACATTAAAATTTCTTTTAACTTCTTCCATTTTCATTCTAATCATTTTTATATCTGCTGTTAGAAAGCCTGATCAAAATAAATAATAAATAAAAACATCGATTATATGTTCTATTTTTTTATTATTTATATGCTATATATATAAATGCAATGATATAAAACCGAAATGAAATAAGAATGATTAATAGAATAAAACACCATAATAATAATGCAATAACTGAAGAATCTCGGCCTCAGGGTGGCCTTTGAGCATTCCATCATTAGATTTTCAATTGGATGGATGGTTGAAGAGTTGGAGTGTGGAGTAGATTGAAGCCTGTCCATTAAACTATGAGGATTGTCTATCTTAATATATATATATCTGAACACTTATACTATATCTGTGTGTAAAGATGATAGTCTGGACCAACTGATGATTGCTGGTTTAGCATGAAATACGTATATTGGTGATTATTTATCTTTTCAGCATATATGTGTTTAGGTGTATCAGTGTTATTAGATAGAGTGGAGAGTGGTGGGTGGTGTGAAAGTCTGTGTTCATATACCCTATATTACATAATAATAATGATAAAAGCATATCTCTCGAACGCAATCTTTGACGATATCGTTATCCTATAAATACTTTAATGATTAGGACTTTTATTCAATTTTTAACATATATATAAATTTTAAACTTAATTAAAGATTAATATGTCAGTTATTAAATATAATCGTGAATCCTATTCATTTAACTCATCTTTCTTTTTTTTAAATGACGTTATCTTTCTTTGATATACGATAAAACTCATTTTTCTGCATGTACTTAAATCATTCGGATAACGACGGTTGAAAAAGGCAAATTATTCAAATGCATTTCCAGCTAAATTAGCTATCTGATAATAGTAGATTCTGATAGAAATGCATCTTTGGGATTATTTGCCATATGTTTTAAGTATGTGTGGAAATTAAAAGTTTCGCCATATATCTAAGTCTTTTTTTTTTTCTTGAATATCTTTTTTAGAATTATATGTTACTGCTTAATACTGCTTAAAACATTAAATTAATAAAGTTGTTTTTTTATTTATTTCATTGTGTTTTTTTTTAAATTATTATCTTATTTTATTTTCTTATTCTATTAAATTTTAATCAAATATTCCTTTTAATATTATATAAATAGATACACCAATAAATTTTTAATAAAGCAAATTATTCTAGGGCTTCAGATTAATAAATTAAAACTTGATCTACTTCATAGTCACATTTATTACAAAATAAAAACATTTATTTAAAATACAAATATAAAGAAATCTCAACTCATCATTTTTTAAGACGGAGAACAAATATGGTGCATAGTGCTTTTATTTAAAAGTAATAGTACAGAAAAAGCATTAAAAATTATACATAAGAACAATTACATGTATATTGCAAATACAAAGCTTATAATTAAAAATATAACACAATTATATTTATATGTTCTTTAATACCATAATGACTAAATAAATATAATGTCTGATAAATAAGAGTTAATAAAAAGTAGAAGGATATATTTTCTTATTTTTATTGTGACCTTTCTGTAATTGGCGCGCAATTCTTGAAAATAAAATAAAAATCAAAACTATTATTTATATTTTATAATATTAGTATTTAAAAGATTGTATAAATATGTGTATGCAATAAGTAACCATTTCTACAAACACCATTTGCTACATAGTGATCCTTATTACACAATTTCTAACATGTAATATCTAATAAAACAACAGTGCATTAATTATAAGCAGCTATATACATGGAAAAATCTAAATATATTATTCATATGTTTTCTGCAAAATGTTATATATTTTTTTAAAATAAAGAATAGGAATAATAATCCAATAGCAATTAAAGATTTTCTAAAAAAAATAATTATAAAAATGGAAATATGAACAAAAAATAAATATACATTTTTAGGATTGATGAATTGGAAACATTATTTATTAATTAAATTAATGCCCTGCACCATTCTGAATAACATAACAGTATGAACTGAATTTAAGCACAATCAAGCATTTTTCAGCTGGAATATCATGGTTGATCTAAGAAAGTAATGTAAGGTCTCGGTCTTGGCAGCTTAACAAACATCTTTCTTTACACTCTCTGAGTACAAAAGAGAGTCTTCATGTGATTCATTCAATTCATGTATCTGGTCCTAATTTGAAAGAAAAGCAAACTTTTCTTTACATTTCAATAGCTATACATTTTTTTTATTTTTTCCTACACTCACACCTCAAATTTAAAACAAAATTAAAAATATTTAAGCATACGAAAAAAAATCTTAAAAAATCTAACAATTATTAATATATATTTTTATTTTTTATTTAGCCTTGATAATTCTAAAGCTCAAAATTTAAGGATGATGGATACAGCTCTATTACCCATCTACCAATCAACCTGCTTATAAACTTCTGAGCAGTTAACCATTGGATTAATTATTCTTTCTCCAAAATCATATTAGTATATTCACCCATGAATCACAATATATATATATATATTGAAAGAACTGATTCGGACTAACAGCAGTTCTTTTTTAAATTTAAAATTGTGTCAGATGAAAACCTAGGGTTAACATTTATTTTTTTCAAAACATTTTTTATGATCATCTTAATTGGATCAAAATACCTTCAGTCATGTACCTTTTTAGTTTACACTCCAATTTTGGTAATAGTAGAGAAAGACTTATATACATACATTTGAACCAAGTTATATTAAATTAGTTAAATCATTAGTTGTGTATAAGTATATATATTTCTATATATGATTTTGGTCATTAGAATAAAATTTTAACGTTTACTGATTTACTCATTATATACATCATTTGATTCCAAAAAGAAGAGTAGTCTTGCATTGGTGGTCGAGAGGTCAGCGCGACTGCCTTGCACTTGCAGGCAGTTGCCCGGGTTGCGGGTTCGCGTCCCGGCCGATGCTATGACACTTAAAAAAAAAAAGAAGAGTAAAACATCGTTTTTTTCTAAAAAAAACATAATGTCTGTTACTAAGGTGTTAAAGATTTATAAATCGTTTCTCAGTTGAGTAAAATAAAACAAATTCCGGGTAGCAACGGGATAAGAAGAATGCTGCGCTGTAAACATCACATAACCCTGAAAAACAAATCATATTGTAATTTATTTTAATTATACAATTTTATACGCTTACATGTCGAAACTATGGTTAACATATTTAGATCTCTGAAATGTTTTTTATTATTATAAATAAATATTTTCAGTGGCTTTATATAGTTTCTTTTCAAGCAAAGATCTATATTTTTGATTTTATTATGCCATTTACTTTTTCAAAATTAATCAATTATTTATTTTAAATTTAATATATGTATTAAAAGTTTTATTGGTCTTTTTTCTTGAAAAAAAATCTTTTATGATGATAAAACATTTATTTATACTTGGGTTAGTTTGATTTTGAAAGTGATTTATGAGGTTATTATTTATAAAGAAAAGAGAGAGAGCGAGAGAAAGAATAAAATAAATCGATACGTTAGAACAAAAAATATTTTTAGAAAATGAAAATTAGTTTCCAATATAAGATTATTTGATTTGTGTTTACATATACATATAACATTGATACACACACACGCACACATTGTTTATATGGTAATGCATTTACAATAAATAAAAACTGAAATATTTGTCTTACTTTTAACTAGAGATATTTAATAAAATTTGGCATAAAATATCAGGTATTATATGTTCTAAACCCAATTTAAGACTAATATCATAATCAACTAGCTTTATGATTATGAAATCTATACAGATGAACCAATGTAAGGGAAATAAATAGTTACATATTTTTTATACTGTCTAAAAAATTATGAACTTCTTGCTACATTTTTTAGCCCGTCATGGTATACTTTGAAGAAAAATTTCACAAAAAAATATGTTAAAAAAATTGTTGATAAGTGCATTAGTTAGATTCTTTATATTGCATTGATCCAAAGCAGTGGTTTCCAAAGTGGGCAGTACTAGAGACTTCTAGGGGGGGGGGGATAGTGGGTTTAGAAGCATTTGGGAGACATTCAGGTGGTTTATTCTTTTCTCTGGACGCACCAATTGTCGGCTTTAACTCACTCTCAAACCGCTAATTTTTATGTTACTTTGACGATGTTATGGTTATTTTATAAATTGTTTATGTGCAACAATATAAAAAAGGGGGATAGTCAGAGTAATTGTAAATTTTTACACATTTGTAATGTTTTTTTTTCCTCTATTAACAAGTTATAAGGAATGCAGGTTATTATTGTGTGGCTAATTTTACATTTTACTAATAGATAGAAGTGGTTATCCTGTGTATTATATTTTTTGTTAAAAAAATAAAGTAATTTAAGGCCAATATCTAAAAATTTGTCATATCTCAGATTTTTTTTTTGAATCTTTTGTAAAGATGGAAAAATCTATTTCTATTGTATTAAAATTAAAAACTATATGTAAAATGGAACTCCTTGAGGAATTAAAAGGGTCTGAGTGGAAAATGAAAGAAGTGAAAGATAAAAAGGTGTAAAAAGCTATATCAATTGTGTTATGATCAATTATCCAAGAAATTGAAGATAATATCTGTAGTAGTAAAAGAGGGGTACTCAATTTGTATTGTTATAGGTGTGCTATAAAAGATTTTCAGCAGGTGATGGGGGTCTCTTCTGAGTTTATTATTTTCCTTGCTATGTTTTGTCTGCTTGGTGGTTAAGAGAAATATTCTAGTTGTAAAGTGTTGAGAACTTTATGAAAGAAGACAGAGCTGAGTCTAGCTTCAAATTATAGTCTGTCCAGAATTGTTTGATCAACTCTTGGTTGGCTGCTGTCATTATTATAAAGATTTCTAGAGGAAGCTGAGAAATATAAAAATGCCTAAATGTTATCATTAAAATGCTAATGAAATAAACTCCCAATATTATTGCACCAGCCAGACTTTTATGCTGCTGTCATGTAGCCACAGATGGTAGCTGATGATGAATATCTTAATGCCTACATTTTGCTATGAAGAAGGGAAGCCCTCACCATCTTTTTGTCATGTTTAAATAAATGAAATCAAACCAAAATCAATTATATTTCCTGATTTTTTACTACCCAAAACTCTAATACTTTGCTAATTGGTAGCACAAAGTTTTAGGTGGTATATCTTTGAAAAGCTAAACCTAAACCTCATTTTTATGCACCACTTTTGAGAAGGAAAAAACACTTCCAAAAAGAAAATACCACTGCCAACAAAACAAATCAGCATGTCAATAAATTTTCAATAATCACATGCAGAGATTACAAAAATAATAATAATTTCATGCAAAGTAAGTTTCTCTTTTCTCAAATAGAACAGTGTATTAAAAGCAAACAACAACAACAACAAACAAATATGTATATATATATAAACTTATAAATAAATATTAGAATATACAGTAATTAAAATTTATTAAAAAGAACAAAAATATAAATGTCATTTAGGAGCACTTTCAATGATAACGTATAGTCTTAGTAAACTAATACTTTGAAAGGTCAACATTCCCATAATTCCATGAACTTAACATTAGATGCCTGCCTATTGATTAAGTCTTGCCTGTATTTATATATTAACATCATTTCCTTTATGTTTCTTTTATTATTATATATATCTGCACGTCAGCATACAAACAAGCATTGTAGAAATTAATTTGGTAGAACTGTTTTAAAGTAGGAAAATCAAATAATAATTTATAGAGAAACAAAAAAAAAAATACAAATAGTAAAAAAATACAATAAAATTTATATCAAAGACATAATGATAATATATATATATATTGAAGCAGTCAATCTTAGCTTAAGATTGTGCTTCATGTTTCTACCTACTAACCTGTGTTTAAATCCCTATATTTCATCCCGCTCCTTTTGTCGTGTATATATATTTCATGTATATATTTGAGATGCGCGCCTAAATTATAAAATTTAATGTTTCAATAACATGTTTTAAAATTATTATTAATTCTTTTTATTAATTATTAGTTTTTTTTTATTAAAGTATTATAGATGCAGCTCAAATATATACCTAGGAGCAAAACTTACTAACAAAATATTGATGTTTTTAAAAATTTATTATATGTCATTTTTAGCTTTTTCTTTTTAAATTGCTTGTTTTTCTATTAAACTATATATATTTTTTATAAAATCCAATATGGAAGATGTGACTGTTGTTAATTGTCCAAAAATAATTAAAGAGAGGTATTTTTTAGTTAAAGTTTTACTTAAAATAAATGGGATTAAGTAGATTAAAGATTTTCTTTTGTTGAAAACATGTTGTCAAATCTATTTCTAATCTGGAAATAGATTTGAATTTATTTTGGATGTTATCTAACAATTGCATCTTTCAAAAACAACTGAAAAAGAAAAAGTATAAAATGACTGAATTTTGGAAAACAGAGGAGATTAGCTACTCTAGAGAAAATGATTGTTAACATTGCAGTGAAACTAAAAATGATGTAGCAGTAAATTCACCTTCTTGCTGACCCTGGTGGGTCATTCTTCCCGCTAATGTACCATCTAACTGCTGCCCTGAAAGAAAGTAAAGATGATGGAGAACTTTAAAAATGCTAATAGAAACTTGCTGTCACTAAGAAGAATTCATTTGGATCCTCAATTTGCCATGCATGAGCCATACTTTGAAAATAGACTTATTAAATTTGCACAAGGTAACTTTTATGCTACTATTTGAAAATGAATCTAGCCTCACTAATCTCAAATCCTGCTATCAAGATTCTAACGTATTGTTCAATTTTCTATCTTTTAAATTAATGTTGTTGTTTTTTATATAAATAACATGTAATTTGCTCTCAAATGATTTCTTTAAATTTAATTCTCTTTCATATGCTCTAACTTTTTTTTTTAACTTTGGTGCGGTTATTTATTTATAGTTATTTATTACTTGAATTTATATGTCTATTTTCGTTATTAATTTGCCAATCTCACAACCTGGTGAGCTTAATTTATAAAAATCTTTGCTATCATTTTTTAAGTAAACCTTCACGAAGCAAGTTATTAACGTCCCCTTAAAATATATATGTAATGCATTATAAATTAATACATTTGCCAGATTGTTTTATGAATCAACATTTTAGGTTCATTTTTAATATAAAAATTGATTTGTTTAACTCTGTAAATCCAGAACTCAAGCTAATTAACGTTTTGAAATCTTATAAAATATTATTTATTTAATTTTAAAATAAGGTGACTTAATTGTTTTACATATATATATATATATATATAACTGCTCGTTTTTTTTATATACTCTTAAAATGTATGCTTAAAATATCAAATACCATATTTATATAATCAGTTATTGTAAAATCAATGAAGATGGGATTGTTTTATTTTAAATAGCAGAAAAAGGGATGGGGGAAAATCTTAATGTTTCTTTTACTAGGTAATTGCATGGCATATTATAGTATTCAAACAAGGGTCATTTATTTTAAAGCAGTAAAATTTATTCAATGTTGTTAGAGACATGTATCATTACTGCGTTTCTGACATTTGGCTGATCTTTGGGTTCTATATATATATATGTGCTTCTTAATCTGGGGGTTACGACAAGTTCGAACCCATAGATTTCTTCTCAAGTCTTTGTATAAAAATGCCTCTGGTGGTGACCTATAAGTTTGGCACACACTATGCATATTCTTTCTTCGTATAAAGGGCCACTGGTGGTGACCAATAAGTCTGGCACACTCTATGCCCATCCATTTCTTCATATAAAAAGGCCTCTGGTGGTGACCCCTGAGTTTGGCACATGGTATTCCCACCCATTTCGTTTTTCATCCAGATGCATGATCTTTTCCTCTTAGTTATTTTAGGCTATTATGTCAGCACTGCAGACTTCTTCGTATTATTATTATTTCTTTTGCTTCATGGCCCAGTTTTAATGCTCTAATATTAAAATTAAGCTTTGCTTAAAATATATATAAATGTCAACTATTTCTATTTATTAATTAAGTTTATTTCAATCTTATACAGTCCCGCCATCGTAATTTATATATCTATTTAAGGGTATCTATGTGCCTTGGGAAAAATAAAGCGTTCGTCTTACTATTGTTAAATGATTTTCATTAAATATTTTGCCATAGTTTCAAATATAATCTTTTAACTGTCTTTTGTTTATTTTCATGATCTTAATGGTGTGAAAATAGTTTATATCATATGTCTAATGAATTTCAGAACGCTCCTCTAAATCATATGTTAGTCACCACGTTTCAGAACCATAACCCAAAGCGTTAATAGCAATTTTATATAACTTCTTTCTAATACTTATTGGCATCTTAATATTGGACCCACCAAAGATGCGTGTTTCTTTGTAATATATTATTTAGCTAATAAAGAGCATATGAGAAATAATAGCATGAATGACACTATGTAATCATCTCCCGCTTGCTCATTCATGCACATACTATTGTATTTAATTTATGAATGTATAATAATTTGTCAGTATATTAAATTATATTTTATTGTCTAACTTATTTGAGTAGTTCAAATTCCTTTTTCTCCACTTCCACATATTACAGCCTTGCTTATATATATTTTAATATAGTCATAGTTAATAGATGTCTCATTGTTTTGCTCAGCTTTGTTAATTGGCTGGATTAAGATTAATTCTCATGGGCCATCATTATTATGTTATTCATTAGGTGTTTGATCTGGGGCTTAGAGAGTGGGTTCGAATTCAGGCTGGTCCCTGACCTAAATCTTGGGCTTGACTAGGTTTGAAGTACATTTTGTGGGTTCCAGCTCGTGTTAGAATGGATAAACATGCTTTGACTGCCACAATATATATATATATATATATATATATATATATATATATATATATATATATCATCTGGCTTTCTTCTGATTTCTTTCTATTAACTATCCCTGGACTTAGTAACTTTTAAGTGCACTATAAAACATGAAAACAAGGTGGTGAGGGATTCCCTTCTTCACAGCAAAATGTAGGCATTACAAAATTTATGTCTTGCAAAGTGGTAAGTGACCTGAAAACATTTGGGAAACTATGATCTAAGGGAACAAATCTAAAAGAAATAAAAAATAATAGAAGAAAGATTTTTTTCAATATTTTTAAATAATTCTTTTATTAGACATATTAACAGGAAAAGTCATACGAATTCATGAAGAGCAACTTTCTGAAAAAAATATAAATAATATCCTTTTGAAAAAGACATCAGAAGAGAAATCCATAATATATATATATATACATGTAATAAATAAAGTTTGATATCTGTATTCGTTTCACAATATATGTAATATACAAATCAATATATATATCAAAATACAGTACAATTTATATAAATTATATTCTTTTAGAAGTACTTTCGACTATACACTTTGTAGTCTTTATCAACTATATAACGTTGAATAATCAAAACGAGACAACCCTTAACAATACCCATAGTTCAATTCAGATTTTCCACAATTCTGTTATCAAATGTTAAGATAACAGAATTGTGGGAAATCTGAATTGAACTATGGGTATTGTTAAGGGTTGTCTCGTTTTGATTATTTAACGTTATATAGTTGATAAAGACTACAAAGTGTATAGTCGAAAGTACTTCTAAAAGAATATAATTTATATAAATTGTACTGTATTTTGATATATATATTGATTTGTATATTTTATATATGCGCTTTCTGCACAGATAATGAAGCTGATAACAGTAAGTAAAATAAATAATATTCTACAGTTTAATAAAGCTGAGCACTTTTGGGAGGATTCACATTCCCATATTTATATCTAATAGTTCTCAACATTCTATTAGCTATTAATATGGGAGTATAAATCCTCCTGAAAGTGCTCAGTTTTATTAAATTGTAGAATATTATTTATTTTATTTACTGTTATCAGCTTCATTATCTGTGTGCAAAGCATATATATATATATATATATATATATAATTAAGATATATATATATATATATATATAATTAAGAGTGTGCTAATAGCTCTAAACAAGCTTTTTTTAATGATAAATGCTACTACAAGAGAAGACATTCAAATCATTTTTATCTTGGATTGTCCCCATCCCCAGACCGGTTTCGACCTATGGGTGTCTTCAGTGAGGAGTTGGGACATTAGATTTAAAAAACCAACTCAAGCAAAGAATTTATCTATATATATTTATATATATATTACATGCTAATGAAGTAAATCTTTAACTATATCAGAAGAGAAAGTAGAATATATACATCCAAGAAGATAAAATCTCTGATGAAGAATACAAGTTAATTTATATTACATTCATTTATTTTATTTAGATATCAGTATATATAACAAAAAAAACTTTATAAGGAAAAATAGTAACTAGTACCTATTTTTTTTTTAATTTTGATCTATCATGTGCTTATAAGTGAAGTTAAATTTATAAGCGCTAGAGGTTCACAATGTGAAAAGAGTTCCATCAGAACTAATATTTTTTTTAATGATTACATCTAAAATCCATCATATAAAATATGACTTTCAAATTTGATCTAAAATTTGTAATAACATGTATAAAAGTTTCATACAAAATTTTATTAATAATTTTTTTAATTTAATAATTTCTTCAAAATATCAAGGAATACATTAAAAATAACTTTTATTCTGATATGATTTTTCTTTTGTTTCTAAATATATTAATGAATATAATAGATATATAAGATACAATAGTAAAATTTGGTGATCTATTATTAAAATGCAAATGTGTTGAGTGATATTATTCTCCACTCTTCTCAGTTGTATTATTATTACATACAAAACCTGTATGCTATTGTTAACAATTGAGTGTATTTGAAAAGTTTAAATAAAGTCTGAATTTCTGTAAAGATATTTAACAATTGATCTTAGATAGAGTATGGCATATAATTACTCCTAAATTAGCAACATCACAAACTTTCAATCAAAGTGGTATTAGTTTTAAGAGATATGAATAATAATGTCCTTCATGGATTATCACAATGGTGGAGTGGGCTGAAGACCTATGGATTGCTGCTGATGATCTCTATTTCTTATGTTACTTGAACACTGCAAAATCTTCAGATAGGTCAATAATTTAATTACTTTTGTGTTACTTATGATATGAAAGTTTTTATCCAGTGATATTCTGTGGACAAAATATTTAAAACTTTACAAAACAATATTTACATTAACATTTGAGTTTTTAGCAAATAAAAATATATACTGTGCATTTTAGTGTTATGTGAAAGGTGAGTTATTCAATTAGAGAGTATGTAATGAATTACCAGTTGTAGAGACATTATTACAGCAATTTATCATTTCAGAATATGATGTTATTTGTTCTCTCAAATGGCAGGTCATAGAATTATTTTTAGTATATGCAAAAAGTATTTCTTTTGTAATTTATGTTTTATAATTATCTATATTGATGGGATGGGAGATAGTAAATAAATATAATTCAAGCTACTAATGGGTTTTATATATGGCTGATAGTAAAAAGTCAATTAGATGTAAAAGTTAATTGCAAATAATCAATAAGAAGTACCTGAACATTAGTATCTTCTAATATCTTGGTAGATAAACATTATTCTTGACATAATGAATAATATTTCTGCAGTTTAATAATATTTACTACACTACTCTAATGTAAGGGAGAAACTATTGCTAGGCACTTTTATCACCTTGTGGGTGGGTTTAATCATAAATATATGACATAAGACATATGAAAAAAATGCATTTGGTCATATGTTTATGATTACAACCTTCCACAAGGTATTCAAAGTGGATAGAAAGTATCCTCTATCCTGTATGAGATTGGTGTAATATTATTAGTCATATGTTTATTATTAAATTCATCCAGAAAGGAATAAAATGGTTAAAAAACATTCCTTTCTTGATTAAATGTTGTTTAATGAAAATTACACTACAGAATATTATTCATAAATTAGATTATGTCTAGTCTATTGAATGTGTAATAAAAATTGTTAATTTTATTTTGATAATTTTTTTTAATTTCTCATTTTTTGAGAATTCAGGATTAATTTCTTGTAAAACTTGGGAAATGAGAAATTTAAATAGTGAAAAATTATAAGAAGATAAAATCATTTAGAGAAAAGTTATCATAATTTTAATATATTTTTTCATGTTTCTTTATTCCATTTTTTAAATTTATGCAGTATATTTATATAATATAAAATATTCATTTTGTCACTTTTTGAAATATAAAAACATTTTTTTAAAGCAGAAATTTTATTTGAACTACTGTTTCTTATCCATCCACAATCCTTTAAATGAGAAAGGAGGTCTACAGAAATTGATGGTTCACTTTAAATGGGAAGATGAAGAGCAAAATAATGATATCTGCTTTGAATAAATATTATGCAAAAACTTGTCAACAATAAAAAAATTATAATAGATTAGCATAAATATTTGAAAACTTATATTTAATAGATTCAGTATCTAAGGAAAATGAACAATGCACCAGATAAAAAAACTGATTCATTTTCAGAATAAAATATCATAAATCTTAGAGTGGAACCATGACAATGACAGCAGAAGATTTTAAAAATGTTAAATTTGCTTCAATAAAATTGAAATTGTATCAAAACAGAACATAGTTGAAAGATTTTTCGATTGACATTTTGTGCTTTTGAATCATTTCTTTTGTAAACAAATTATGCTTCCATTTTAAACAATTTTTACTGATATATCTTTTAGATGAAAAATTATGTTAAATTTTTAGTGGTTCTTTGATCAAATATATTTGAAATGACAACATCAGAGAATGAAACTGATAAATCAAAGAATTTGTGGTTTGTTATTTCATTGTTTTTATTATTTCTTTTATATTCTTGTATTTGCAATGGTAAATTTTGAAACCAATGGTCTTATTTTTATTATATATTTTATTTTCAAGAATCCACGAGAAATTAAAATGAAATTCTTGATTTCTTGAGAATAACAAATGCATATCTCTACTGCAAAATAAAATATTGTCTCAGCTTGATATTGCTTTATTATTTTGCAGTTACAATAAACTTTTATGTCATCAATTATTTTTTTGTGCTAACAGTGATAATGGGATTGTGTATATAATGACATTTTCAATATTTAATTTTGCAGTAATTCCACATTTTTGCCCTTTATTTTTTTTATGCAGAAAGAATTCTTAAGGACATGTTTAGTAGACTATAAACCATCAGTCATGAAGTCACTTAGGAATTAGGCTTAGGTCAGGTGTTAAGACAGAAATTTTAGACAGCTCTATTTAGTAATCAATCAACTACCACAAATATGGAAAGACCTAAAAAGGCTATTTAAATGCTATAAACAAGTGTAACACAAGTAATGGTAAGGATTACCGAATATAAAAAAGTAATAATAATAAAGTTTTTTTCCTAAATATGTTTATATGAAAAGTGCAAATATTGTTTGATGAAAATATTATAAAATTCAAATATAAGGCAAAGCATCTGTAACTAAGAAGCTATCAAGATTGATGTAGCTACTATTAGAGAAGTTTCACTTCTAGTGTAAGGATAAGCAATTGAACAGATCAATAACTAAAAGTTTTTGTGGAAACATACACCACAAAACCATATGATATCCGGTCTAAAAATATTAAATTTTGTTAAGTGTAATAGTACCTGAACCAATTTATCAGCAATTAAGTATCAAAAATAAGATTTAAAAAATAAAACGAAAGTTGTTATTCTTTATTGAATAATAATATTGAATCAATATTAA
Organism: Epiperipatus broadwayi; assembly: GCA_028023455.1. Taxonomy (NCBI): domain Eukaryota; kingdom Metazoa; phylum Onychophora; class Udeonychophora; order Euonychophora; family Peripatidae; genus Epiperipatus; species Epiperipatus broadwayi. The sequence goes on along the minus strand of JAQFVV010012489.1, from coordinate 3,980,114 downwards.
CAAAAGGCCATTCCCTCCAGGTTGAAAAAAAAAGTAAACTTTGCTAGAACGTTATTGAAATAGTAGTAATGGATCTATAAACTCAAATATTCTAATCTTATTTAACTATTTACATAAAACTGACTATCTACCTACTCAATTTGTATATGCAAAACAATAAGTCTAAAATAATTTGGATTTTTAACTTTTAAAGCAATTTCAATATACTGATAATATATAAAATAAAATGATAGAATGGAAATGTTTGTATTACAAATGCACTTATAGGCCCAAATTTTTGTATAAGTGACATATTTATAAGGTCCATGATTAAAATGATACTTATATTAAAAATATATATCTTATCACAAACATAATAGAAAATTTGACGTTTTTTTTTTTTTTAAAATAAAAAAATCATTGTTTTTTTTTTTTTTAAAAAAATATATATATATCAACAATTATTAAGCACTAAAAATGACAATTTATTTTCAAGCTTGTAATGTTACTGAATATAAATTTTATTAGTGTGTTTGTGGATGAGAGCAAATTTTTTTTTTTTTTATTTAATCACGAAACGAATTCAGAATAATTCTCTAACAATGAATGTATTTTTAATAAGTTATTAAAAGAAAATGTATGCTATTTCTAACTAACATATTAGCAAAATAAATAAAGAGCTTAATAAGCATTATAGAATTAAAAGATGGATTAAAACTGAGGGAAATTCAATTATTTGTATATAGTGATCACTTATGGTCATTTGTTGATGCATTGAAAGTAATATAGGACCTAAAATAACATTGTAATCCTATTAATTGGATATTATTTTGTATAAAAATTATATTTTATAGCATTTTGACCACATTAATTCAGAATTAAAAATTTACATTAGTATCTTTACAATTAATTTAACCTATTAAGTCATTTTAATTTTGATACAAATATTTTGATTTATGAGATAAAATGCTCTTTGCATTTTAATAATTGAAGAGCTATACCTTGAGAGATATAGACAATATTTAAAATGTGATAGTGTTAGCTTTAAAAGTATTGAAATATTTTAAAGTATAAACCCAAAAAGCAAAGAGTTATATCATTTAATTTCATAAAATACTGCTAATCTTATACAAATTGACATAAAAAAGTAGTAATTATTATATGATAATTAATTATTACATAATATTTTTATCATTCACTACAGAAAAATGTTTTCATCGATTTCTACTGTATAGATAGCTTTCAGTTATAAACAAATGATTTCCAGAGATAAAGGCTATTGAATACATAACAAAGCACTATAGATATTATTTCTGATATTAGTTCTATTCCAATTTACCAAGTCATATGACTCAGTTAACTGAATGATGAAATGTGTGATCAAGTTTGATTGTTCAGTATTTTTTTATTATATTGCTTTAATTTAAGTATTAAAAGCTTAAAGTTAAAGTAATTAATAAAATAATCAAAATTACTCAAATTCACAATTCAACCAGACTAGCAAAAAATATAAATTCTAAAATACAACCATTATTTCATTGCTACAAACAAACTTTTTATATGAATGAGAAGTCTGCTTTTAACAGTGAAGCCATTGGTTGTGTTTTAGAGTGTATATTTTTGGCTAGTCTGCTTGATTGGGGTAATTTTGTCTGCTTACACTTAATATGACAGAAAATATCAATTATGTACAAAACACATCTGAGTCTTTTGAAATTAAAACCAGTAAAAACAACAGTGTATATTAGTTTTCAAGATGTAGTTTTTTATTATTAAGACAATGGTCTTTGAAATAATTTATACTCAATTCTTTAAAACAATTAATATCCAATATAGATTTCATGGGAAATTGAAATTCAAACAATTTCAAAGCCAAAACAAGCACATAATCTTTTGTTTTGTAGATTAGAATGCTGATGGTTTTCTATGGTCCAATCAAAATATCATCTACAGAATCAAAATGGTTTAAATGGAACTTACAATGACTTTGAATTGTACTTTTTATTTAAAAAGGCAGTTGTTTTATAAACCAGTCATTGAAGAAAAATCTTCAGCAAATTTTGGCTCTGATCGTTTTCAATTTAAAATATCTTACTAATTTCTAAAATAGAAAAACAAGCTTCAATGTATTGCTGTTGCAGTTAAATTAAAAAAGACAAACTTATATTAATGTGATTTTCATATAGAGCTACTATTCTGATAAATTTATTGTACAGAAATGATAGATGGATTTCCCATTGATGTAACAGAACGTCTTTGATTTTTTAAAATTTATGAATGCTTTGTAATATTCAAGAAATAGAATAACAAAATTATAAAACCACTTAAGTATATTTACAAACTTTTTGGGTGTTATAATGTTACATTTACTGTTGTAAAGTACCACATATTTTAGCAAGAATTTCTTTTAAAATATTTTATGGTGGATTTGAGCATTGTTCCATAATGTGTGTAGACTTTATTTATATTTTAAGGATTATAGACACGGAATAGCAATTTTTTAATGGGAAGATGTGTCTAAGAATGTAATATTCTAGTGAGTTACAATAAGATAAGATGACGTTTCCGATAAAAATAACAATTTTAGATATTCTAACCCAAAATATATGCAATATATACGTATTCTGAAAGACTGGTTTGCATAGATACCATAAAACTAATCTTTATGTTATTTTCTTATTCAATATCTTTTTTGTGTGTGAAATCAGAATGAGTATACTTGTTTATGGGTGGATACTGTTGCTTACAACTTTATAAAATAACTAATTTTTTTATATATATTTTCAATTTCTAACAGCAACAGCAACCAGAAAATACTGAAGTTTAAATAGTTAACTATTATTACTTTAAATATGAATAATGTCATGTTTTTATTGCTAATTCATTACTTATATAAATATCAACTGATTAAATATAAGATTTTTGTCATTATTAATATAGCAATTAAGATAACAAAGTAAAACAAAAGCTCTTTCATTATAAAAATGTAAATTATTAATGTCGTTTACAGACACTCTAGTGTGTTCTACTCTTGAGCTTTGTTTTAAAGAAAAGAGAGTTATTATTTATTGCGATATTATAAGAATTATTTTGAAAGAGCAATTGTCTTATATTTATAAAATGCATATATATATATTTTAAAAAGTAGATAGTTAAAATATTTAGATCTTTCTGAATTTTTAAAAATTAGATTCATGATTAAAGTGTAGTTTTACAATTATGTTAACCGTTTGTAAAATTTAAAATAAATGTTTTCCTAAATTTAAAAAAAAAAAAAATAGTTTTTTAAAAACAAAACTGGACTTTAATATAAAATACAAAGTGAAAAAAACAATTAGAAGTTTTATTTTTGTATTTCTATCTAAAATTCTAAATTTATATTTAATAAAGGTCGTTTTTAAAATTGTTCCAACAACAACATTATTATTTTTATTTAAAATTTTTATTATAATTTGATCTACATGTGTCAAACCTTCTGCACCTCATCTTTGATGCTATCGACTTCAGATACATATTTTAACAATTATTATTAATAATTTATTAGGCTGGAGATAATCATCCCTTTCTACGCCAGCCAGAAAAACATGGGCCAACAGAAGAATGTTCATTTAGTACGAAATGCAACTTAGGAATCATTCTTTTTTTCAGATGTTTTTATATATTTCAAGAATGTGTGGTGGAATGCAATATTTAAATGTACAATATATTAAAATTTTGAGCCAGATGTCAAATTTTTATATGCCAAAGTTAACAGAAAATTCACATTTTTGAAGACAATTTGTCAAATATTTTCTATAACTTTAGACAAAACTTAAAATGTCATTTGTGTGGGTGTATGCATTCATATTTACAAACACATTTTCCCCAGACATAATAATGGTTTGAGAAGTTATATATTCATAAAATCATTTTTAGAAATAGTTAAAAACTAAGTCAAATATAGAGTCAGTTTGTAAATATAATTATTTCTTCTTTTTTTTTTTTTATAAAAAAAAACAAATAATTGTTAATTGTTATTAATGCTAAAAAAAGACAAAGATGAAATAATTAATAATGATAGTTATAAATAATATATGGCTGAATTAAATTAAACAGATATAAATGCTACATTTTCATTGATTTATTACGAAACAATTTTGTAGGTAGTAAAGTATAAGCTCTTATATATATTATTTGAACAATAATATCTCTCTAGTTTTATCCATTACTTTTTCATTTATTAAACTTTTTTGAAAAAAATGAGTTCTTAAATATGGATTCAAGATTGATGTAAAAAGCAAACATTGGAACACTTAGATGCACTTAAAACATAATTATAGATAAGATCTAAGACATATTACAAATATTAAACCATAAAAAGTTGTGATTATGACTGAATAAAAAAATTTAAAGAATTGATTGGAATTAACAATTTCTGGATAAGTTTTCATTTAATTAATTTTTTTAAATGTCATTTTATTGCATAAAACTATTATGTTAAATTGCTACTTTGATATTCAAATGTGATAAATTATTCTGAGAATTTATTCATGCAATTATTTTTTTAATAGGACAGAGATTATCACTGCAGGTAGCTAATTAAAAATTATTCGTTAAAAGAAACAAAATAATAATACATTTTTCTATTTATTAGCTGTTAATAATTCCAATAAGATAATCTTGATGATGCTTGTTATCATTATTTTAGATTTGAAATTGATTGTGATACTTTGTAGATATACAAGATGATCTCTGAAGAAGGATAGAAAAAACCATTAATGCTTTTGATATGTTATTTTGTTGAATATTTTGGAGACCAAAAAATACACAGATTAGTACAAATGACAAAATTGAAATGACTTATTTAGATCATATTATGAAATGTTCTAATTGTTTATACAACTCTATAATACTTAAACTGTAAATATAAAAAAATCATGAAAGGAATGACTACATTGATCAAGTTCAGCAACAAATATGCCATTAAAATACTGACAAATCAACAGATGATAAACCATTTGGGGGAAACATCATTTATACAACTTAAGAACATGTAATAATAATAATAATAATAATAATAATAATAATAATAATAATAATAATAATAATAATAATAATAATAATAATAATAATAATATTGATTATGATGATGATGATGATAATAATATAGAATAGGCTTTTGACTCAGTTGACATTAATACATTAATTAACATGTTAGCTGATGTCACAATCCCACAAGCTCATCTGTATTTGTTCACAAACCTACTACTCAGCAGAGAAATCTATATTACACTGAATGGCAAAAATTCAACATCATTCATCCCCATCCCAAGGCTCCCCATTCAGCTCACTGCTATTTACTTTTTACATTAACCTGCTCATACTCAAAATCTTGCAGAATATCAAAGGCACATCACAATTGCATATATGGATGACATCACAGTCTTCCTTCCATCTAGAAAGTGGATACCAATACTACAAAAAATACTTCAAGACTTCCAATCAATACACCATCTAAAATTTAATCAGAACAAGACTGCTGCCTGGTTGCTATACACCAGTATGTCATGTACCCAAAGTTTCAAGGCAAAGCTTCTACTTTCCTTGGCTTTTCTTTCTACATGGGGACAAATGCAATGAAGCAAAAAATTCAGAACAAGCTAAAAAGATGAAGCTGAAAGGATCACTGCTTCATCATCAAAATCACACCTCTCAATATATGCTAAAGTGCAATTTTTCAATCAGCTGGTGATCATCAAGATTATCTACTACTCCCCCATAATTCAATTCTCCAAAGCTTTTACATAAAAATCTTTTCACATTGCAATAAACTTCTATAAAATAGAAAGTGTTAATATCTGCAAAATGCCCTAATCGCCCAGTAATACACAATGGTTTGAGGTCACACAACAGATATTTTTCAAATACAGAAGACAGCAAACCTTATAACAGCCATCTTTAGACTTTTCCTACAACTTCAATGTCTAATACAAATAATACCTACAGAAAAACCTTCACATTGCTATCTATCATCAGTCACAAACCAAGTTAGAACCATAATATTCAAATGTCACTCCAAATAACAAAATATTCATATTGGCAAATCTATACACTGGTATACCTGGAACATACACCAGATATTTCCAACCAGATGCTCAAAATAAACAACCAAAAGGTGCAAAATTTTTTTTTTTAAAAATGGTCCATGGAGCCCAAACTTTTTGGTTGCCTTCTTAGGCTAAATTTATATGCCTTGCCAACATCATACTTTCTAAGATACAGATGCTTGAATACAAAAATAGACCCTTTCCCACACTATGCTACCAAGCAGAAGAAACTCAACAACAACTGTTTTTCAACTGCTCAGCATTAAACAATATTCAGCAAAAAATAACTAATACATACAGACAACCAAATATATCCCTGTAAGATATAATAATAATAATAATAATAATAATAATAATAATAATAATAATAATAATAATAATAATAATAATAATAATAATAATAATAATAATAATAATAATAATAATAATAATAATAATAATAATAATAATAATAATAATAATAATAATAATAATAATAATAATAATAATAATAATAATAATAATAATAATAATAATAATAATAATAATAATAATAATAATAATAATAATAATAATAATAATAATAATAATAATAATAATAATAATAATAATAATAATAATAATAATAATAATAATAATAATAATAATAATAATAATAATAATAATAATAATAATAATAATAATAATAATAATAATAATAATAATAATAATAATAATAATAATAATAATAATAATAATAATAATAATAATAATAACAACAACAACAACAAAATTAAGACTTAAAACACTGGAAACTATATTAAACTCAGTAACACAACAAATATATATGTTGATGTTTGCAATTGAACAGTGATAACACAATATTTTTTTGAGAACTCAAATTACAAGAAGTAAAGATCACAAATGTAATGTATAAATATGTATCTGCACATCCCTCAAAAGTAATTGTATAAGAGGTATCCAAAGATAAATTAGCAAATAAATATATGAATTACCAGACCTCTTCCAAAAATTTATAATCCTAAAAAATATGTTACATATATCTTAAATTGTTCCTTTCACTAACAATGTAAAGATATGTATATGGAGTGGCTTATAACAAATGTAATACTTTGGTCATCGATAAAGTCCTTCTTTGAAACATAATAATAATAATAATAATAATAATAATAATGATGATGATGATGATGATGATGATGATAATTCAATTCATTTATTTACCGTACAAAACTACAGCATAAAGCCAATTACAGTATTGCACCATAACAAATATATAAATACATAAATGAGTTTAAATGACAAATTATTAATATAATTATGTGCCATATTTTAATAAAAGATAATTAACACATTTAAAAATCTAAAGTAAAATTAAACACCAGCATATAAACAATTATTATTAAGTCATTAATAATAACAAATAAATAAAAGAGATACGTATAAAGCACATAACAAAATAATAATAAAAAAACAATTTAACACACACACACACACACACATATATATATATATAAACAAAATCAAGTTAAACCAATCAAATCTGGCATTTAAATTTAATAACATTACAAAATTGATTATAATCTAAATTGAAGTAATTAATATTACTATAAATCTGATTATATAAAGATGGTAGCCTAAATAAAGGAGAAAATCTAAAAACATTGGAATGACAACTTTTAATGTAACAAACAGAAGCAGACCGAGTATCATGCACATGAGATCTAATTATAACAGTAGAAATTGTGTTAGATAAAAGAACTATTTTATTAACAAGTTTATAAAGATATTTAAGATCTCTATATTGTCTTCTAGAAGAAAGATGTACAACAATTTTATTTCCCAAAGAAACATATTTAGAAAACTTATTAGACACTGATTGTAATAAATTACATCCCTGTTTAGAGCTAGGATTCCAAATGACTGAAAAATATTCAATGATGGGAAGAACCAATGATAAAAATAATTTAAATTTTGTATCACCACTGAAATGATAACCAAACCTTAGAATAGTACCTATAATTTTTAGAGCCTTACCAATAATCATGTCCAAATGAGGAAGAAAGAATCCATTACTAGAAAATATAACTCCCAAATCTTTTTGGGATTCAACAGAAGTAATTTTGTGAGAATTAATAAAATAAGAAAAATGCAAAACTTCAGATTTTTTAGAATATGAGACTAAGGAACATTTACTGAAATTAACCGTCATATTATTTAGATCACACCAAGCACTAAAATTATCTATATCCTTTTGAAGTAGAGTGCAATCAAACACAGATTTGATTCTTCTAAAGATTTTACAGTCATTTGCATAGCACAAAAGATAAGAAGATGTTAAGCAATCCTTAAGGTCATTCATATAAATGTTAAAAAGCATAGGTGCCCCAAATTACATTTAAAATTAGATGAAATAGTATTATTAAATTTAATATATGCAGTACGACCATGAAGAAAGGATTGAAACCAATAAACAAGCTTAGTAGAAAAACCCATTTGATATAATTTGCAAAGAATAATACTGTGGTCTACTTTATCAAAAGCTTTTGATAAATCAAAATAAATAACATCAAGTCTCTGCTGGTCCTCAATTGCATGAGCTATATGATCATAAATTGAAAATAAATGCAAGAGGTACTGCAATAAATTCAGCTAGCCCTTTGTAAATAAATGAAGGAATATTATCATTTCCCAAACTAGAATGAATTTTAAGTCACTTAATAACCATAACAACATCATCCTTAGAAATATGGTAAATCATACAATGAACAGTTGAAGAATTACAAAATAATGCAATATTTGAAGATATTGTATCATGTGATGAATATACATCAGCAAAATGTTCTGAAAAGTCATTTGCACTTAAAGTGAAACCATGAGTATCTTGAACTCTTTTCTTACCCAAACCAGACTTATTAATGAAATCCCAAAATACTTTAGGGTTAGAAGAAATATTTCCCTCAATTTTTCTAATATAATTCTGAAAATCTCTTTTATAAACATGCTTCACCAATCTTCTGAAATTATTAATAATAATAATAATAATAATAATAATAATAATAATAATAATAATAATAATAATAATCAAACACAGATGTGATTCTTCTAAAGATTTTACAGTCATCTGCATAGCACAAAAGATAAGAAGATGTTAAGCAATCCTTAAGGTCATTCATATAAATGTTAAAAAGCATAGGTGCCCCAAATTACATTTAAAATTAGATAAAATAGTATTATTAAATTTAATATATGCAGTACAACCACGAAGAAAGGATTGAAACCAATAAACAAGCTTACTAGAAAAACCCATTTGATATAATTTGCAAAGAATAATACTGTGGTCTACTTTATCAAAAGCTTTTGATAAATCAAAATAAATAACATCAAGTCTCTGCTGGTCCTCAATTGCCTGAGCTATATGATCATAAATTGTTAGCAAATTAGTTTATACAGATCTATTAGGTATAAAACCATGCTGTGAAGAAGAAATGAGTTTACTAACATCTAAATAATTTTATTATAAACACACCTCTTAAAAATTCTAGGAATAGTATTAAAACAGAAATAGGTCTATAGTTATTAACACAATCATGTGATCCATTCTTAAAAATTGGGACCATTATGGCACACTTTTAAGCACATTAGGAAAACCACAAGAATTCAGTGATAAATTGAAAATAAATGCAAGAGGTACTGCAATAAATTCAGCTAGCCCTTTGTAAATAAATGAAGGAATATTATCATTTCCCAAACTAGAATGCATTTTAAGTCAGTTAATAGCCATAACAACATCCTTAGAAATATGGTCAATCATACAATGAACAGTTGAAGATTTACAAAATAATGCAATATTTGAAGATATTGTATCATGTGATGAATATACATCAGCAAAATGTTCTGAAAAGTCATTTGCACTTAAAGTGAAACCATGAGTAGCTTGAACCCTTTTCTTACCCAAACCAGACTTATTAATGAAATCCCAAAATACTTTAGGGTTAGAAGAAATATTAACCTCAATTTTTCTAATATAATTCTGAAAATCTCTTTTATAAACATGCTTCACCAATCTTTTAAAATTATTAATAATAATAATAATAATAATAATAATAATAATAATAATAATAATAATAATAATAATAATAATAATAATAATAATAATAATAATAATAATAATAATAATAATAATAATAATAATAATAATAATAATAATAATAATAATAATAATAATAATAATAATAATAATAATAATAATAATAATAATAATAATAATAATAATAATAATAATAATAATAATAATAATAATAATAATAATAATAATAATAATAATAATAATAATAATAATAATAATAATAATAATAATAATAATAATAATAATAATAATAATAATAACAATAACAAAATTAAGACTTAATACACTGGAAACCATACTAAACTCAGTAACACAACAAATATATATGTTGATGTTTGCAATTGAACAGTGATAACACAATATTTTTTTGAGAACTCAAATTACAAGAAGTAAAGATCACAAATGTAATGTATAAATATGTATCTGCACATCCCTCAAAAGTAATTGTATAAGAGGTATCCAAAGATAAATTAGCAAATAAATATATGAATTACCAGACCTCTTCCAAAAATTTATAATCCTAAAAAATATGTTACATATATCTTAAATTGTTCCTTTCACTAACAATGTAAAGATATGTATATGGAGTGGCTTATAACAAATGTAATACTTTGGTCATCGATAAAGTCCTTCTTTGAAACATAATAATAATAATAATAATAATAATAATAATAATAATAATAATAATAATAATAATAATAATAATAATAATAATAATAATAATGATGATGATGATGATGATGATGATAATTCAATTCATTTATTTACCGTACAAAACTACAGCATAAAGCCAATTACAGTATTGCACCATAACAAATATATAAATACATAAATGAGTTTAAATGACAAATTATTAATATAATTATGTGCCATATTTTAATAAAAAATAATTAACACATTTAAAAATCTAAAGTAAAATTAAACACCAGCATATAAACAATTATTATTAAGTCATTAATAATAACAAATAAATAAAAGAGATACGTATAAAGCACATAACAAAATAATAATAAAAAAACAATTTAACACACACACACACACACATATATATATATATATATATATATAAACAAAATCAAGTTAAACCAATCAAATCTGGCATTTAAATTTAATAACATTACAAAATTGATTATAATCTAAATTGAAGTAATTAATATTACTATAAATCTGATTATATAAAGATGGTAGCCTAAATAAAGGAGAAAATCTAAAAACATTGGAATGACAACTTTTAATGTAACAAACAGAAGCAGACCGAGTATCATGCACATGAGATCTAATTATAACAGTAGAAATTGTGTTAGATAAAAGAACTATTTTATTAACAAGTTTATAAAGATATTTAAGATCTCTATATTGTCTTCTAGAAGAAAGATGTACAACAATTTTATTTCCCAAAGAAACATATTTAGAAAACTTATTAGACACTGATTGTAATAAATTACATCCCTGTTTAGAGCTAGGATTCCAAATGACTGAAAAATATTCAATGATGGGAAGAACCAATGATAAAAATAATTTAAATTTTGTATCACCACTGAAATGATAACCAAACCTTAGAATAGTACCTATAATTTTTAGAGCCTTACCAATAATCATGTCCAAATGAGGAAGAAAGAATCCATTACTAGAAAATATAACTCCCAAATCTTTTTGGGATTCAACAGAAGTAATTTTGTGAGAATTAATAAAATAAGAAAAATGCAAAACTTCAGATTTTTTAGAATATGAGACTAAGGAACATTTACTGAAATTAACCGTCATATTATTTAGATCACACCAAGCACTAAAATTATCTATATCCTTTTGAAGTAGAGTGCAATCAAACACAGATGTGATTCTTCTAAAGATTTTACAGTCATCTGCATAGCACAAAAGATAAGATGTTAAGCAATCCTTAAGGTCATTCATATAAATGTTAAAAAGCATAGGTGCCCCAAATTACATTTAAAATTAGATGAAATAGTATTATTAAATTTAATATATGCAGTACGACCATGAAGAAAGGATTGAAACCAATAAACAAGCTTAGTAGAAAAACCCATTTGATATAATTTGCAAAGAATAATACTGTGGTCTACTTTATCAAAAGCTTTTGATAAATCAAAATAAATAACATCAAGTCTCTGCTGGTCCTCAATTGCATGAGCTATATGATCATAAATTGAAAATAAATGCAAGAGGTACTGCAATAAATTCAGCTAGCCCTTTGTAAATAAATGAAGGAATATTATCATTTCCCAAACTAGAATGAATTTTAAGTCACTTAATAACCATAACAACATCATCCTTAGAAATATGGTCAATCATACAATGAACAGTTGAAGAATTACAAAATAATGCAATATTTGAAGATATTGTATCATGTGATGAATATACATCAGCAAAATGTTCTGAAAAGTCATTTGCACTTAAAGTGAAACCATGAGTATCTTGAACTCTTTTCTTACCCAAACCAGACTTATTAATGAAATCCCAAAATACTTTAGGGTTAGAAGAAATATTTCCCTCAATTTTTCTAATATAATTCTGAAAATCTCTTTTATAAACATGCTTCACCAATCTTCTGAAATTATTATTATTAATAATAATAATAATAATAATAATAATAATAATAATAATAATAATAATAATAATAATAATAATAGTAATAATAATAATAATAATAATAATAATAATAATAATAATAATAATAATAATAATAATCAAACACAGATGTGATTCTTCTAAAGATTTTACAGTCATCTGCATAGCACAAAAGATAAGAAGATGTTAAGCAATCCTTAAGGTCATTCATATAAATGTTAAAAAGCATAGGTGCCCCAAATTACATTTAAAATTAGATGAAATAGTATTATTAAATTTAATATATGCAGTACAACCACGAAGAAAGGATTGAAACCAATAAACAAGCTTACTAGAAAAACCCATTTGATATAATTTGCAAAGAATAATACTGTGGTCTACTTTATCAAAAGCTTTTGATAAATCAAAATAAATAACATCAAGTCTCTGCTGGTCCTCAATTGCCTGAGCTATATGATCATAAATTGTTAGCAAATTAGTTTATACAGATCTATTAGGTATAAAACCATGCTGTGAAGAAGAAATGAGTTTACTAACATCTAAATAATTTTATTATAAACACACCTCTTAAAAAATTCTAGGAATAGTATTAAAACAGAAATAGGTCTATAGTTATTAACACAATCATGTGATCCTTTCTTAAAAATTGGGACCATTATGGCACACTTTTAAGCACATTAGGAAAACCACAAGAATTCAGTGATAAATTGAAAATAAATGCAAGAGGTACTGCAATAAATTCAGCTAGCCCTTTGTAAATAAATGAAGGAATATTATCATTTCCCAAACTAGAATGCATTTTAAGTCACTTAATAGCCATAACAACATCCTTAGAAATATGGTCAATCATACAATGAACAGTTGAAGATTTACAAAATAATGCAATATTTGAAGATATTGTATCATGTGATGAATATACATCAGCAAAATGTTCTGAAAAGTCATTTGCACTTAAAGTGAAACCATGAGTAGCTTGAACCCTTTTCTTACCCAAACCAGACTTATTAATGAAATCCCAAAATACTTTAGGGTTAGAAGAAATATTAACCTCAATTTTTCTAATATAATTCTGAAAATCTCTTTTATAAACATGCTTCACCAATCTTTTAAAATTAATAATAATAATAATAATAATAATAATAATAATAATAATAATAATAATAATAATAATAATAATAATAATAATAATAATAATAATAATAATAATAATAATAATAATAATAATAATAATAATAATAATAATAATAATAATAATAATAATAATAATAATAATAATAATAATAATAATAATAATAATAATAATAATAATAATAATAATAATAATAATAATAATAATAATAATAATAATAATAATAATAATAATAATAATAATAATAATCAAACACAGATGTGATTCTTCTAAAGATTTTACAGTCATCTGCATAGCATAAAAGACAAGATGTTAAGCAATCCTTAAGGTCATTCATATAAATGTTAAAAAGCATAGGTGCCCCAAATTACATTTAAAATTAGATGAAATAGTATTATTAAATTTAATATATGCAGTACGACTATGAAGAAAGGATTGAAATTAATAAACAAGCTTAGTAGAAAAACCCATTTGATATAATTTGCAAAGAATAATACTGTGGTCTACTTTATCAAAATAAATAACATCAAGTCTCTGCTGGTTCTCAATTGCATGAGCTATATGATCATAAATTGTTAGCAAATTAGTTTCTACAGATCTATTAGGTATAAAACCATGCTGTGAAGAAAAAATGGGTTTACTAACATCTAAAATAATTTTATTATAAACACACCTCTTAAAAATTCTAGGAATAGTATTAAAACAGAAATAGGTCTATAGTTATTAACACAATCATGTGATCCATTCTTAAAAATTGGGACCATTATGGCACACTTTTAAGAACATTAGGAAAACCACAAGAATTCAGTGATAAATTGAAAATAAATGCAAGAGGTACTGCATTAAATTCAACTAGCTCTTTGTAAATAAATGAAGGAATATTATCATTTCCCAAACTAGAATGAATTTTAAGTCACTTAATAGCCAAAACAACATCATCCTTAGAAATATGGTCAATCATACAATGAACAGTTGAAGAATTACAAAATAATGCAATATTTGAAGATATTGTATCATGTGATGAATATATATCAGCAAAATGTTTTGAAATGTCATTTGCACTTAAAGTGAAACCATGAGTAGCTTGAACCCTTTTCTTACCCAAACCAGACTTATTAATGAAATCCCAAAATACTTTAGGGTTAGAAGAAATATTGAACAGAAAGTCAACAACCTCAAGAGGCTCCAATGGAAAAAAATAGCACACAATCTAAGTCAGCCTACCAAAGATACTGATGAAAAAGAGATAATAAAAGAAGAAATAAACTCACACAGTAATAGTGATCAAGAAAAAAAATATATATCACACCAAACACCCAATATTAAAAATAATACAACAATGGAAATTATGGAAGCTATCACCCCAAATATGCCTCAAATCACCAAAGCTGACACAGAACAAAAAAGAAGAACAGGCTGCCCACCAAAGAAAAATAGAGGGCCCAAAAAAATCAAAACAGAATCCAACCTTAGCCTTTCTGATCACAACAATACAACTACAGTGGAAACAGATGAAGATCTGGAAATGGAATATAAGAATGAATGGGAAGAAACACCAGATCAACCCTAATATTTAAATCTCAACCAAAAAACATATAATGAAAATAAAAATTGCAGCAATCAATGTCAGGGGTTTGAACTCAACCTCAAAAATTAATAAGTTAAAACATTGGATCAAGGATATACAACCACATTTGCTTGGTATACTTGGGACAAAAAATTATGCTGATCACAAACTGCCCAGCCAAACATTTAAATATGGAAGGTTTCTGTGCATGCTCCAGAGACTCTTCCTCTCCCTCAGCTGGAACTGGACTCATAATTGCTAGAAATTGCCCATTCACAATGTTCAAAATAATTCACATTGACATGAACTTATTAATTGCAACCTTCAACCAAAAAAGCATAACAATAAATCTGGTTTTTGTATATATGCCTTTCCAGGATAAAAAAAATAGATTCCATAATTGCAAACATTCATTCAAGGTTAGCTACAACTTCAAACCCAACCATCTTAATTGGAGATTTTAATTTAAAATATCAGGAATTTACCCAACATTGGCTTCACAAAATAAATATACCACTAATGAGTGGCCAAGTTTTTTTGCCAGATGATGCCATCTCTTTCCACAATAATCACTTTTCTTCACTTATTGATCTGTGCTTTTATTCTCCAATGCTTCACCACCTTATTGAAATAAAACTAACTCCCTCAACTTTTTCCAATCATTCAGCTCAAATAGTCACAATTGTCTGTGCCCAAATTCAAATATCTCCCTTTCCACTTACAAGAACAATAAGAGTTTTACTTCCAGAAACAACCCCTGAATTTCTGTTCTCTGAGACCTACATAATGCTAAACAAAATCAAAGATATGACTTTGAAGCCAGTCCAGAAATATCTAGCATTTATGGGAATGTTGTCCTTTAACATCAACCATATAACAAAAAAAACAACCTCCACCATCAAGACTTTTGTCTCTGGCAGATCAGTTACACCAGAGAATAATCATGATTAACCCATCACACTGCACCCAGCAGTATATATTCAAGCTTACACATGCATACAATAAAGCATGTGAAGAACTCAAAAGCTATCTGAAAATAAAGAAAAGCAAGGTATGCCTAACCAGGCCACACACTTGGACAAGAGATTATATAAGATGGGCTCTGGGGAACCAACCAGATGTAAAAGTGCCAATGGCACTATATACTAATAGTGGAATGTATGCAGGACACAATATGATTATGCCAATTTTTGAATATTTTAAAGAGAAATTACAAGAAAAACAACCATATAAAATACCACATAATCTGTTTGGCCCACCAGAGACAAAAACCCCATTCACAAAAGATCTATTCACAACAAAACTAAATACTATTCAAAACGCTTGCCATCCAGGTAGTCCTGGAGTTCCATTGTTTGTATTAAAGCATCTAAGTAAATTCACAACAGAATATTTGTGTCAGTTAGCAAACTATCTAGTGCAACAAATTCAACCCATGGAGAGTGTCTATCCAATAGCCATAGTACCCTATAATAAAAAGAAAGCAATTATTCCACCTATTACAGACCTCAGACCAATATCTATGGGACCTTTGCCGATCAAAATTATGGAGAAAATTATTAAAGATGAAATTGAACCGTATATAATGCCACTTATCTCCGAAGCACAATATGCAAAGAAACATTCTTCAACAACAGAAGCAGCTATATTCTTCAAAGCAATTCTAGCAACAGTAAAACAGCAGAAAAAATATGGACCCGTTGTTGTGCAGCTTGACATAGAAGCTGCATTTGACTCAGTCAATATATACACACTTCTAAAAATGCTAAAAGACACAGAAATTCCTAGAACACATCTATATATAATTGCTAACCTGCTTCTGAACAGAGAGATCCATATAACTTTAAATGGAAGAAACTCACCATCTTTCACATCCACCAAATCTATATCCCAAGGATCCCCTCTTAGTTCACTATTGTTTATATTTTACATCAATCCCCTTATTAAAAGCATACAAAATGCATTTACTGGGATTGAGATACCAGACACAACACAACACACTACATGCATCGCCTATATGGATGATGTTACCATATTCCTAACATCAAAAAAACAAATACCACAACTCCAAAAGATATTAGAAGAATATTCACAAAAATATGAATTAACATTTAATCCAGCAAAAACTACAGCCTGGTCTCTATACACTGGTAAACCATGTACATCAATTTACATATCAAAACCAAACTCTTTTCTTGGATTCCCATTTCATATGGGAATTACAGGAATGAGATGCCATATCCAAAATAAACTTAAAGAAGAAGCCACAAAAATTATAAACTCCTTGTCCAAGGCATATCTTTCACTATATTTCAAAGTACAGTTAATTAACCAGCTTATCACAACCAAAAAAACTTACTATGTACCGGTTATTTCATTCTCAAAGGGGTTCATTTCAAAAATTAAAACCATATATAATAAACTACTTTGGGCCAGAAAAACAGTAGCAATTTCCACAAAAAAATTTAGCCAACCTCTAATGAAAAATGGACTTGGCTTGCACAACATCAATGTTTTTCATATACAGAAGTTAAGAAACTCAATAATCACAATACTTGCCAAATACCCCAAAATTAACCACATGCTAGAAGTTACTCACACAGATAGACCACCTCCAAAAGGTTCCTTTTTCACCATCATTATATACCAATGCAAAACCACAGATAAGATTCCAGAACAGTATTTGCATAAGTATTCATACTGGGATATTTATGGTTTAATAAACAGAGAAGCAGATACTAATGTTATACAACCTATGCTAAGATTTAACAACAAGAGACTACTCAAGGAATATAAAAAATGGGCTCTAGAGCCCAAATACTTTGATTTTATCATGAAAATCAATCTCATTGCCTTGCCAACAACCCACTTTCTTTATCATAAAAGAATGTATATATCTATTGACCCCTTCTGTGGACTCTGCCACTGAGCAGAAGAGACACTGGACCACTTTATTTATCAAGGTGTAGCACTTAACCAAACACGACAGATGATGTGTAACACCTACAGAAAACTGGGTACAATCATTAATCACATAATAGCTGCTTTTCAGGGAAGATCAATACCTAGCATTAGGGCAGCCACATTTGTTCTATATGCGTATTGGTGCACCCAATGTACTTTATTAATTGGCAATAACACCAGACGACACCCAGCTACATTTAGCAACAAACTGCTACACATTCGAAATAGAGATAAAATAATAACCAACCCCCACTTATATGTAGCAACATGGTCATTGTTAAAATAACCATCAATGCTGTGAATGCTGCAAAGAGAACTATTATACAACTACATTCAAAGTGACATGCGGACATAACTAAATAAGCTCCCCAAACTTTAGAACTCTGATTATTTTTGCCTTTTTAATTTTTATATTGTTATAGTCCATTAACCACAAAGTGTAGCAACTAAATTCATTTATATGTGTTTACCCTAATATTATTCATTGTATGTTAAATTTCAAATTTTCTAGATGTAAACTTATGTAAACCATTGAGATCAATAAATCCTTTATTGAAACGTAATAGTAGTAGTAGTAGTAGTAGTAGTAGTAGTAGTAGTAGTAGTAATAGTAGTAGTAGTAGTAGTAGTAGTAGTAGTAGTAATAGTAATAATAATAATAATAATAATAATAATAATAATAATAATAATAATAATAATAATAATAATAATAATAATAATAATAATAATAATAATAATAATAATAATAATAATAATAATAATAATAATAATAATAATAATAATAATAATAATAATAATAATAATAATAATAATAATAATAATAATAATAATAATAATAATAATAATAATAATAATAATAATAATAATAATAATAATAATGCATTTTAGATGAACATATATATAATTCTGCTGGCAAATGAGCAGCATTTAGTACATATAGAATTAATATATTGAAACAGATATTCTGTTCCTCATATAAATATTCAAAAGACCCCCCCCCCATTTAAAAACGTCTAGCGTGATTCAGTCTAATTGGGAACGCAATAAATTTTGATTTGTTTAAAAAAAAATCATATTTTTAATTTTGAGATTGATGAATTTGAATAAAATGTTATATCGTCTTATTTTACTTTTTTTTTTTATCTGTCTCAATAAAAAAAAAAAGAAATTAATTATCCAATCATTAAAAAGAAAGAAAAAAGATACTTGAGTTAAACTGAGGCAGTATTCAAATTAGGCACGTGGTCAGAAGAAAAGAACTTTCGTCTTACACAGAGAAGCAGAACATATTGAATTTTTTTTTTTTAAAAAAAGAAAGTGTATTACTTAATTCTTTTGACAAATTAAAATATAGCTTTAACTAAACGTGAAAATGGAAAAAGAAAACTTTGCTAGAGGAATTATAATGTCAATGGGGTAATTTAGCGGCTTCATTCTCTCCACGCTGTGCCATGACTTTCCATAAATGAAATAACCCGCCTTCTTTTGAATAAACTAGACTGCAAAACTGGAAGGTAATTTTTATAAAATATTAAAACATATTTATCATACGTTATAAAGTGGAATTATGAAATAATTACATAGAATTTGTTTTGTAAAATATTAAAACATGTTTATCATACGTTATAAAATGAAGTTATGAAATAGTTATACGCAAATTTATTTATAAAAATATTTGAACGTATTTACTATATAAATTAGAAATGCTCCACAAGCCAAACAGAGTTTATGTATATGAATATACTTTTATATTTGACTAAATTATAAATGCTCCACAAGCCAAACAGAGTTTATGTATATGAATATAGTTTTATATTTGGCTAAATTATAAATGCCTCAATTATCAAATGATAAATGCTCTACAAACCAAGAATTGTTGAGTTCAAATGTCTACCAATCGGTAATAATTAATAAAATGATGAAATGCTGTATAAATCATAAATACTTGACTGCTTCTAAGCTTCTTATAATGTAACAGAGTTTATGTGTAAGAATATACTTCTATATTTGGCTAAATTATAAATGCCTCAATTATCAAATGATAAATGCTCTACAAACCAAGAATTGCTGAGTTCAAATGTCTACCAATCGGTAATAATTAATAAAATGATGAAATGCTGTATAAATCATAAATACTTGACTGCTTCTAAGCTTCTTATAATGTAACAGAGTTTATGTGTAAGAATATACTTCTATATTTGGCTAAATTATAAATGCCTCAATTATCAAATGATAAATGCTCTACAAACCAAGAATTGCTGAGTTCAAATGTCTACCAATCGGTAATAATTAATAAAATGATGAAATGCTGTATAAATCATAAATACTTGACTGCTTCTAAGCTTCTTATAATGTAACAGAGTTTATGTGTAAGAATATACTTCTATATTTGGCTAAATTATAAATGCCTCAATTATCAAATGATAAATGCTCTACAAACCAAGAATTGTTGAGTTCAAATGTCTACCAATCGGTAATAATTAATAAAATGATGAAATGCTGTATAAATCATAAATACTTGACTGCTTCTAAGCTTCTTATAATGTAACAGAGTTTATGTATAAGAATATACTTCTATATTTGACTAAATTATAAATGCTTTAATTACCAAATGATGAATGCTCTACAAACCAAGAATTGCTGAGTTTAAATGTTTACCAATCAGTAATAATTCATAAAATAATAAAATGTTATATAAATCATAAATGCTTAACTATTACCAAGCTTCTTCTCATAAATGAATTCAAAATGAATTATTGTTAAATTAGAATATTTCCAAGCTTCTTCTCATAAATGAATTCAAAATGAACTATTGTTGAATTAGAATATTTCCAAGCTTCTTCTCATAAATGAATTCAAAATGAACTATTGTTGAATTAGAATATTTCCAAGCTTCTTCTCATAAATGAATTCAAAATGAACTATTGTTGAATTAGAATATTTCCAAGCTTCTTCTCATAAATGGATTCAAAATGAACTATTGTTGAATTAGAATATTCCCAAGCTTCTTCTCATAAATGGATTCAAAATGAACTATTGTTGAATTAGAATATTCCCAAGCTTCTTCTCATAAATGAATTCAAAATGAACTATTGTTGAATTAGAATATTTCCAAACTTCTTCTCATAAATGAATTTGTAAATGAACTATTGATAAAAAAAGGAACTGCTTCTAACTCTTTCATAAGTAAAATGAAAATGAGTTATCATGTGGATAGAAATGAACTTTGTTAGAAATTGCTAATTAATTGTTATTTAATAAATTTTTTTTGTTACTAAAAATTAAATTGGTTATCCAGTTGTCCAGTTTTGTTTGTTTTATCGCATCACTCACCAATTATAGCACTGGTTCATGAGAATCTCATGCTTTCTGAGCTACGTCTGACATAACTAGACCTAGGCCAGTCAGGTTGTAGTAAGACGGAACTCTAATGGTGCTGTTTGGAAAACCAAACATATAAATGTTTAGATGTTCACAGTCTCTATGGTACTACATCCTCTGATGAGCAGGAAATATTGTTGTAGGAGGCATTAACATCTGCATTAGGAATGTCAATTGATAGTTCCTTCCTACAGCATGCTCATCAGAAAATTGTTACAACTGATGTGATAAAAGGGTTGTACGCGGGTCCGGTTACATTTGTCGTCCAACTGTGAGGCGTTATCCAGCTAGCCTAACCATAGGCACCTATTACATTGTCATCCTTACTGTGAGGCCTTATCTGGCATAGGCCGGTTAATTTGCCACCCTATTGTGAGGTCCGATCTAGCTAGCCTACTCATAGGCATAAGCAGATCACGATTCTGTGATATGAACAGTGCATATGATGTAGTGATGTAATTTGTTCAGGAAGGTTAAAAAAATAAAAGTTTAAAAGAAAAACAAAACAAAAATGAATGGCATAAAGAATGAAACAGGCATTTCAAAGAAGATGGAGTAAAGTCATGGTGTGGATGGAGAGAGAAGCTTACTGATTCAGAAAACAAAGGAGAAATGGTAAACATGGAGGCTCAAAAAACAGAAAAAATAGTTACGATAGCTCAGATAATAGAAATTATAAAAGCATACCAAAAGAAAAGAGACAAACAAAGAGAAGAAGATAACCAAAAATGGGGTAAACAAAGAGAAGAAGATATCAAACAAAGAGAAGAATATAACCAAAAATGGGATAAACAAAGAGAAGAAGATATCAAACAAAGAGAAGAATATAACCAAAAATGGGATAAACAAAGAGAAGAAGATAACCAAAAATGGGATAAACAAAGAGAAGAAGATATCAAACAAAGAGAAGAATATAACAAGCAAGCAATAGAAGCAAACCAAAGAATAGAAAAACGAATTAAAGAAGCATTCAAAAATCAGAATGAAAAGTTAAACCAGTTGATAAAGGAAATAATTCAACCTAAAAAATTGGATGAGGAGGAAACTTTGGAATTTCCAACCAAAGATATTTTAAAGGAATCACAAATTGAATATCCTATTACTGATGAAGCAAAATTTGAGATTGTTAAAAAGGAAGAAATTGAAATTACAAAGAGTGATCTTGAAATTGTTAGTCTACCTTCAGAAAAAAGTCTGATTGTGGAATATGCCTTTAAAATTGAAAATAAAGAAACAGTATATACAGAAGCTGAGAATGAAATTGTATCAAATACAGTAAAAGAGTTTCAAATGGATGAAAATGAATCTAATAAAGCAAAATTAAAATCTTCTGATCTTCAAGAAGATGAAAAACGTGAAAATGAACATAATCAAAATATAACAAAGGGACTATCCAATATAGAAGAAAATGTTTCAGAAAAATTGTCTGATATATGCTATGAAATAGTAACAAAGATAGAGAAAGGAATCATAAAATGGAAAGAAAAGTGTGTTAGTCCTCAGCCATATATAAAAATTATAAACAAAAGCTTAATAAACTCAAATCAAAAATTGAGTATAGAAAAAAAATATATAAAGACAGTTATTAAAAATACAGTTGCTTACACAGGAAAAGACACCAAAAAGGAATCTGAAAACTTGGGATTTATCAGTGTGAAAGAAATTAAACAACAAGAAACCTTTGCAAATACCAAAAAAATAATTACTATGGCAGAAGAACCATTTAAAAAGAAACTTTTATGTAAAAATGAAGTACCACCATGGAAGAGGAAAAAGAGAAAATTCACAGATGGTGTTCATGGTCCATATCGGACGCGTATAATTAGAAGATCAAACAGTAACAATGATCTCCAAAGAAAATACAGAAGTGAAGAAGCAAGACATCACAGTAATGTTAAACATGATAAATTTTCAACAAAGAGACGATCCAGAAGTATGTCACCTCATAATACAAAAGAGGACTATAGGAGAACTGATCATGATCCTCAGTCTCCCAAAACAGGTTGCAGTTATGATTCAGAATAAAATAGAGATAGCTGATGGAAAAAGTTTGTGAGTGTGGTGTAGTGATGCATGAACTTGTGTTTTTCATGTTGAGATGGTGGATGATTGAGCGGAGCTGCTTGGATGCATTGTGTTATGATGCTCCGAAGTATATGCTCGGCACTATCCCGACCTGGATGTTGTGCTCCAAGAGTAGTCCAGCAGTGCGTATATATAGGTCTCATGTATAGGCCTTGGTCTCATGGATAGGCCAAATGATAGCCCCTAAGACTCACCGAAGCTGAGCAGGGTTGGCTGAGTGCCAAATTGATTTTTTTTTCTCTGGCTCCTATTCTTGGTTGGATGATACTTCTAGGTACAAGAGAGGTAGTGCTTAAAAATGAGATATTTTCTCGTGACGTCATGAGGCGGTGTGTACTGGTAGTTTGTGCTTGGCCATCTATTTGTCCCAGCATTGGAGGCTATGGTTCATGTATTCACTTTTCCAGCTCATCTTACCTATTCATCAGCATATCTAAAACCAGGCAGTACTGAGAAATAATGTGTATAGTATGTGGAATGAAATCGTATTTCCAGGCGATTTCATCCCAAAATTTGGTGAGGGGTAATGAAACAGATATTCTGTTCCTCATATAAATATTCAAAAGACCCCCCCCCCATTTAAAAATGTCTAGCGTGATTCAGTCTAATTGGGAACGCAATAAATTTTGATTTGTTTAAAAAAAAATCATATTTTTAATTTTGAGATTGATGAATTTGAATAAAATGTTATATCGTCTTATTTTACTTTTTTTTTTTATCTGTCTCAATAAAAAAAAAAGAAATTAATTATCCAATCATTAAAAAGAAAGAAAAAAGATACTTGAGTTAAACTGAGGCAGTATTCAAATTAGGCACGTGGTCAGAAGAAAAGAACTTTCGTCTTACACAGAGAAGCAGAACATATTGAATTTTTTTTTTTAAAAAAAGAAAGTGTATTACTTAATTCTTTTGACAAATTAAAATATAGCTTTAACTAAACGTGAAAATGGAAAAAGAAAACTTTGCTAGAGGAATTATAATGTCAATGGGGTAATTTAGCGGCTTCATTCTCTCCACGCTGTGCCATGACTTTCCATCGATGAAATAACCCGCCTTCTTTTGAATAAACTAGACTGCAAAACTGGAAGGTAATTTTTATAAAATATTAAAACATATTTATCATACGTTATAAAGTGGAATTATGAAATAATTACATAGAATTTGTTTTGTAAAATATTAAAACATGTTTATCATACGTTATAAAATGAAGTTATGAAATAGTTATACGCAAATTTATTTATAAAAATATTTGAACGTATTTACTATATAAATTAGAAATGCTCCACAAGCCAAACAGAGTTTATGTATATGAATATACTTTTATATTTGACTAAATTATAAATGCTCCACAAGCCAAACAGAGTTTATGTATATGAATATAGTTTTATATTTGGCTAAATTATAAATGCCTCAATTATCAAATGATAAATGCTCTACAAACCAAGAATTGTTGAGTTCAAATGTCTACCAATCGGTAATAATTAATAAAATGATGAAATGCTGTATAAATCATAAATACTTGACTGCTTCTAAGCTTCTTATAATGTAACAGAGTTTATGTATAAGAATATACTTTTATATTTGACTAAATTATAAATGCTTTAATTACCAAATGATGAATACTCCACAAACCAAGAATTGCTGAATTTAAATGTTTACCAATCAGTAATAATTCATAAGATAACGAAATGTTATATAAATCATAAATGCTTAACTGCTACCAAGCTTCTTCTCATAAATGGATTCAAAATGAATTATTGTTAAATTAGAATATTTCCAAGCTTCTTCTCATAAATGAATTCAAAATGAACTATTGTTGAATTAGAATATTTCCAAGCTTCTTCTCATAAATGGATTCAAAATGAACTATTGTTGAATTAGAATATTTCCAAGCTTCTTCTCATAAATGAATTCAAAATGAACTATTGTTGAATTAGAATATTTCCAAGCTTCTTCTCATAAATGAATTCAAAATGAACTATTGTTGAATTAGAATATTTCCAAGCTTCTTCTCATAAATGAATTCAAAATGAACTATTGTTGAATTAGAATATTCCCAAGCTTCTTCTCATAAATGGATTCAAAATGAACTATTGTTGAATTAGAATATTCCCAAACTTCTTCTCATAAATGAACTTGTAAATGAACTATTGATGAAAAAAAAAAGAACTGCTTCTAGCTCTTTCATAAGTAAAATGAAAATGAGTTATCATGTGGATAGAAATGAACTTTGTTAGAAATTGCTAATTAATTGTTATTTAATAAATTTTTTTTGTTACTAAAAATTAAATTGGTTATCCAGTTGTCCAATTTTGTTTGTTTTATCGCATCACTCACCAATTATAGCACTGGTTCATGAGAATCTCATGCTTACTGAGCTACGTCTGACATAACTAGACCTAGGCCAGTCAGGTTGTAGTAAGACGGAACTCTAATGGCGCTGTTTGGAAAACCAAACATATAAATGTTTAGATGTTCACAGTCTCTATGGTACTACATCCTCTGATGAGCAGGAAATATTGTTGTAGGAGGCATTAACATCTGCATTAGGAATGTCAATTGATAGTTCCTTCCTACAGCATGCTCATCAGAAAATTGTTACAACTGATGTGATAAAAGGATTGTACGCGGGTCCGGTTACAATATATATATATATAAATTAGACATGACTTATATAAAATTCAAATAGAGTTAAACTAACATATCTGTAAATAAATGACATTCATATATCAACAAAATAAAAATAGAATAAATCCATCTACACTTTAAATTTTAATCACTTTCATTTATTGATCATACTGGAAAGAAAGAATGGAAATTATATATTAATCTGATTTAAATGGAGCATAATCATTGTGAAAATACAATAGAATAAATAGAAGCAGATGCCAATTTTTAAAATACATTTGATATGTAATTTTAATTAAATATTAGTGTGTAGATGCAAATATTAAATCGGCATAGCTTAATGTATATGAAATTCAAATGGCAGTAAACTAAGTTCCCTATACATTATAGATACAAAATCACTCATACATCAACACAGAATAATGAATAATATGAATCCATCTATCTTTTAAGATTTTAATTATTTTTATTTACTGATAATACTGGAAATAAAGTGTGTAAATTATACATTAACATGATTTAAATCAGTTCAATCCTTTCAAACTTATAATTGTATAAATATAGGCAGAAATAAAGTCTCATTTTAAAAATATACCTCTTCCTTTTACATTTCATATGCATAAAACTATACCTATTTAATATATATAAAATATCATCATCACAGACTTTCAGGAAAACTATATAGACCATCTCATATAACATTCCTCAAGGTCTGTGATGATGATATTTTACTTGTATTTATATTGTACTATTTCCATGATCTAATATAACTATTGAATGTTTTGAAAAAAAGATAACATTATTTAAATATTCCAAATACATTCATCTATTAGTAATAGCACACAGGTTAGTATATGCACAATGTTTTGAGAGATTTTTTTTCTATTTTCTTCAGGTGTTGATGGCCTGACCCATGATAGTACTAGCATGAGCAGTAAACCTGGATCCTTAGATTCTTGAATATTGAATTTTAAAATAATGCTCTAACGTATGTAGGACTTTACCATGTCCATTTAAATACACAGAAGAGGGATGGGCAGATTATGTAATATTTAATGCAAGTATGGTATATGTACTAGGGATCAGATTGACATAAGATCATCATAGGTATATAAAAATAATAATGGCATCAAGAAAGGCTTTGAGAATTCTATCGTCGGATTTTCAATGACATAGATGGCTGAAGAGTTGAAGAATGGAGAATATTGAAACCTGTACATTAAAGTTTGTAGATTTTCTATCTAAATATAAAACTGATGCCTGATTATACATATGTGTGGGAGATGATGATCTGAACCAACTGATGAGTACTCGCTCAGCATTAAATACATATATTGGAGATCATTTATCTTTTTCACATGTAGGTAGTCATGTATATCATTTCTATTAGATAGAGTGAATGACTGAAGTGATATTGACAGTATGAGTTTAAATCCCTCTTAATTACATATAGTTTAAGTATAAATATTATATTTGTACTAAATATAATTTGTATTTTTGTGGAGAAAAAAAGAAAAGCAAAAACAAAATCAAATACAAATAATAAAAAAAATTAAATATCTTTAACATATTATTACATAAAAAAAAATAAAAACCTTAACAAATAATTAAATATATATTTTTATTTATATTTAAATAAAAAATATAATAATAAAATATAATTCAGAAATTTATTTTGATTTTTTATTATATTTTTAATTCATATTGTTTTTCTTTTTCTAGATATAGATATTTAAAAACAAAAAGATTGTACTTTTGAATAAATTATTAATTTATCATAGTTAATTTGCTAAATACTAGAAAAAATATTTATACAAAGTGCTGGTATAACTTCCCATCAATTTGTGGATTAATTTTAAAATTGTTTCCATTAGATCATAATTATAGGCTATAACAAATATTTTTGAATAAAAACCACTGACAACTGTTTTCTGTCGATTAAATTCAAAAAGTGCATCTATAATATATATATGATTAAGTAAGACAATATGTCAATGCTGGTAAATACTATAGGACATTTCTTTGGACACAAAAAGTACACATTATTAAATACATCAGGTGCGACAAAAAACTTGTTTTCGTGATATATTTGTGAAAAAACAGTTCTTTACCTTGAAGTTTTATAATGTTTTCCTCTTTATAAGGTTCTTGGGATTCCCTTATATTTTTGCGTTCTTATAATGTTGGGCGCCAAATGCTAAAAAAAATTCTACTATGTAACAGTTAGAAAACGTGTGACTCATAAACATAGTGCAGAATTCGACCACCACACAGAACAGCAGCACCATTGAGGTAGCGAAGCCACCCGTGGTACAGAGTTCAAACATAGTTTATCGATTCCACAATACAATCCATGAAACAATGCATCTGATGTGACATTAGTAAATATTTCTTTAGGCATGGTGGTCAGGGATATGCAAGAGATTCATGATTTTATTTTCGAGTTAGCCAATAATCAAACTAATATTAATTAAACATTCATATTTATATAATCGAGGAAATATTATATAGAATGGGTATCAAATAAATGAAACATAACTGCATATGTATAGTTTAAAATTATTTATTAACATATTTTAATAAGATCATTTACTAATAATATTTTATGGATTAAAAGCTTCAGTAGCGGGATTTGCGACATGATTATATTTTAAAGAATACATTTATTTATTTGTTTACAAAAGGAATTCATTTATTTGAAGGCGTAATCTAGCAACCTAAAATTCTTGAGTAAGTATTTCTAATGCATGCCTGGAGGGATTTATACCTTTGCAATGAAGAGTCTAAAGTAAGGGTTATAAGAGTAGTGGCAGACATATATTTATTTAATTAAAATATTTATTTATAACTAAGGGCAAACATTTATTTGAGAGTGAATTATGAAGATAATACAGAGGCGGAGTGATATATAGAATAATAAAATTAAAAAAGGAACATGTGGTACGCTTTAGAAAGGCGATATGGAATGACAGTATATCGAAACTGCAATGCCGCGAATGAGTTTATAAGAATGTTGGGCTGGTCTCTGCCATTGGCCCGACGAAGTAAGGTGTCACATAAGCATAACCAGGGACAAGCGGTCCATGTCGCAGTTTGCTGGCTGGCTGCATGACATTGTCAAGTCCTACAAGAGCACCCATTATGTCCACTTGTGTAGGATGACTGGGGTTAATTTCAACCCTGAAGAATCTGGAAATTTCATGGCAGAATGGGTCATTGCATCTCAAAAATGTAACACATGTATAATGGATAAACGATTATGATAAGATTTTAAATAGATTTCTAACTCGGCCCTACATTATCAACATTTACTAAAGAACATTAGCGACTCTCAAAGAAATGTAATTTTCTAGAATTATTCATTAAGATTTAATAAATACAAAACATATATAAACTGGGAATTATTACAACTAATATGCCAGCCATTTGCGAAGTAGTAGACCCTGCATTACAATAAATGGTGCATTGAATGTGTGTTGATTTATATGAAAGTTAAGTTATTTATGAAAGTAAATATTAATGAAAATTTGACACGCATTCACTGTTTCAAGCGATCATAGATTTAAACTTTGAAAATTGAGACAATTATGAGCATGCAATAATTAAATATTAAATATAGATAAAATATAGATTTGAGAAATACGCACCCAAGAAAGATAGAGTGAGGTAAGCAAGATTATTAGAGAAATTTACACATTAAATTAATTATTCAAATTTAGTTATACAAATGATAGTTTTTACATTTTATAATTTAGATAAGAAATATGAAGAAGAGCTATAGCATGTTATTAGAGTACTCTAGAGTTTGAACACAGACAGGTACCTGTTTTATAAGAAGTTTTCCGAATCCATTGGTTTAGTAGCAAATAGTTCATGAGTGGCAATTCTTTCTTGTATTTAGATGTTTCATTTACTTTAACAGCAGCATCAGCTTTCTCATTTATTTCAGGCAGCAGATCTTCATGGTGAATTTATGATGGGCAATGGAAAGTCCGGCATCTGATAGGCCATCTCCCGATCGAGAATAATCTAGGTGCTTTTAATCAGTCATACCTTGGCAGGAACAATTTATTTTTATATTTTGGAGACTCTCAGTGATCGAGAGCAGAGCTAAAGTTTAAGTGAATGTCTCCAGCCAGATTTCCCAACTCTCGTTCTATGATCTTATATTTTTAGTTTCATTCTAAAATTTTGAAATAGTTTCTGTTTTAATAATATTCTTTCAAATTTTTCAAGGCTTATTTTGTTTTTATGTCCTAATTTTTTTTAGAAACTATTCTACCTGTTTTTGTGGGATTTTTTTGGGGAGGGGGGTTAAATCAATCAAGGATAATTTTACCAATATCTACTTAGTTTTATTAGGTTGATATTAAAAAAACATTGTGGAAGAATTTTGCACTTTTTACTCTAATAGTGCTCTTTCTCATTATATATATCTTGCATTTAGAAGTTTGATATATATGATTAGAATTCTTAATAACAGTGAGGTGGCTGGCTCTTTCAGAAATGTTTCAATAACTTTACTAAAAGTGACTATCCTTTGACTAGATCTCATAAAGTTTTGATCTGCAACTTTCTTTTCTAAAAACTTCCAAAGATTTTTTAGTATGTTTATAATTTTCAGATTTTTGATAAATGAACATTAGCTATAAAAAGTACTAATGGGTTTGTACTAATGTAAAATGAATTACTTTTTATATTCCCAAGAAATAGACAAAGTTTTATTATGAATTTGTTAAATTATATCATTGCTAGAGAAAATGTATATATATATTGTACCGGTCAAACAATGAAACGTTGGGCACCAAATGCTAAAAAAAAATTCTACTATGTAACAGTCAGAAAACGTGTGACTCGTAAACATAGTGCAGAATTAGAGCACCACACAGAACAGCAGCACCATCGAGGTATCGAAGCCATCCGTGGTACTGAGTTCGAACATAGTTTATCGGTTCCACAATACAATCCACGAAACAACGCATCTGATGTGACATTAGTAAATATTTCTTTAGGCATGGTGGTCAGGGATATGCAAGAGATTCATGATTTTATTGTCGAGTTAGCCAATAATCAAACTAATATTAAACATTTATATTTACATAATCGAGGATATATTGTATAGAATGGATATCGAATAAATGAAACGTAACTGCAGACGTATAGTTTAAAATTATTTATTAACACATTTTAATAAGATCATTTACTAATAATATTTTATGGATTAAAAGCTTCAGTAGTGGCATTTGCGACATGATTATATTTTAAAGAATACATTTATTTGTTTACAAAAGGAATTCACTTATTTGAAGGCGTAATCTAGCTACTTAAAATTCTCGAGTAAGTATTTTAATGCATGCCTGGAGGGATTTATATCTTTGCAATTCAAGAGTCTAAAGTAAGGTTTATAAGATTAGCGGCAGACATATATTTATTTACTTAAAATATTTATTTATAACTAAGGGCAAACATTTATTTGAGAGTGAATTACGAAGATAATGCAGAGGCGGAGTGATATATAGAATAATAAAATTAAGTAAAGGAACATGTGGTACGCTTTAGAATGGCAATATGGAATGGCTGTATATCGAAACTGCAATGCCATGAATGAGTTTATAAGAATGTCAGGCTGGTCTCTGCCATCGGCCCT
This sequence comes from Epiperipatus broadwayi, assembly GCA_028023455.1. Taxonomy (NCBI): domain Eukaryota; kingdom Metazoa; phylum Onychophora; class Udeonychophora; order Euonychophora; family Peripatidae; genus Epiperipatus; species Epiperipatus broadwayi. Next base: position 3,947,957 of record JAQFVV010012489.1, on the reverse strand, counting down.
ACGAAGTAAGGTGTCACATAAGCATAACCAGGGACAAGCGGTCCGTGTCACAGTTTGCCCTCTGGCTGCATGACATCGTCAAATCCTATGGGAGCACCCATTATGTCCGCTTGTGTAGGATGACTGGGGTTAATTTCAACCCTGAAGAATCCGGAAATTTCACGGCAGAATGGGTCATCGCATCTCTAAAACGTAACACATGTATAATGTATAAACGATTATGATAAGATGTAAATAGATTTCTAACTCGGCCCTTCATTATCAACATTTTCTAAAGAACTTTGGTGACTCTCATAGAAATGTAATTTTATGGAATTATTCATTAAGATTTAATAAATGCAAAACATATATAAACTGGGGATTATTACAACTAATACACCAGCCATTTGCGAAGTTGTAGACCCCTGCATTGCAATAAATGAAGCATTGAATGCATGTCATTTATATGAAAATTAAATTATTTATGAAAGTAATGTTAATGAAATCTGACACGCACTCACTATTTCAAGTGATCATAGATTTAAACTTTGAAAACTGAGACAATTATGAGCATGCAGTAATTAAATAGTAAATATAGATAAAAGGTAGATTTTAGAAATACACACCCAAAAAAGATAGAATGAGGTAAGCTAGGTTATTAGAGAAATTTACACATTAAGTTAATTATTCAGTTTTAGTTATACATATGGTAGTTTTTACATTTTATAATTTAGATAAGTAGTATGAAGAAGAGCTATAGCATATTATTAGAGTACTCTAGAGTTTGAACACAGACAGGTATCTGTTTTATAAGAAGTTTTCTGAGTCCATTGGTTTAGTAGCAAATAGTTCATGAGTGGCAATTCTTTCTTGTATTTAGATGTTTCATTTACTTTAACAGCAGCAGCAGCTTTCTCATTTATTTCAGGCAGCAGATCTTCATGGTGAATTTATGATGGGCAATGGAAAGTTTGGCATCTGATAGGCCATCTCCTGATAGAGAATAATCTAGGTGCTTTTACTTGTTCATACCTTGGCAGGAACAATTTATTTTTATATTTTGGAGACTCTCAGTGATCGAGCAGAGAGCTAAAGTTTAAGTGAATGTCTCCAGCCAGTCTAAGATGGCCTCTTTTCTTATCTTGATCTTTCACATTTTTGTTAAGGTGTTTTTAGGTTCTACTTAATCTGCCCTGAGGATAATCAATGCATTTTGTTGGTTTTAATTATAAAGAAAGCTGCCGTTCTATTGTTTACATTTTACATTTACTAATTACATTTTGGGAAATTTTTCTTTAATTAAACTATTATCTATCACTGACCTATGCCTTTTAATTAAATATTACATCAGATTTTTTATAATTATTATTAAATGAAATTTAAACAAAGCAATAAATATGAACTTTATAATCCAAAATAAATGATTAAAATTATACAAAATTATATAACTAAAAGAAATCTAAATTATATTATTTTATCCCTATTTATTGCCTTTAATTTGAGATCGAAATGTCTGCATGTTTATGCTGAATTCTACATATATTTATACATTTTTAATATTGCTACACACACAATTCGATACCAAAAAGTTTAAATTTGGGCGGGATAGACCGGTCAGTGAGAGACAACAGAAAAGGTGAAACTTAAGATTCGAATATGAATCTTATTGTTTCATTTCTCCATAATTCCTGTGAACAATTAAGGAAGAACAAAGGAGGCAAGAAAAAGAGAAAAAAAATTTTTTTTGCATTACATAATTTAAATACGAAAAAAAATATTATTTTTTTACAGATATATTGAAATATAGAAAGCAGAGATTACATGAATCAACGAACAATTTATATACCCGGATCTAGAATTTATAGTTTAATTACAATGGCCTAATTTGGCTGTGTCTGGTTAAAATCATAGTAATAATTAGTTAAACTGAATGTATATATATATATATATATATATATATATATATATATATATATATATATATATATATATATATATATATATATATATATATATAATGTATTTTCAAAAGTGCTTCAAAAAAAAAACAAGTATTTCTACCATTTATACGTTGTGGGAAGTTATAGATATCTGTCATTTAAAAGTAATTAACAGGGAGGGGATTCTATCATTCTTTAATCTATAATATCAGCGTTAATTTCAATTATTGCATGGCCATTTGAGTAGTTTAAATCATACCAGTACGAAGAGTTATTAATTCAGATAGGTAATAAATTTCCATTTCTTAGTATTAAAACTTGTATATTATATTAATTTAAGCGTTGCGTGTATACGGGCCTTCTATAGATTCTCATATCTATCTTTTTGTGCTTCATTCCATGGGGTCTCGGTAAGACCCGAACCCCAGATCTTACTCTCCACGTCCAAGAACAGGGTCGGTAATCCCTTTTGATTTCTTCGGCACTAGATATATGATTGCATGGGGACTGCTCCGGAAGAAACATTCTGGCCCATGGCAACTTCATAAAGTGCATTCTTCATCTTATGACTCGACTCTGCCTAAAGTTTGCAGTTAAGTCAGTCATCTTTCTTCGTTCACATAATTTGAAGCACGTTCTTCGATCCTAAAATGGATTTCAACAAATCGCCATAATATACACACCGCTCCTCCACTTTTCCTTCTAGTTAAACCCTATCTATGCTCTTAAATCATACTGTTATGATTTTGCTAAATGGTTAGTCACAAATTGTATATTTTCTATTAATATTCAAAGGTGCGCCATTTTGCGACACCATTCTCATGTCCCACACACATATTTGTTTCGCAAATGCAGATATTGAGTTACTTGTCAAATGTCATTACCATAAAATCAATAATCGTAAAGTGCTATCTTTTACTAAATATCATACTTAATAACTGGAAACAGCCCTATTCTTATGCTATCAAAAATCATGTTTATTTCTCGTATTAACTATTGACATAAATCGCCGCAATAAACAAACCTATTAGTTATTTGTCATTGCAGCGTAACTTAAATAAGTACACTTGATTTGTATTACTGTGAGAGGGTTTAATGGAAAGAAAACGTGAAATTTATAGTTGACAGATAACGCCATTACTCTGTTATATTTATATTAAGCTAATTTAATAAATCTTTCATACATTTAAAATATCAGAGTCATTGTTTCATTTATTGAATAATAATAATGTGTTATGTTATATAGCAAGGTTTAAGGTACTAGATGATAAAATTCCGCTAATCATAATAATATATCTATAATAAGTCACTTCCAGTTAGAGTCTTTTTATGTTTCCGCTTTGTGAGTGCCGGCTGGGAAAGATGGGATTGGTTCGTGTATCATCAGCAGCATTGCTCATAAGTTGCCAGAGCTGGAAAATGGGTAAATAGGGCAGAGTTCATGAGTGTGCCTGACCTAGGTATCTCGCACATGGTTGGACTCGCGGTGCTTTTGCCTAGATGCTAGCTCGTGTTGAATGAACAGACGAAACTGACCGGTACATGCTAATTTTTTTTTTCTTAAGGAGTTTAAACAAAACATACGCTTGATCGGCAGTCTTGGTAGGACGCCATCTGTGGACATAAATACAAGCGTTAGCAAGTTTTTTAACTTGCATTTTTGTTTATCATAAATGTACCTTTGAGGTCTTTCTTGCAATGATATAGATTGCAGAGGCTTCTACTATGTGGTGATGCTGAACTGAGATCAGACCCATGTAGCTATCTGGTTTGCTATGCTGAGTTTGAAGACATTACGTGTCTAAAAATTCACGCTTGCAAGCTGAATAGAAATTGTTTCATAAACGCTCAGAGTTTGTATTCAGATCTAGTTTCTTTATTCCTGTCTTTCACTGACGATAGCAAATAGCTTGAAATCATGATCTGAAAGTGGAATTATAGTTAGAGATAGTGAATACTAACTACTCTGACGTTTATGTAAACAAAACATACACTTGATTGGCAGTCTTGGTAGGACGCCATCTGTGGACATAAATACAAGCGTTAGCAAGTTTTTTAACTTGCATTTTTGTTTATCATAAATGTACCTTTGAGGTCTTTCTTGCAATGATATAGATTGCAGAGGCTTCTACTATGTGGTGATGCTGAACTGAGATCAGACCCATGTAGCTATCTGGTTTGCTATGCTGAGTTTGAAGACATTACGTGTCTAAAAAATTCACGCTTGCAAGCTGAATAGAAATTGTTTCATAAACGCTCAGAGTTTGTATTCAGATCTAGTTTCTTTATTCCTGTCTTTCACTGACGATAGCAAATAGCTTGAAATCATGATCTGAAAGTGGAATTATAGTTAGAGATAGTGAATACTAACTACTCTGACGTTTATGTAAACAAAACATACGCTTGATTGGCAGTCTTGGTAGGACGCCATCTGTGGACATAAATACAAGCGTTAGCAAGTTTTTTTAACTTGCATTTTTGTTTATCATAAATGTACCTTTGAGGTCTTTCTTGCAATGATATAGATTGCAGAGGCTTCTACTATGTGGTGATGCTGAACTGAGATCAGACCCATGTAGCTATCTGGTTTGCTATGCTGAGTTTGAAGACATTACGTGTCTAAAAAATTCATGCTTGCAAGCTGAATAGAAATTGTTTCATAAACGCTCAGAGTTTGTATTCAGATCTAGTTTCTTTATTCCTGTCTTTCACTGACGATAGCAAATAGCTTGAAATCATGATCTGAAAGTGGAATTATAGTTAGAGATAGTGAATACTAACTACTCTGACATTTATGTAAACAAAACATACGCTTGATTGGCAGTCTTGGTAGGACGCCATCTGTGGACATAAATACAAGCGTTAGCAAGTTTTTTAACTTGCATTTTTGTTTATCATAAATGTACCTTTGAGGTCTTTCTTGCAATGATATAGATTGCAGAGGCTTCTACTATGTGGTGATACTGAACTGAGATCAGACCCATGTAGCTATCTGGTTTGCTATGCTGAGTTTGAAGACATTACGTGTCTAAAAAATTCACGCTTGCAAGCTGAATAGAAATTGTTTCATAAACGCTCAGAGTTTGTATTCATATCTAGTTTCTTTATTCCTGTCTTTCACTGACGATAGCAAATAGCTTGAAATCATGATCTGAAAGTGGAATTATAGTTAGAGATAGTGAATACTAACTACTCTGACGTTTATGTAAACAAAACATACGCTTGATTGGCAGTCTTGGTAGGACGCCATCTGTGGACATAAATACAAGCATTAGCAAGTTTTTTAACTTGCATTTTTGTTTATCATAAATGTATCTTTGAGGCTTCTACTATGTGGTGATGCTGAACTGAGATCAGACCCATGTAGCTATCTGGTTTGCTATGCTGAGTTTGAAGACATTACGTGTCTAAAAAATTCACGCTTGCAAGCTGAATAGAAATTGTTTCATAAACGCTCAGAGTTTGTATTCAGATCTAGTTTCTTTATTCCTGTCTTTCACTGACGATAGCAAATAGCTTGAAATCATGATCTGAAAGTGGAATTATAGTTAGAGATAGTGAATACTAACTACTCTGACATTTATGTAAACAAAACATATGCTTGATTGGCAGTCTTGGTAGGACGCCATCTGTGGACATAAATACAAGCGTTAGCAAGTTTTTTAACTTGCATTTTTGTTTATCATAAATGTACCTTTGAGGTCTTTCTTGCAATGATATAGATTGCAGAGGCTTCTACTATGTGGTGATGCTGAACTGAGATCAGACCCATGTAGCTATCTGGTTTGCTATGCTGAGTTTGAAGACATTACGTGTCTAAAAAATTCACGCTTGCAAGCTGAATAGAAATTGTTTCATAAACGCTCAGAGTTTGTATTCAGATCTAGTTTCTTTATTCCTGTCTTTCACTGACGATAGCAAATAGCTTGAAATCATGATCTGAAAGTGGAATTATAGTTAGAGATAGTGAATACTAACTACTCTGACGTTTATGTAAACAAAACATACGCTTGATTGGCAGTCTTGGTAGGACGCCATCTGTGGACATAAATACAAGCGTTAGCAAGTTAAAAAACTTGCTAACTTGCATTTTTGTTTATCATAAATGTACCTTTGAGGTCTTTCTTGCAATGATATAGATTGCAGAGGCTTCTACTATGTGGTGATGCTGAACTGAGATCAGACCCATGTAGCTATCTGGTTTGCTATGCTGAGTTTGAAGACATTACGTGTCTAAAAAATTCACGCTTGCAAGCTGAATAGAAATTGTTTCATAAACGCTCAGAGTTTGTATTCAGATCTAGTTTCTTTATTCCTGTCTTTCACTGACGATAGCAAATAGCTTGAAATCATGATCTGAAAGTGGAATTATAGTTAGAGATAGTGAATACTAACTACTCTGACGTTTATGTAAACAAAACATACGCTTGATTGGCAGTCTTGGTAGGACGCCATCTGTGGACATATATATATATATATAAAATTCTTAGAATAGGATTAGTTAGTACAATATAAAAAAAAAATTTGAGAGTAATAGTAATTAAAACAGTAATATATATAACAAAATTTCTATCTAAAACCCTATTTGACTAAAGTACATTCCGGACATACAATGAAACAAAAAACAAAAACATTAAAAAAAAATGCCTTGACTAGGAGTTTTCAAGTGACGACCAAAAGAATGACAAAAATTTTCAAAATTTAGTACACAATCTTGTTATATAAAACTATATATATATATGAAATATAATTTGGGGGTGTGAATATTTGTTCGACTGTTTAATCCAGAAAAAATATTTTTGCACATCTATATAATGAAAAAAAAATTCTATGCTTGGGCTACAACACAATTTCTCCAGGTATATGGGTTTCCAAGAAAATATATAGCAATGCAATGCATATAAAAATTTTCAAACACATATATTCCCTTTTGAGATACTACATTGTACATACACATCACACAGATACACCTATGTACATATATATGCAGCACTACATATCCAAATACATAAATTTTATATACACACACATTTCCATATACACTACACAGTACTACATACTATTGGAAAAGACAGAAAAACAAAAAAAAATATCCATACACGTGCTAAATTCTTTCACTTTGCTTTTAAAATAAAACAAACATTATATACTCAATTTAGCAAAAATAAAATTATACATATATTTCTTTTTTTTTTTAAAAAAAAATCATCTCCTGCATAACCACTCACTGCTCCCACACTTTCTATATATCTGCCCAACTATAGTTTAGCTGAAAATTTAGCTTTTGCTTGCTGAAAAAAAAATTAGTTTATTTAAGATTTTATACTAATCTAGCAATTTCTTTTAATTTCTCTTGGTTGCACCCATGCATCTAAAAGAAAACTCATAGTCTGGTTATTACATGTTTAAAATTGATACATCATAGCATTAAGCCAAAAAAATTTGCTCTCAATAATTTTTTTCTGAGTTCGAACCCTCCACTTCCAATATTTTTGCATTTGACTCACTACTGGTTAGCAAAATTTCTTTTAATAAGGGCATCAGCTAAGACAGAGTGATAAATGATTTATGAATTATTTATACATTTTTCATATATGTCTCAAGAACAAAAAACTTTATATATGACATTGAAGAAAAAATACATATGTACTATGGTTGTAGTACATGGGTTTTAACTTTAAACAATGAATTTTACACTTTGAACACATTATTTTAAACATATCAAACATGGAAAAAAGAAAAGCTATATCTCTTACAACTTTTTTTTTTTAAAAATACATATAAACAGACTTCAGTACTCAGGGTATGTGGGTGTTTATATCGAAGCCCCATGTTGGGTGCCAAGCCCATGAAAAAAAAATTCTATGTACTGGTCAAAACCTGTTTATCCATCTAACATGAGCTGGAACTCATAAAATGTACTTCAAACCCAGTCAAGCCCAAGATTTAGGTTAGAGACCAGCCTTGATTTGAACCCACTCTCTAAGTCCCAGATCTAACACCTAATAAATAACATAATAGTGATGGCACAGGAGAATTAATCTTAATCTGGCTGACTAGCAAAGCTGAGCAAAACAATGAGACATCTATTAACTATGACTATTTATTAAAATATATATAAGCAAGGCTGTAATATGTGGAAGTGGAGAAAAAGAAGGAATTCAAACTACTCAAATAAGTTAGACAATAAGATATATTTTAATATAATGAAAAATTAGTTATATACATTTATAAATTAAGTACATTAGTATGTGCATGAATGAGCAAGCGGTAGATAATTACATAGTGTCATTCACGCTATTATTTCTCATATGCTCTTTATTAGCTAAATAATATATTACAAATAAACACACATCTTTGGTGGGTCCAATATTAAAATGCCAATCGAATATTAAAAAGAATTATGATAATACTGCCATTAACCCTTTGATTGATGGTTCAGAAATGTGGTGACTAAAATATGATTGAGGAGAGCATTCTGAAATTCATTATACATATGATATAAATTATTTTCACACCATTGAGGTCATAAAAATAAACAAGAGACAGTTGAAAAATTATATTTGAAACTATGACAAAAATATTTATTGAAAAATTATTTAAACAATAGTAAGACGAATGCTTTATTTTCCCCAAGGCATATAGATGCTCTTAAATAGATATATATATCACGATGGTGAGATTGTATATGATTGAAATAAACTTAATTAATAAATAGAAGTAATTGGCATTTATATATATATCTTTTAAGCAAAGCTTAATTTTAATATTAGAGCATTAAAACTGGGTCATGAAGCAAAAGAAAAATGAAATCTCACACTCCCTTCTTGGGTAGTGCTTAGAGAAAAGTGGATAGGCATGGTGTGGCCCAGACTTTTGCTGGTATAACCGACATGAGAGGCCTTTTATCTACGAAGTGTATATGCATAGCATGTGCCAAACTTATGGGATTACCACCAAAGGCTTTTGATACGAAGAAAGAATATGCATAGCATGTGCCAAATTTATGGGATCACCACCAGAGGCATTTTTATATGAAGACTTGAGAAGAAATCTATGGGTTCGAACTCATCATAACCCCCAGATTAAGAAGCACATATATATAGAACAAAATTAGGCTATATGACAGAAACGCAGTACGAATGAATGTCTCTAACGATATGAGATAAGTTTTACTGCCTTAAAAATAAATGACCCTTGTTTGAATACTATAATACGCCATGCAATTATAATATATATAGAGAGAGAATATTTCATTTAATAAAATATATGTTAAGATTTTATATAGCAAAAGAAACATTAAGATTTAGATTTCAAATTAATAAAATACACATTAAGATTTGATTAAGTAAAAGAGACATTAAGATTCACCCCCCTTCCCTTTCCCACTATTTAAAACAATTCAATTCCACCTTCATGGATTTTACAATAACTGGAATACATAGCATATATTTTAAGAGTATATATAAAAAAATAACTAGCAGTTATATATATATATATAACAATTAAGTCACCTTTTTAGAATTTAATAAATAATTATAAAATCAATGTTTCAGAGCGTTAATTAGCTTGAGTTTTGGATTTTCAGAGTTAAACAAATCAATTTTTATATTAAAACGAACCTAAAATGTTGATTCATTAAACAATTTGGCGAACGTATTAATTTACAATGTACTACATATATTATATATATATATTTTAAGGGGATGTGAATAACCTTTGTATGAAGGTTTAGAAGAAGAAAAAAATGACAGAAAATTCAATTTGTAAGATTGTATTAGATTGACATATAATAAATATATATAAATAAATGACCGCACCAAAATTAAAAAGTTAAGAGCATATGAGATAGGATTAGATATAAAGAAATTATTTGAGAGCAAAATTACATTCACAGATTTTATATATATATATATATATATATATATATATATATATATATATATATATATATATATATATATATAAAAGCAAAGTTAAAGAATGCATGAAAAGAGATCTTGATAGATTATTTAGACTAAATTAACTATTAGGTGGCAGCTTGGAAATTTACCTTGCAATTTTAAAATCCATTTTAAAGTATGGCACGTGCACGGCGATTGAAATGCAAGTACTTTGGGGGCTGGAAACTTCTATTAGCATTCTAAAGTTCTTTATCGAATCTTTACTTTGTTTCAGGGCAGCAGTTAGATGGTACATTAGTGGGAAGAATGACCCACCAGGGTCAGCAAGAGGGTGGATTTACTGCTACATCATTTTAAGTTTCAAGCAAAACGAAATGTTTATAATACCTCTCTCTAAAAGTAACTAATCTCCCCTGTGATTCAAAATTCAGTCATTTTATACTTTTTTTTTTATCAGTTGTTTTTGAAGATGCAATTGTAAGATAACGTCTAAAAATAAATTCAAATCTATTTCCACATTAGAAATAGATTTGACAACATGTTTTTAACACAAATAAATCTTTAATCTACTTAATCCCATTTTAAGTAAAACTTTAATTAAAAACAATACCGCCCTTTAATTATTTTTGGACAATTAAGAACAGTCACATCTTCCATACTGGATTTTATAATAGTTTAATAGAAAACAAGCAATTTAAAAAGAAAAAGCTAAAAATGACATATAATAAATATTTAAAAACATCAATATTTTGTTAGTAAGTTTTTCTCCTATATATATATATATATATATATATATATTTGATCCACATCTATAATACTTTAATAAAAAAAAACTAATAATTAATAAAAAGAATTAATAATAATTTTAAAACATGTTATTGAAACATTAAATTTTATAATTTAGGCGCGCATCTCAAATATATACATGAAATATATATACACGGCAAAAGGAGCGGGATGAGAAATAGGGATTTGAACACAGGTTAGTAGGTAGAAACATGAAGCACAATCTTAAGCTAAGATTGACTGCTTCAATATATATATATATATATATATATATTTAATATATAGATATGACTGCTTCAATATATATATATATATTAGTATTCCATTTAAGATATTGAACAGAATATTAATATTGCCATTAGCTGTTTTTTTATATATTCCATTCATGTTTTTGTCTATTAGAATATGAATTATGAATGTGATAAAACTTTGTAAATTGTTTGGTGAAGAAAACATAAATCAATGATTTTGTATACACATCATTTTCTGAATGGAACATTCATCTATAAACTGAAAAACTTTTATTCTCAATTGTGTATCCAGTGGTTACTATAAAAATAAAAATGTCATATAAATTCAGAAGCAATAAAATAATCCAAAAAAAAAAGAGAATATGATCAGTTTGGATGATGAAGTTCATACACATTGTATATATAAATTTTACCTTTTCAAATAGTAATTGGTATATCACTTTTACCTATCTTTGATAAGAATTGATTAATTTGACAGATGGTTTGAAACAAAGATAGCAATAGTGTAGTTAATAAACATTCTATTGGGAATCCATATTAATCAAGAAATTTTGAAATGATTCTTATTATAAAAACAGTCTTATTGGTTGGAAATTTATAAAAAATTGGCACAGCTGTGAACAATCTATATATCTTAATATTCAGAGCTGAAACTCTACTTTTACCAAACCATACAGGGAGGGAAATTATAATTAAGAGCCTTCTGAGATTACTTTACAATTAATTTGTAGAATTTTTCATGTTTGATATTGCTATACTCTCAGTGTTAAATTGCAATAATTTTATTGTATTCAAAAGCTGAAGAGATTACTCTATAGTTTTTGTTACAATAATATATGACTTCTTTTATATTTCTGGTAAATTTATTTTTCAGCATATCATTAACATTTACATTAATGTTTTTTTTTGTGTGTGTTTTATAATTTGATGTCTTTAACGAATAATTCATCACAATGAAGTCTGATTTCTATGTGGTAATATGAATGTTATTTACCCACTCCAACAATTAACATGATTGCCACTTATATGCTTTTAAATAAAGTATAAGAATTTCATGTGAGATAAGAGTTATGCTATTGCCTGCCATATTTAACTTATATTTTGGAATCAGAACCCCAAAAGTAGAAAATTTTGTCATGTTCTAATATGCAAATTTCTAATTTGTTTTCTTCATATAGTTGGCTTATAATTTTTTATTATCAAGAATTTATTAAACTTCATATATGCAGGGTTAAAGTTTTGCTATGATGCTAAATGTTGCCATATTATTAATTTAATATTAGTCACACTTTTTCCTGTTTAAGTTCCTTATATGTTGTTCAAGTCTTTCAAAGTACCCAAATCTGGCTATGGATTCTTGCTGCTTTATGTATATCGGTGATGGCTTTCAACTTTGTTTTTCTTTAATTGTTCAACTTGATTAGCTGTCATGTGGTATTATAGCTCATCTGGGGAGTTATAAGCTGATCTCATATTCTTGTTTTATTTAATTTCTTCATCAATATCTGTGCTGGAGCTATATTGTTGTCCTTATAAAGTGTATCACATCTTGTCAGCAATAGATTGAAGGCTACAAAAGTAGCACTTTTTTCATGGCGAATTCTCCCTTGTTAGAGCATAAATAAAATGGAAAACTGCTTAAATTCCATTGAAATGGTTTTGAACTGCTTAAATCCCATTGAAATGGTTTTTGAATTGCAATGGATTATATTAAGGACTTTTTTTTTTTATATATAAAATAATATTTATATATTGTACTTAGTGAGAGATCCAAAAGTAGCAAATATATTGTTTAATTTTTTTAATTCAAAATATTAACACTCTAATTCCTAAGAGATCATTTTTTAAATAAAATCGGCTACATTCTTCAAAAATTTGTCACAGTTTCTAATTTTAAAAATTGATTTTTTTTTTTTTTTTTTTTTTGAGGAATACATAATAAAATTATAGAATTGGGTTTATTCGATTTCAGAAGTTTTTTTGTTTTTAAGTTTTCTATTTTTTGTCTTTTACTTAATTTATCATTTTTAAAAAAAAAAAAAAAAAGCAAAGCAAAAAGAATTGTACTATATTGCATAATTTATGCTAGATTTTAAAACACTCGACACTTACACATTAATAAAATTAAAAATTTATTCTTGTAGTTATTAAAAAAAAATAGAAATAAAATATTTATGAAAGGAAGGAAAAAACCGTAGTGACAATCAATAAAGTTTATACGCTTTCGGTGTAAACATATTTAAAAAAAAAACGTCAGAAAACAACTTTTAACTAATAATTGATTATAATGTATTAATATTATTTTAGTTTGTGCATACATGCATATATATCAAAATAATTAACATTATTTTATGTAAAAAGAAAGTACTTAAAGAAATTCTTTCTTCAAATTGGGATATTTATTATGAAAATAAATATTTCTCCAATTTCATATATTGTCTGAATAATCTATAGTATGTTTCATACATATGAAAGGCTTCATGATGTAACCATAATATATTTACTATCATATTTTCTGATATGAGTTTGGAAACAAGAAGAGGTATATAAACAATTTTTCAATTCAAATTAGTCTCTTTTTTATGGTACACAACCCATAGTCAACCTAGTTACATTAAATAATGGCCAATGAATGGATATATAGATATTCTTTAATAAAGAGTGAAACAAGGATGGAATAATGCTCAAAGCTTCATTACTCAGAATTGATTGAGTCTGGGAGTTAATGTGTTTTATTCACTGCTACTTTATAAGGAAGTGTTAGGGATCTCTTTGTCCTGCAGTGAACTATTTAAGCCCATCTTACTTTTAATGCAATACACCTAAAATGCAAAACATAAGTTTGATAATCAGAGAGAAACTTTAAACCAAAATATTATTATTATTAACAATATTTAATAATGTGGAAAGCCATTGATTATACTGCATAGCTCTAAATTTAAGATACAAAAATAAATTATTTTATTGTTAAGTACTGTTAAACTACCTTCATCTAGGATATGAATTATTCAGTTAAATGTTTTGATCAGAAAGTTTAAAATATATAAACCATGCCTCCTCATTGACAAAGATAATTTGTTTTTGTTTATATTGACTTTTAAAGCTTATCAAATTTATTCTTAGTTAAAAACTTTATCAAAGTATAATACTAAATTTTATGGATATCTGTTTTTATAGCCAGAAATTTCAATAGATATTTATCTCAGTTTTGTTTAATTTAAGAGATTTGTTAACTTTAATGATTTTGTATATACAAACTGATATTTAGTATATGTGGCATACACTTTCACACATAGTAAAAAAAGCATCATTAGAACATTCTGTAAAAAATTGATTTTTAACTAAGTATTGATTCAGTCATTTAAATAAAGGTTACATGACTTCCTGACTGCTTAACTATAAGACTATGTTTAATTTTATTTTATGGCTTTATTTGATAAATAATCCTTAATATTTTTTTAATAAACTGCACACGCGATTCTTGTAAAGTTTGAAGAGTGTTAGTTATGAATAAATTATAGAAAATAAAATACTATTTAAATATTCCATTTTAGACTGTTTAAAATTAGTGACATAGTAGAAGTAGATAATACTCTCCAGCTTTATCACAGATCAATTAGTGAGAGTTTGAGAGATATTCACCCTAGATTTACTTTCTAGCTAATAATCACTTGATACTTACTTTCAAGCCAATATTGTATTAGTTAACTAGCATGTCTACAAGTTAGCTACCTGACAAAAATTTCAAACCTTATGGGGAAAAAATTATTAGTTATAGGCATTTCATGCAGTATTGTTGTTCAATGAGGCACTTCACTAATAATGCATTAAATAAACTGTTATCATAAAGTAATGTTTGATATAAATCTCTTCACATTAATGTGCAATATTAAGCATTTATTTGCATCTTGTACTATTTAATAATATTTATATATATATATATATATATATATATATATATATATATATATATATATATATATATATATATATATATATATATATATATATATATAATTTACATTTCTTGTCCATTAATAATATAATTATTAATGTGTTGTGTTATCATGTTTTATCCTATTTGTATATAAAAATTCTAAATATCTCTATATCAAATTTCCACTTGCATTTTTAATTTAAGATAATAAGTAATCATAATTGAATAGATTATTCTATATATTTCATTTAATAAGACATCTGCATAGGAAGACAATTTTATATTTCTTTATGACAAAATTAATTTTAGTAAAATACATAGTAGACATCTCATTGCATAGTTATTAAGGGGATAAATTGCATAAGATAGAATATAATGTATTGATATTGAATGAAATAATTAAAAAAAAAAACATCTGTGATATTTTTATTAATTAAATGTAAAAAGTACCATTTATAGTTGAAACTATTTGTATTCTATATAAAATTGTTATATAACATTTGAACAATCACTAATTTAAA
Source organism: Epiperipatus broadwayi (assembly GCA_028023455.1). NCBI lineage: Eukaryota > Metazoa > Onychophora > Udeonychophora > Euonychophora > Peripatidae > Epiperipatus > Epiperipatus broadwayi. The sequence goes on along the minus strand of JAQFVV010012489.1, from coordinate 3,932,639 downwards.
AAAAGTATGAATAATAAATATTATTGTTTTTAATTTGTGAGATGTCTTCAAGAAAGGCTTATATTAATCATCATTTATAAATTTAGTTTAACAAAAGTTTTATAAAATAATAGTATTATAATTTTATAATCCATATTTATCAACTGGGTTGAATGCAGAAAAATAAGATTGAATTTTTTTTTTACATGCTTGATTTTTTTTTTTGAAAATAGCTGTACTATTCATCTAATATTTATCAGAAAATGGATATATTGATACTGTATCTAGAAAGTAAAAATAAGGGTAGAATTATATTTATACAATCTTCTTAATTTTTCTTATATTGAAGATTATTGGAATGGACTTTATCCTGTAATAGGCTATTTGATATCTGTTTTATCTGACTTTTATATAAATACTTGGTCTGTTTAGGTTTATATTTGTGATATATAAATGATTTGTACATGTTATTAAATTATATACAAAATATTAATGTAGGTTATGATAAATTATTTTGTTCATTGGGGTTTTAATGTCTAAGCAAAAAAAAAAATTCTTCAAGACTAACTCAACAAATCAATATTTAAAATCTTTTTTTTTAAGTGTCATAGCATCGGCCGGGACATGAACCGCAACCTGCGCATCTGCCTGCTAGTGCAAGGCAGTCACACTGACCTTTCGACCACCAATCTTAGGAAGCTGTTATTAGTAAAGTGTCATTAATCTTCAAGCAAATGCAATAAATAAATTGAGACAGAAATTTATAAAACATAAGTATCCAGTTTTTGTAGACAAAAATAAGTTCAATTTTTTGAGAAAGTTTAATAATTGTATGGAACATTCATATCTCTGTGAATACATATACATTTGAGTGGGGTTTCTTTATAACATTCTACCAATATCTTTATATGGACAAATACATTAAAGGTGTTCAAATAATAAACAAATTCTTTTCTTTTAGTCATTACTTACTCTTTTCTAAATGGATAATTTTTAGGGCAAAATAGATTGCTCTGAAAGAATTATGTACTGCTTAAATACTATAATTATATATATATATATTCTGAATCTCAGAATTATTTTTATGTAACTACAAATATTAATTGAAAATAAATCTATAGTTCTAAGTCCTAATTAAATGTAACTTTTTGCATCAGTCTGTTCTGTATTGATTTATTATTTAATGAAGTATTATATTAAGATGAATATAGCCATATTAATTCTAGAAAATAAAGAAAAGCTTGCAAAACCAAGTACTATTCATTGTCTCAAAAAATACAAAGATTACTAAATGTCAGCATTAGGAATATCATCCAAGACATAAGATTTTTTAAAAACAAACTTGAGTAAAATGTGAGAATAAAAAAAATGATAGAAAGATATGTAGAATTGACAGATATCATCCATTAATCTTTGTATTAAGAAAATTGCATATTTAATCACATCCAATTATCAAAGCAGACGTCAAAGCAAAATGTTTTTGCATTTACTTGGCGACATACAATATGTTATTTCCCTCTCACTTTCATCCATTTTTAATGAATCCAGTATCTCTTAGTTGTACAATCTCTAGCTTAACACTGTTGTTTCTTAACATCTTATGACTGATAATATCATTATTGTTGTTATATATTTGCTAATATTATTACCTTATTGTTTTTGTTGATTTTCTATTAGTAATATTTATTTAATATTTTAACTCAGTAATTTTACAGTTAATAATCAGTTGTCTAAAATCCCCGTTCTTGTACAGGTGATTTATGTTATTGTAGTTATATGTTCCATTATCTATTTAATTGTTATTGATCTATCTTTTTATTATTGTTCTTTATATCTTTATAGTTAGTATAGTTTTATTGTTTTTTTGTTTTTTGATAATTTATATAGTTTTATTGTTAGCATTTATTTTTTACATATTTTTTTACACTGTTAGTAATTTGCTATTTTTAATTTTATTCTTGTTATAATTGAATTTTTCTTTTTTATTTTTTGCATAAATTAATAAATAACGACTAAAGTATTTACATAATAACAAATAAAATAATGCTAAATCAATGTAAAAAAGCTGCTATTTTTTTTCAATAATGTTTCCGTACCTTGTTTACTTTTAATGTATAGCATTAAAAAAGAAAAATCAAATGATTAAGTCATGTGACATTCTAGCACTTGTGCAATTAAAGCATTGAGTATTTTTATATGAATGTTAACATATATATATTGTACCCTTACTTCTCGATGTATAATATAGTTTGAAATACAACTAGCTCAATTAAATTGTAATGCTTAATTAAAATTTGCATATCTATCTTTAATATACTTTTATATTATCATATTCTAATTAAATTTATTATCAATTATCAAAATCAATATATTCTATATTATGTGCTAATTAAATAAGTATTTATTAAAATCATGAGACTGTGAAGTAAAGTTACAAAGCAATAAGTAGATTTACATTGAGTCAATATCTCCCAAGACATTGTCTCAATGGCATAAGAATACTATTACCTCCTTATTAACTTACTACTACATCTACAGCATTCTTATGGCTTTTAATAAAATAAACTATCTTTAATAATAATAAAATAAATAAATCTTAACTTTTAATTTTTTAAAATATAATTAAATAATCTCAGGTTCTTCTAATTATCTTAAAGTAATGATAACTCATGTAAATAAGTATGATATGGGATTTTATATCAAACCTAAATACACCTAACTTATTTTAATAATTATAATACTAATCTTAGAGTATAATTTAATCTTATCTATTTCTGTTATATCGTCAATCATTAAATAAAGAATAATATGTATATCTTTTATTTTCATATAGCATCTTAATTTTGGAATAGATCAAAATCTTATAATTCAATAATCTGTGGCAATAAATAATATTGTACTCTTATATTATGCATTATAATTACTCTATGACCATTGTAATATGATATAATAATGTCAATCAATTCTCATAAAATGATAATCAGGAATATATTGTATTTATTTCTAAAATAATATTAATAAATTCACATTGTGCAAATATTATGTTTCTTCAAATTATCTGCTGTCAAATGCTGTGGTGTAAAATAATGAACTCGACACACTTTTAAAACAAATTAAACAAGTTTATTTACATTAACTTCAACTAAAAAAATTTATTTACAATATTTATAGTTCAAAATTAGAAAACAAAAAAAAAAAAAAAATAAGAAAATAATAATACAAAATGTTTACACTGTTATTAATTCATACTCCTAATAAGTAATTATACATTCTTTAAAATGCTGTACTAATAACATTGAAGTATGTTTTCAAAACTTAGACTTTAAACAAATATTAGTGAACTTCAATTATTACACAGAAAAATTTATGTAAATAATATTTATGTAGCATATGTAAACAATTAAACTTTACTAATTAAATTGCTACATCACTTAAGTATTACTGTTATTTATTTCATCATGTACTAGTATGTATTTACTTTACTATCAACATTACTCTAATAGCATAATATAGAAACTAATGTATCTTTATAAGGTAATGACAATAATTGATTATAATTTTATATTTCATTTAATGCAATTCATGCTACATGTTTTATCAAATATGCATTACATATATGTACTGTTAAATAATAATATTTAAACTATTCATTAATTTCAAATTCATAAAGTATTATATTAGATAAATTCTATGATTCTTTTCTATGTAAAATTATTACTTCACTTTATGTGTTATACTACTCCTTCTTAATAAATTTCTATCTACAAAAACATCCTCTAAACATATTTAAAATTTCCGGAAAAACAATTTTCAACTCTAAATAAAATACTAATTCCAAACTATTTATGCTTCATCATCTATACTTGGTAAACTTTCAACCTAAATATAAACTTCTCCATAAAACTTAACGTAATTTATCCAATAAAACAACAGTAAAATATAGACTTTTAAATCTATTCCTAACTTGCAATAAAAATAATTACCTATGAATAATAAATATAATTCTAATACTATAACATAAAATATCAAAGTTTATTAACGAAAGAATCATATAATTATTTCTAAGCTTCTTATGTAATGTTGCATCGTATTTATTTCATAAATTCAAATTATGCATATTCAAATAAAACTGTCACTGCCAATATAATGTGTGTGTATTTTTAAAATAATCATACATTCATTCAAAACAACATAATATTTGATTAATCTAAAGAAAACATATTAAATACATTAAAATTATTATTATTATACAATTTTTTACCATCAATAATGATTTAATGTCCAGTCCATCTTCCAATATTCTTCGGAATTACAGCTTCATAAAATAATACACATTTATACTCACGATCATTCTTTAAAATATTCTGTGTTATATTAATTATAAAATAAACTCATGCAATTAATCATTATATTATTTTTAGTTATTATTTAAAGATATGTACCTATCTTATTTTAATAGATTAATAATATTTAAATTTTATGTTAGATAAATAAAACAGAATTCATATTACATAACTCCAGCGATGTCTCCTTTTCACCATAAAGTTCTTTAATCCTAGGCACACATTCACTAGAACACCATTTCCTGTTTCCGGTCCATCACGTGTTTTTTTAAAAGTTTATGAAAAATGATAACGTTCTTTTAAAACAAAATAAAAGTTAATTTTTCCATAAGAAATAAAATAAATTAAAATAGTTTATAGGATCCTGTTTTAATTCTTTCTAGAATATTATTCAAAGTTATTATTTTAAATTAGTCTATAGTTTATGAAAAATTATCATTTAATTATTTTAAATTGACTGGGACGTCCACATATTACTTGCGCATTTCTTAACAAAACATCCAGGTAAGAATAAGCTTCTTTATTTATAAACGACCAGCGTTTAAATTATTTCAATATAATAATTTTATTATATTAAGATTTTTAGCTAATTATATTTCAATTGACTTGCCTTTAAAATTATCAACATTCAGTCTTTTAAACATAAAGACTTAACAAGGCAAGTATTTATAAAACTACTTTTATTTCTAATATCTTTACTCAAGATATACATTTAAATTTATAGCTTGCAAAAATACTTTCTTTACACAAAAGTATTTATTCTTTAAAATATCTATTTTCTAATAGGCAATAGTAATTAGCTTTTAAAATTATATACTGTCCAAAATACTACTTTTCTCCATCTTGTAATTTTCCGAACTAATCCAGCGTTTGTCATATTTCTAAGGTAAAGCTTCCGATATATTTTCACTATATATGATGTTCCCATGACTATTTGCTTGTAAATTGAGCTTAATAGAGACGACCGATAGGGAAAAAATTAAATTAATACTGCATATTTATCATTTAAAATTTCTATAACTTATTTTCAAGACACTCTTATAATTTTGAAAATGATTTTAAAAGCGTCTATAAATTTACGTAGCTATTTTTAATAACACAATTAACTTGAAAAATCAATCACGAAGTCCTCTCCTAACAATTGAATTGAGCTTTTATACTGGAAGAAACTTCCCATTTGATTGGTAGATTAAACAATCAACTTTGCTGGCTTATTTACATATTTACCAACAACACAAAATTAAAAATAAATAATGACTTATTTAATATTTAATATTTATTACATTATTGCATTTTAAAATAATCTTTATCATTTATTTAAATCCATAAAATATTTTTAAAAATATTTTTACCTACTTGATTTTAATTTTAACTTTTATAAAATTATTTAAAATACACTAAGTCTTTTTATACGTTATATTTTTAAAGCAATATTTTTTTAAAATCAGATTTAATATTCTACATTGATTTATCTTTATTTTATCTCGCGATAGTTCACATATTATTTATAAATTTTATAACATGATTTTTAAAATAGTTCTGCAACTTTACTAAACAACTTTCAAGCATGTGTGTGTACATTTAACAAACATCTGTTCTTTACAACACAAGAAACGCTTGTCATCGTCTAAAAATAAACTAACAATTGCATTTTTTTAAAATAAATATTTTTTAAATAAATAAGATATTATAATAGATTTTAAAATAATTATCCAATATTATTAAAATCAAATATTAGTCTTCTATTTAAGTACTTATAATAATTAAAATATTTATATTCTCTTATAATATTATTTTATCAACAATAAATATATGCATTTAATTTTAACTTGTCTTTTAAACACCTTTAGCTTTAAATACCTATTTATTAAATATATTAATGCAGTATTGATTATGGCTATTTTTCCCAACTATATATTATAATCATCATCATTTAAAATGTCTCTCTCAATATCAGCACAATTTCACATATCAAATACTCATAGATTGCTTTAATTAAACCTTTTGAAATATTACCATAAGCAAAATTAACATCACATATTCAAATATATCTTAAATTTAAAATTTTTCATAGATTAGCACAAAATTAAATGGTGACCCATACAAAAGGGCACAATATATTGTGCATATAATTTAGCATTATATATAGTTATATATACAATAGTATTCGTATATTGCCTCAACAGAATAATTAATATTATCAAAATACATTTCATATATATTAATACAAATTTTATATATTGTGGATATATTAATGTTAGTATATAGTCATACATAACATAATAAATTAAGAATATTAAAATATTTTTTTTGTATTAAAACAATGCATAATGTTTCGTTAATTAAAAAAAATCTATTGAGTCTATTTTTTTATTATTTATTTATACTATTATTTTCATTTCTATTTTATTTCATTTTTTAGTTGCGGATAACTTTTTAATTACAAAATACAATATATATATTTTCTTATAATTACTATTGCTGATTAACTTTATTTATTTGTTTAGTTAACACAATCTATATGAACATATTATTTCTATTAATCTTAAATAGTTTTATTACTATTATTATTTTTTTTTATTATAATGATCATTTTTATTTGTAAAAAAAAAAAAAAAAAAATGTAAAAAAAAAAAGTCTTTTTTTTTAAATAAAAACCTCTTAACAAAACATAAACTATATATATATAAATGGAATGAAAATATAATCTTTAAAAAATAATAATAACTCCAATCATAAAAGAAAACGGATAAAAAATTTGGGTCGAAAATGTTTCTATTTTTATTACATTTTTTTTTATTAAAAAAAGATAAACTAAACAAATAAAAAAGAAACGCAAAATTGGCCAAGGTTTTTTTTTTTTAAAAAAAGATCAATATTATTGCTACAAAATCGCGTATTTTATTTTTTTTTTTTATAAAATAAAATGTTATTTCAACCCAAGTTTATAAAAACTTACCACAATCTCTGTTTCCTGCTTAGTTTTCTTCTAGTGGATCAAATTTTATATAAATTGAATACTTTTATATAAATCGAATATAATAAAAATTACCACAATATTATGTATCACATTTTTTCAAGAAAGTATAAATCCATATTGCTAAGAGAAGTTTGGGGAGATGTATACTGAAAATAATAAAGGATGAAAAGAAAATACATATGTAGGAAAACTAATAGATATCACAATGACCTCAATAAAGGAATTAAGAGGCTTGAAATGAATTCGAAAAGTGATAACACTTGGTTTATATTAGCTATGAAACAATGAACTAATATAAGTAGTTCAAAAAGAAATCACAAAAGATTGTTCAAATGGAATGTAGATGCCATATATGTGAGTCTTCTGCTTTATTGGAATGGATCTCTCTGATTGGGTCATAAAATATGCTATTGTTCAATAGTTGAAAATCTAATAAATTCTTCTTTGCATATCTAGAAAGACTGTTATAACATTTGAAAATTCCTATACGTATAAAAAGTATAAACAGATATGAAAATAGTAGAATAGATTCAGATTATAGTAGGAACTTTTCAGGCCCTAAATTTAAAATAGGTTATAGCTGAATGCTATATTATTTGAAATACCTTCAGTGAAGACTCTGCTTTTATAGATGTTTAAACAAAATTATGTCAAATTTAATATGCATTCAGTCAGAACCAATGTAAACAAGCACATTGATAGAAAGATAATGAGTCCTTGAAGTTCAATAACATCAAGTGTGTTGGATTAATTGTTTGTAGATGGTTTTCATTTTTGATTTACACATAGTGTCTAGATTTAATTGAAGCAGATAAGGGTAAACTTAGCATTTTAATGCTCTATAATTGCTAAATCCAGGCAATTATTTATTTTGAAAACATAGTATTGAAACTTTCTTAGGCTTTCTATTATCAATTTTCTAATACCATATGGTATTAATAAACATAGTTATAGTAATACTAGTTATGTTTTAATAGACAACATAAGTATTTTTTCACTGATAAAAATTAATATAAGATAAAAAAAAAACATGGGATACTTTTGTAGTGATTGAAAATGATTTACAAATCTAATTGAATAAATAAAAATAATATGTAATATTATTATTCTACTAGGTTAAATTTAAATTTTTTTTATTGAATATAGAAATATAACTTCATTTTAGTTTTATCACTGAATTATTATTTATATTATAAGTTCTATCTTTAAGGTATATAATATGCTAGCATGATTGATATTACTTTTTTTAAATTTTACTGCAAATACTCTTAGTATTCTAATTGTAATATTTATTTTATCTTTTTGTTTTTATTAAGTACCATAAATTTATTATCAATTTCTGTTAAACATAACAGCATTTCTTCACAATAAATATTTTTTGTTTGGTTTTTTAAACTGAATATATATGATTCCATTATTGTAATGATTGAGATCATTTCATAGCTGATATTCTTTTCACCACTAATTATCTATTAAAGTAAATTATCCCAATGACAAAACATTATAGGATAGTTCCAACCTGATCAATTCTATTTCAAGCAAGAAATCACATCTAATCTGTTTAGTCATCTACTATTGATTTTTTTTATTTTGCTCCCTTTCATATTTTTAGAAGTATTTTTGTTTTATATTAACTATAAAATGATTATTTTATTTCATCTTCATTTTTGCTAAAATTGATATATTCTAATAATAACCAGTGTTTAATATTTTCTATCCCACACTGATAGATTTGCCAATTTAACTTGTTTGCCACTTTGTTGTACATTCCATTGACTCTAAAATTTTTGCTTTAATTTAACAATAAATCATTATTCTGAACTGTTATCATAAATATTTACAGATTCAATACTTATTTCCTCTTTTTACAAAATGGCCATAACATTTCCGTTTTTGCTTATTACTCCTTCTATTCAAATTTCTGAGTCATTGCACATCTAATATTTTATTAAATTATTCACCCTGTTTTTGGGATAGACATATTAAAATATTTCTCATCTATTTTTTTTTAATATTTTAGCACCTATATCAATCAAGTTACCTGATGTTCATTTCAATTATTATAATTAAAAACTATTTAAAAATTTTATTCCATTCAAAAATTACAATCTTCCAAATGTTTTAAATTTGCATATAGTATTTTCCCATATACAATAATGATCATCACATTTCTTGTAGTATAATTTTATTTTTCACATTATTTAGTTTTCATATTTTATTAAATATATATATTTTGACTCCTGAGTAAATAATTACTAAGGCCATAGCTATCTCTTGACCAAATTAGCACTTGGAATAATAATTATTGTCTATTATTTTATTTTAATGTTTTATTATAAACAATTATTTTTAGAAAATTACATATAAAATTATAAAATAGTAATAGTTTTTTTTTTTAAGTTTTTTTTTTTTTTAAAAAAAAATAATAGTAATTGTTTTGTACAATTTTTATAAGGAACCTAATAAAAACACTTTTTTATATGATTACTGTATTTTACAATGCTAATAACATTATTTTTATTTTGTTTGAATTTTATTAATTAAAAATGTTTTGTTTATATAAAACAAATTAAGTTTGTAATAAAAAATAAGTTAAAAATTTGTAAAAATATTAAATGTTTATTTATTTAAAAAAAAATTATGCTAAAACAAACTCAGTTTATTAAATAAAATAAACTTAAATGCAATAAAAAGTACATTTATAAAATATGGTATTATATTTATTTATATTCAAAATACTACCAAAACTAATAAAAGTCATTTAAATTAAATAATAATATATATAAAAAAGTAAAAATTTCTAAAGTACATATAATCAAATAAAAATAAAATTCAATCTTTAAAATGTCATAAAGGAATCTTATATGTTTTTTCCTTAGTATAAAAGAACTTAATTCAAGATTTTTTGAAAACAAAATAAGAAAAAAGTACTATATTAAAAAAATATTTTAATATAACTCTTAATAGAATTCTGTAAATAAGAAAATATTTCCAAGTTTTGTAGAATATAATTTTACTAAAATTATATCAGTCAGACTGCCTCAGGATATTGGTTTAATGAAGGATTAGAGCAACAGGTTATAAAAATGAATGTTCTTAAATTGCAGATGGTCTCTGTTGCTTTTGGTGTTTAAATTTCTTTTAACCTTTGTAAACAAAGACAAAACTCTCCATACATTAGTGCCATCCTATGCTAACCAGAGTAATCAATAGATACCAGAAGGCTTGTGCATAAAATCCCTATCTAGTGCATACTCATCCAATATCCCCAAACTAGTTTCTGGATTGTGACCATCATAAGTGAGGAGCCTTGGATCTGAGAGCACTGCACCTAGATTTTAGGATCTAATGCAACCCTCCAGCAGCCACCTTTTAACTCTACTTTACTACAAAACTATGAGAATAAAATTGAAAACACAAAAATATTTTTAATCTAAGATCAATAGCTTATATGATTCTTTTAATCTTCTGAGCAATAAAGCATTTGATTATTTTTATATTATTTTTGATTACTTAGAATAGCAAGTCTAGTGATTTATTGATGGGATTAATAATTCACCAATAGAACAAAGTATCTTTCTATTTAGAAAATTAATTTTATGTTATAATGAAATTACATTTAATATGATATCTCAAATGGCTTAAAATTATTGTAATTATCAATTGTCATATTACCTATTGATGCATTATCATTCAAAATTAAATGTTGATCAGCTTTCCGATTTTGCTTTACATTAAAAAAGTTATAGATTAATATATTTAAATGATACTTTTAAAAAAATCTATAACTTCTTTTTTGTTTTATCAATATCATTTACATATATTCAATACACAATTTCTTTGGATGAGATCGCTTATAGCAATCAATTCAATTTTCACAACATTCTTCATTGAAATAAAATACTAGTTTTTTTACTTCACCTTTGATTAGTAAGTAATTTAGATTGCGCTAAACTTCAGCTGAAAGTAGGCTATGATTATGGAGACACAAGGTCTCTGAAAGTGCTAAGCCATATAACTTTTAATAAGATTGAGACAAGCTTCACTTTTTTGCATAATTTTGTATAAAGCACAATCCAAATTACAACATTCTTCAGTAATTCTTTTTTTCCTGGTGATTAATTTCAGTTTTCTATTAATAAAAAATAACTTTCTGTATAACTTTTCACTTCTTTGTAGCCAACTGTTAATTAATCACAATCCTATTTAGTTTTCCAGATAGTGTTTTCTATGTATGAAGCAGTTATGACGCTGAAATAGAAGCTCAGGGTCACACCAAGAATATTATGCATACATAATCTGTTGATGTGAAAGAATATGGATTACATTTTGTTTTTAATTTTTTAAATTATATGATTTTTAAGAGCTATTTCTGTTATTAAATTTAATGGTAAATATTTTTTTAAAACTTCAAATATTTTTTCAAATACGCTCAACTGCTAATAATAACATATAACTTAAAATACAACACAATATTTTGAATGGTATTATTCTACTCTGATCATTGTGCTTCACATATTGACCAGTGGCAATAATAGCATAGAAATGGAATTAGTGACCTTTAAATTTATGTAATACTGAATTTAAGATGATGAACTAGTTTTCTCTGTAAGGCTAAACTTAGAATAGTCTAGTTCAGTGGTGATGAACTTATAATTTGCATATTAAACCTGATACATTTGAGGATTTCCGGTAGCATACCTTATATTGAAAAATGTTAGTATTATGATGAAAAAACTGTTATAATCATATGAAAGCACTTTCAGTTAAGGAGAAGGAAGGTTTCAGTTCACTGAGAGATTTGCTTACATTTTATAGTTAGTCTATTTATATTTTATATTGTAAATAAGGTTATTTTCATTTTATTTTATAACTGGCTATAAATAATCAGCAATTTAAGTTTACATTTTCTTTTTTAAATATTATAATTTTGACATAGTCACATGATATGATACAAACTTATAAAAATATTAGTAATATTATATGATACAGGCTTATAAATACATACTTTATATATTAATACATTGTACAGGCTTAAACCTGCATTTATATATGTAATATATGCAGGGTTCAAACTCAGACTTTCACACAACCCACTACTCTCAGTGCCATCTTAAAGTGCTGACCCACCTGATCACACACATGTTGAAAAGATAAATAATCACCAATATATGTATTTCATCCTAAACCAGCAATCATCAGTTGTCTAGATTACTATCCTCACACACATATATAATCAATGCTTAGCTTTATATTAAGATAGCCAATCTTCATACATTAATGGACAGGCTTCAAACTATTCCAATTCACAACTCTTCAGCCTTCCATTTCATTGAAAATCTGATGATGGAACATTCTAGCCCTTGTTAGTGCCAAGGTTGCCATCCTATCCATGTTGACATATTAGTCATTCTGACCCCTCATATACTGGATAATAATCCATTTATATGTACATATGCAAGGGTTGGGCAGACCTTTTACACACTATTTATATAAATTAATACATTGTACAGGCTTAAACTTGCATTTATATATGTAATATATGCAGGTTCGAACTCAGACTTTCACACGACCCACTACTCTCAGTGCCATCTCATATTACTAACCCACCCAATCACACACATGTTGAAAAGATAAATATTCACCAATATATGTATTTCATGCTAAACCAGCAATCATCAGTTGGTCTAGATTACTATTCTCACACATATATATAATCAGTGCTCAGCTTTATATTAAGATAGCCAATCTACATACTGTAATGGACAGACTTCAAACTTTTCTAATTCACAACTCTTCAACCTTCCATTTCATTAAAAATCTGATGATGGAACATTCAAAGCCCTTGTTAGTGCCAAGGTTGTGATCCTATCCCTCGCCTATGTATGTATAAATGGATTATTCTCATGTACATGAGGGGTCAGAATGACTAATATGTCAACATGGTAGGATGACAACCTTGGCACTAACAAGAGCATTGAATGTTCCAACATCAGATTTTCAATGAAATGGAAGGCTGAAAAGTTGTGACTTAGAATAGTTTGAAGCCTGTCCATTAAATATGAAGATTGGCTATCTTAATATAAAGCTGAGCACTGATTATAAATGTGTGTGAGGATAGTAATCTAGACCAACTGATGATTGCCAATTTAGCATGAAGAATGTATATTGGTGATTATTTATCTTTTCAACATGTGTTTGAGGTGGTGGTCAGCAATATGAGATGGTACTGAGAATAGTGGGTTATGTGAAAGTCTGAGTTTGAACCCCACATATACTTTATATATTATAAACTTAAAGTTTTCATTTCACTTTTGTGTGAAATTCATTTCTGCATGCACTATAAGTCTCTCCATCTGAATACACTTCTAAACATATTTAAAAACACTTTAACAGAAAATATAATTTGGAGCATTAAGTATTGAATTTATATGAGTAATTAATGAACACATTTTTATAATAGCAATAAATTCAGTAAATTTTAATAAATAATGCAAATAAAATAACCTTATAATGATGTCACAACCAAACTTACTAGATAACATGGTAGAGGGCAAAACATAATAAGGTTTCTATAAATATACTGGTAGTAAATCTGGCAACACTGGTAGCACTGCTGAAAGAGCTAGTGTCAGTCTTGCATGGACTGCCACTTCAGTAATTTGAATTGATGATGTACAATTTATTTTAAATATTGTCATTAGTTCTTGTTAATTATTACTGATTAATTACTTCTATATATAATTGCACACTTTTATAATTTATGAACCATTTTACAAAGACAACTAACACTAATAAAGAACAAAAATAATCACAGAAAGGAAATGGAAGAAATTTCTACAATGCCTGGACTGAACAATATGGGTTATTGACAGAAGTGATAAAGTTCTCTGTAAATTTTGTGATCTATCTGTGAGTAAAATTTGGTTCATAGAAAAAACATTTGAAGAATGCAAAGAATACATATTGCAATATCTAAAACTGGGACAACATTACAAACAGGTTCTTTAATTAAATTTGTTTAGAACATTGAAATTTAATAGCTGCAAGTTACAGTATTTTATATACAATTGTTGAACATGGGAAATCACTTAGTGATGGTGATTATATTAAAGAATCTTGTGTAAAGTGTGCACCATGACTTTCATAATAAGAAAGTTATAATAAAGTGTATAAAAAAGTTATCATTAAGTATGAATAGTATTAAAGATATAAATGAGTGCTAGTATAAAAAAGAAAATACAATGAGATTTGCAATCATACCTTTGTTTTTTTTTGTCATGACAAAACCACAGATATTACATAACAGTTCAATTGATTATTATTACAAGATATACTTACAATGATTCTATGCATGAGTAATTAATAAAGTTAGAAAATTTACTTCAAACACAAGAAGTAAACACATATGTCAATGTATTTCTTAAGTGTTCCATGAAAAAACATATAGATTTACTTAACATGTTGATTTACAATAACATGGTTTGTCATAATGTTAGTTTTATCAAACAATTTACAGAATTTGTTAATCATCCTATGATTTATTTTCATTGTATTATACATCAGTATATAGAGTGTCTGAAATCAGACTTAAATGATTTGGATGGTGTGATAAAAATTGTGACAAAAATAACTAATTTTATTTTTCCAGTACTTTAAATAAATGAGAATTAAATTCAATTTTGAGTAAAGTTAAATCGTGTGCAATGGAACTATTAATGATCAAAACATTTGATAGTTGATTTGCAACAAAGTACTTGAATAGTTTGTTGAATGTTTAAATGGAATGAAATTATATTTAAATAAGGGCATGGAACATTATTTTTCTTAGTTGAATAATTATTCTTGGTTTAGTAAGTTGATAGATTTTTTATTCCATCTGAATGAACATGTACAAGTGTAAGATTTTGGAAAATCTGTTAATATTATGTTTGGCACAGGCAAGAGCTTTGAGAATAAACTCAAAATATTTCAACATGAATTAGAAAGTAACATTCCCCAAGAGTGAAAATACTTTTAATGAAACCAGCCCCCAAAATAGTGAACAACTGATCAACCAATTTATTGAAGTCCTAAACTCAGTACCTCAGCATTTTCTTCTAGATTTGAGCAATTCCAAATGTTGGAACAAAAAATTTAATTTATAAAGTATCTCAATGAATCAGAATTTATGGATCTTATATTAGATAACTTTGAGTGATTGATTTAAAAGTTGTAGAAGTGCAACTAGTTGACTTCCAGTATAATCCTATCTTGAAAACAAAGTTCATTGTTCTTAGAAATGAATTAGAACTTAAGTGGGAATGTCCGCATGATACTAAATGCAAAAATGCAGCCTGTAAAATTCTATGCATGTGCCATAACCTTCCCAAAAACTTTAATGCTCTTAAAATCTTTGTTCAAACTTTGCTAATAATTTTCTTTTCTCATACTCTTGTGATATTATATTTTTTGCTTTAAATGATATCAAATCAAAAGGGAGAAATAAATTTAGCAATGATTTTATTATTATCTGTGTAAATTAAAATGTATATACTGTAGCTCTTCTATAAAGCAATTTTCTACCGTACTGAGCAACAAAAAGTCATTAAATGTAATATAAGTTGGTTTAATTTGACTTTATTAAATTAATTGTATAAAATGAATTTATAACATTTGTATCAATGTTATATGAACTAAATAGCCTAATGTTATATGAACTTTATAAATAGCCTAATGTTATATAAATTAAATATCCTAATATATATATATATATATATATATATATATTACCATACTTATGTTATTAAATTTAGAATGCAAGTATGCAAAGTGGCACATCAACAATATCAATATTTGAAAGATGTTTGACACACCTGGATAAAAGATTTACCATCACTGGCATAGATGGTTAGAGTATTACTTTAGATTTAGCAATCAAAAATTTAAAGATTTTTTCCATACTATTAGTGTCAATAGTAAATTTGGAAGCATGTGAAAAAGTGAGAATATTATTAATCAAAACCTTTACATATATATTAACCTTTGTATTACCACTAATAATTGAATGTATTTGGAGAATTAGAAAGTTTAATTTTGTTTAAAATATTCATTAACTAAACTCGCTAATAGAAATAGTTCAAATTATTACATTACAAAAATTAAGACAACAAAGAAATGAACAAAATATTTTAAATATATATAAAAATAAAATTTGTAATTCATTATTCAAAATTGGATTTTGTTTGCTTATTGTGATTTTTTTAACAGCTTTTGTGCAACTTTTTATGTTGAAGATCTTACACATTTCTATTAAGATTGTTTGATAATCTGAATGCTTGTAGTTTTTGAGTGTTATGTTATTCTAAGCTGAAGTTTATATTAGCTAAAAAAATAAACACCTAGTATTAAACAAAAAACAGGGAATTGTATTAAATATTTTAAATTGTATTTTTTTAAAAAAAAAAATCAAATTTTTTAAGGTTAAACTAAACAATGTTTTTTTTTTTAAATCATGAATAAAACATATGTTGAAAAACTTAATTTTATTTTCCAGATAACTAATGGATGTTATGACAGAATAATGAAATCAGGCATTAATGTGTCTGTAATTACATATACTTTTCTTTCTATACTAGAGCCACCTATTGTAAGAATGAATATTTAACAATACCAGATAATAGAATGGTGTAATATTTATAAAATAATGAGGATTGCCAATTCCTCTACAAGCTTTGTGTTAAATGCTTAGCCAGAGCCAGCACTTAAAATATCTCCATCAGGAACCCCTCCCCAAACCCCTGACCATGCTTTCGTGCTTTGGCACTTCTCAGAGAGGTGTCAGGGTAGGTTCAGACACTAGATCTAAAAATACCAACCCAAAGCCAGCATTTAACTAAAAGTTATCTATTGAGGGGAAAATCTGAAATTTTCAGACATCTACATGTCTTCAAACCCAGCTATCCATCTCAAATAGCTATATGGGGCTGATAGATCTTCAGCCATACCATATAGTAGTTGTCTTAGCAATATAAAAATTGCATAAGACTTATGGAAGAAACTATAAATAGTCAAAATAAGAGTCATAGATCACATGACTCTATCTCTTAAGCTTGTAAGTTATGAAACAATGAGGATTGCCAATTTCTCTACAAGCTTGGTGTTATAACTTACAAGCTTAAGAGATAGAGTCATGTGATCTATAACTCTTATTTTGACTAAGCATAATATTTAATCTCTAAATTTTATTTTTAACTTTTGCCTTTATCAATGAAGACTAGCATTGAAAGTTGAAACTAGGTGCATAAATGTTTAATTAGGAAATTAGTCTAAGAATAGGGATTTTATAGCATTATACCTGTCTGTAGAGTAATCTGAAGAATATTATCATAAAGTTTTTATTTAATCATACACACATTTTTAAATCCTTTTATTGAAGTTGAAAAATCTATTTATTTGTTTGTTTAGTTGTTAGTTCACTAAAAGGTGGTTTAAAATTTTTTTTTTTTAATTTAATAACATTTTTTTTCCATATGTCATAGCATCGTCCGGGAGGTGAACCCACAACCATCAGCAACCAAGTACTTGCTTGCAAGGTGGATGTGATGACCTCTCAGCTACAATGCCTGGCTACATTATTTTTAACATAAAAAATAAAATATCAACAATTTTAAGCAGAAAATTTACTTACTGATTTTTTTATACATCTATTATTTTGTACACATACAGAATAAGTTACATACTTAAAGAGCATACATATTAACTCACTGCAGAATTATTTAGTGATATATATATATATATATATATATATATATATGTATATGTGTGTGTGTGTGTGTGAAATTGATTTGAAATAAAATTATATGTAATAAGTGAAGTTCATTTACAATAAAGTTTTGGTAAGCAAAGTATTTTTTTAAAAAAAAAAAATACAATGAAACTAAAAATATTGAACTTGAAAAAATATTTAATATTTTAATCACTTATATACATACATATTATTTTGTACACATACTAAATATGATATATACAAAAGGGGTATACACTTTAACTTATAACAGAAACATCTAGTGATATATATGTATCAACTATAAGTGTCCAATCAATTTAAAGTATGATATAATTCTACATTTCATTTACTGTGCCAATACTAAAAACTTAAAAAATAAAAATCTTTTTATATGTTAAATGCTTTTATTGACCATGCACTAAAAAGCAAAAAAAAAAACCAACAAATATTTCTTCAACCACAATTGGAGTTTTTGTGTTTAACTTGCAATAAAACATGGGAGTTCAGAAATTAATTAAGACAATCCCTATAACTTAATTCATTTCTGTCTACATGCTTTTATTTCAAGTTAAATCTAAAAACCCCAACTGGGATTTAAGAAACAATTTTTATAGGGATAGTCAATAAAAGCATTTAATATATTAGAGTTATCTTTATCATTTAATCTATTTTTAGGATTTTATTTGTTTTTTCTTCATTTGAATGAGCTTATATTTCAAATTCTTTATGATTTTAATCAGTATGTAAATAATTTTACAGATTATAAAACATAATTTTAAGAATATAAATTTATTTGCAAAAGAAATAAGTCCAAAATACCTTAGTAGGATAGTTTACCAGCTACATATTCAAAGAATCATCTAAATGTACTTGTAAATAATGTTTATTTGTTGTTATATCAATGATAATCTACTTTGTCAGATGAAAGATGGCCATCTTTCATCTGAAAAAAGTAGATTAATATTATATATCTGTTAAAGTAGATTTGCATTGATATAATAAAATATATTACAAGTTCAATGATTTTTTGGGGTATTTATCTTATGAATTATCTTAATAAGGTATTTTGGACTTGAAGTGTATTTCATATTATTCTATGATCTACTAACATACAATTATTATTTTTCAATTATTGATTTACATATTCTACTATGGATTTTTATAAGATCAAATATTAGTGAGCTAATTAATATATTTCATTGCATAAAAGGGCAAGTAATGTTCAATCATAAAAAAAAGCAATTTGTCATAACCATTTTAAATAAATAACTACACCAAGTTTTACTAATTAGGTTTTATTATCCAGGAGGCAATCCAGAAAACTTTAAAATTTGAATCCTCATTTTTTCTTAGTCAGTTCCCCTCATTTTGTTTAGTATAGTTGTAAAGTAGCGGACTCAGAAATTAAGGCTTGAAGATTGATTTTCAACTATCAATGTGAATAAAAATTCTTGTTTTGATGCTATTAATTGTTTAACCAACTATTAGAATTCTTAAATTATTAATCATGTGATTTTTATTATTAAACACACCTTCAATTTTTATTAATGATAAATTAATATTTACAAATATTTATTTTTTATTTCATATTTTAAAGTTAAATTTTACTTGCTTTTATATAAAAATAGAGATTGCATTGTTTAAATTCTTTTTTTTTTCCAAAATAATCTTTATTTGCACAAAAGTAAAATATACATTGTAATATAGAGTTCATGTTTACAATCATGTCTGACACATTAAAGACTAATCAGTTATTAAATTAGATAATGAGTACAAGATTAAAAGTAAAATTTTATGTTATGTTACTTATCAGGGGTGATCTAACTTGGCATATAAATCCCATGGTGTGTAAAGTTTAAGTGTCATGAATAAATAATATCCATGGCCATTGCTAAATATTTAATTGACTCCATGTTTGCTCAGCATGACTAGGCAGGCAGGCTCTTAAATCACTTTCTTTATCTTTATATAATAACTTTAAGAAAATGTCTTCAATAGGACTGGCCAACTCTCTATCAAATAATACCTTACATCTAATCTTCCATATGATAAAATTTATGAAAGTGGCCAGGCGGTTGGAGCCAAAATTTCCTCTTTTGAATGCATCATTAAGGTAGACATTTGAAGAATTGTATCCTGTAATCCTCTATAGGGCAATATTCCGTAACCGAGTCCACCATTCACATTGATAGAGTATGTGTGCAATGGACACATCAAATCTTCTACAAAGCGTACATATTGTATCAATGTTGTGTCCCCTCTGATTACAAAGAAAAATCTCAGTAGGCAAGGCTCCAAGGTTGACTGTAACCAAAAAATCCACAAACTTTGGTTCCAATTTCAGGAACTTAGTCAGCCTAATGAGATGAGGGATTGCAACTGGGAGATTATTTGTCCTAGATTTACCATAATTGATAAGAACTCCAGTATGATCTTTTTTCATCAAACATGGAGCTAGAGCTTTTGATGCTATTAAAGACAATAGTTAATTGTTGTTGCATCCAGATATTTCTTTTATGAGGGGTGGATGATTTATTTTTACAAAAGGTAAGGGACTTTCTATGTTTGCATTGTCTTTGAACATTTTAACAAGGACATTGTAAGTCCTCTGTATCAGAAAAATTTTAATCGAGTGCATTCCTAAACCATTATGATATCTTGGTTTTTTCAAAATATTAAGACTTATTGTGGTGTCTTCCATCCCCAGCACAACTTTCTGCATAGAGATTCAACCTTGCAGATAAAGCAAATTGTTGGTGAAAAACCAGCTAGATAATAAATATTTTTTGGTAAAATCACAGAATTAATGTGTGCAACCTTTCCAAACAGAGAAAGATAAATTTTAGATAGTGAATTAACAGGTTTTTCAATCTTTAAAATTTAATGAATTTTCAAGTTCTTTTCTCATGGCTGCTGGAGAAAAAACAATATTAAAACCAAGAAATTTCTGTGGGGGAGATTTTAGTCTATGAGATATTTGCTTCCCTGTCAGGATGGACCACTTTGTCGACTTTGCTCATTAATTGCCAGACCAAATTTACATGCAAACTGGTCTAGGAGTTCTGCAAGTCTAGAGAACTCATCCTGAGATGAGAGAAACACAACCACATCATTCATATAGGAAATATAACATATGTTCTCTCTCAAAAAAGGAATATAAATCCCAGGAAGGAAAGACTCAATGCTCAACAGCAATGGGTTCACATAGACTGTGAAGGGTAGTTCACTTAGTCATGATCCCTGAGGGATGGATACACAAGCCCGAAATCTGGGAGCAACTCTTCCATCAAGTGAGAGAAACACTTCTGTGGTAAGGTGAAGGTTCTCAATCATCTGAAGATATGCCAGAAGCACTTGGAGTTCCTCCAGTACACCAAGTAGCACATCGATCCTGACACAATCAAAGGCTCTGGCAAAGTCAAGTTGAACTGCAACTGGCTGTGGCATCCTTTTGCTGTGAACATGATTGACTAAGAGTCGAAATCAACTGAAAGCATCAGCAGTAGAGCTCCCTTTCTTTGCAAACTGATAGGTTGATAATTTTCCAATAATGTTTGTTTGTATATCCTCTCTAATAAGGCCTTCAATGGTTTTAATAAGCAATGGCACCCTAGATAGGCCAAAGATCATCAAGATGTTTTTGACCCTCAGGTATTTTAACAAGTGGGACCATGACTATTGTGCAAAGCCCATTAATTTCTTGGCAGCCACTAGCCAAGAAGTCTACCATTTTTTTAATAATGGGGACTGAAAAGGTCCATAATGAAGTAATAAAAATTTTGATATTCCATGTAATCCAGGGTGATTTCTGTCAGGAATGATGAAATTTTTGAAAAGATTATTGCTTTAGTAATTTTGTGTTGATCAGAATGTTCATAAATAAAATATTTCCTGACAAAAAAAATGCCAAGTGGTTGAAATTTTTTTGCATAATATTCCCAAATTCTGAGAAGCATTCAAGAGCCTGTATAGCAGTTGCCTTGAATCTCAATGGACCTAGGTGCCTTTGATCTTCTGCTAGAGCCAAGGGTCCATCTCATGTACCCCCTAGTCAAGCAAGGTTGGTGATGAAGATATTGTCTGGCTTTTTTAATTGATAAGGACTCAGCAATGGCCTTTTCTTTAGCCTTGTATTTGGATTTTAAATTTAAAATGTTAGGAATATTTTATGCTTCATATAAAATATTTTTGAGATCATGTGCTATGGAGTCCAGATCATTGAGAAGAATAACTGGACCTTTAGTTTTAGCAGTACAAGAATTTATTAACTTTGTTAGTGTCTCAGTAAAAGTCTTCCATGCATCTACTGCAGAGAGTGTTAAAATTTTTGTTCTATGGAAATTGATATAAGCTTCAGAGATCAGTTTAATAGTGGCATTAAACTTTGTAAGCATGCGAATAGTCCTTGGCATCTCAATTATAGGTTGTAGAATGTTTCTTGAGATTATTTTAATCTCCAGAGCATAATGATCAGAGAACATAATGGGCCACAGATGAGCTTCTATTTGTGATGATAATGAAGGTGAAAAAAAAGTAAATCAATTAGTGAATGTGATAATTTTGTATAAAAAGAGAATGCTTCATCATCAAAGAAAAAAATTTCCTCTGCATAGAGACTGATTTATGTAACCAATAAACTTGATATGTATGATTAAAATCTCCTATAATAATCGTTTCAAAAGGGCTAGTTCTTAGTGTTGAATTAATTACATTTATCACTCTTGTAACAGTATTTTGAGATTTAGGAAGATATACATTTACCAGATTAAAGTATCAGCTTTGATATTGTATGATCGCAATTAGGCAATTTGAGTCTATGAATAGTATTTTGAACAATGTGACTTGTGAATTCTTGCTGATTATGATTGCTACCCCTCCAGAAGCTGAATAAGAGAAAGAGTAGTGAAAATATCCAAAACTATGTATCATATCAATTATGCATGTTTCTGACTGCAAATGTAATTTATTCTCACTAAGACATAAAATATAAGGTCTATGAGAATGAAACCAATGTGACAAAGCATATGCCCTGTCGAGAGAATTTAAGCCTCATATATTGACAGATACAATATTAATCATTCTCTGATTTATTTGAATTACTATCATCCTGACAATCCACTTCAACTTGGAGTTGGCTATTGAAATTCCGCTGACTCTTGTAATGGAGGATATCCTTTTCTGAGTCATGATTAATAAGAGAGGAAGTTAAACTGAAATCTTCCAGTTGTAATATCTCTTCACAATCATTATGGTTATACTGATATGTAGATATAGTCTTCAAAGAGGTTTCTGTCATGCTTAGATCAATTAGTGTTTCCGAAAGACTAGAGCTTTCGCGTTTTAATTTTTTTGTCCCAGATGACCGAAACGAGTATTGTGATTAAGGTTAAGGTTATAATCTATAACAACACTTTCTGCAGAAGAGGTAGAGTTTGACTGATGTGACTTATTTTTCCTGTTTCTGTTCTTGCATTTGCAGAGAGAGGGAAGAGAGTGAATGGAGTTTTGGAGTTGAAATTCTTTATTAGAATCAATAAGGCTGTATTCAGACTGAACTTCAGCAGGACAATCAGCTATCTTCTCTCCAGAACTGGCTTCAGTTTGATTTAATGACTGAAAATTGAATGAGCTAGCTGTGTCATTCAAAGGCTCAGTGTATTTTAAATTCTTTGTGAAGATTATGCAAGCCATCCAAAAATTTATTTCCATATTCAACACATTTCATTGTAAATTTAACAGTTTTAAACAATGTAAATATATTTTCAGTTATTTTCGACTATTAATTTATTTATTTTTTACAAATGACAAATTTAATTTTCATAAAAAACTTTTCATAAAATTATATTTTTTTAAAAATTTATTTGACCTATTTACTTTTGTATTCTAATAGTGTTTTGCATTTTAAAATACTTTGTAATTCTATTGTATTTTAATAAACATTGTTCAGAATTTGATAGAAATCTAAGGAAAATCATTTTTTTCATAGTTTGTAAATTCACTACAAGATATCTAATATTCAAAGTTTTTATTAAATCCAGCCCAACATCATTTAATGAAGTTATATATAATAAATTTATGATCTATCATCATACAATGTAATTAACCATAACAATACAAAGAATATATAGATGACACTCTTTGCCACAAAGTTTGGCTTTGTAGTAGCCACTTGCTTACTTTTGTTAACTCACTATTTTCACAGTTTACTAAAACATCAATCTGCAAGATAAAATAATTTGCAGCTTTTAAAAAATTATTTTTCTAATTATAATGTTATTATCAAATACGTTGTAATACGTTGTACACGTTTTTTAAAAGAAATCATTAACATCTGGAAAAATCAATAGGTTGCAAACAGTACTTTCTCAAAAAGATTTCTTAATTCTTTTTAAACTATTTTCTTCAAAGTTTTGCTTTAAAAAGACAATTCAAAATCTTAATCAATTTTTTATTATATTATTTTTTAAATATTATCATAATTTTATTTTCAATTTTTTTTATGTTTTAAACATTTATCAATTTTAATATAAAAATATACTGTACAATTTTGTCTATATCTCTATCTTTTTTCAATATTTTCTTTTTTATTATTCCTTTTTGATCCTTTTTTTTTATTTCAAACAAATTTTTGTATTTTAATAAAATTATTATTATACTAAGAACATTAAATATCTTTTATCTTAATTATATATTGAGTTAATAAAGAGCATTACTTAAAAGCAGTCATTTATAATAGGATATAAATACATCTGTAATGTAGTAATTACAAAATAAGCTATTTAAAAAAAATTATCATAAGGTTTAGCATAATGGTAGAATGGGATTTATAATGTGGCCACAGAGATTATTTAAATCATGGGAACTAGTACAATTTAGGTAATATGTGGATCTATTACTGTGCAATCATCAATGAATCTCTATTTTCTAAATATTAATACATTTAAGTTGTTGGAGACTTGCAAGAAAAATAATAATCAATAAAATATATCAATCCTTTTCTAAATATAGTGTTAAGTTTTGGCTTTAAATAGGAATTTTATATGCATTAATTTATTGATATAGTAAACTAGTTTTTAAATATAAACATTATAATAGGTTAAGTGCAAACAAGAACTTATAAGTTTTAGATTGATTAACAGCTAATTCAATGTAAAAAAAAAACATCTCAGATTGATCAATGACTAGTAACTATTCTGCTGGATATGTTAATTACCCATTCGGGTGTCATATAATCTTTTAAACAACTAACTATGTAATTATGATTACATATTGCATTCACAAATTTGTTTACAATTTTTATTTCTTCTAATTTTCTTAATCATGTGATATTAATTATTTACAATGTAAACATTATAAAAAGTTAATGTCATATCTTTGTATTTAGCTTTGTGTTTATACATAAGACCACATATTAGAAGTTTTAAAAAATAACTGAATATTATATTAAAATGAAGTGAGAACAATAAGCATTACCATAATAAGAAGAGCTAACTAATTTCATTTATTATTTATATGTAAAAATTTTCAGATGTTTAAGTCATAGCTGTTTTAATACAAAGATCAATGTATCTAACATTCATATGAAAAGAATTATTTAAAATTCAAGTTGATGGAGGGAAATATTCTTTTGGGCCATAAGAATTGGTTAATTTGAAAATCCTGAACTGAAATGGAAACTTTATGGAATTAATATTTATTAAATGGTCAACTCATTCAACAAAATAGTGAAAACGAAGTATTTAAGAGTCATCCTTTGCATATCTGCGGACTAAAGAAAAGTTATCAACACAACTATTTTAATAGAAAAATTTTAATATGAGATCAGAAATATAAGTTTGAAAAATTACATAAAATTAATTATTGTATTATAGAGGCAAGTTTACGACTTTAATTTTAACTTAATACACTGTACAGACTTACATACACCTACACATATATTGTAATATATAATGGATTCGAACTCAGACTTTCACACTACCATCAATTCTCCATGTCATCTCATATTGCTGATCCATATGATCACACACATATTTAAAAGATAAATAGTCACCAATATAATTATTTTGTGCTAAACCAGCACTCATCAGTTGGCCCAGATTATCATCTCCACACATATATACAATCAGTCTCAACTTTATATTAAGATAACCAATCTTCATACTTTAATGGACAGGTTTCAAACCACTCCAACCCACAACTCTTCAGCCATAAATTTCATTGATATTCTAGCCAAAGGAGGGAAACTTCTGAAACATCTATTTATCTCTATGTGTTATTTTCACTAACAACATTTATAATCCAATTTTTAATTTAGGAAAAAAGAGTTGCACATGATTACAATAATATATAAACTATATATGTCTTTCATATCAACTTACCTTCAACTAGTGGAATTATCCAGATACCATCTTATCTTGATTGAACATCTATTGCTACAGACCAATGAATATATGAATAGATAAAATATATCCAATATAATATGGATTTTCTTTTGTATTTCTAATTCAAATCTGCATATGATTGTCTATGAACTAAGTGGTTTCTTTCTTCTTTATAGTCTAAAACTGAATGCACTTTCAGTGATATTTGCCATAATCATAGCTTTTTTAAATTAATATATTGCTGCTTTATTTATATTGTTATGTAATTATGCATGCATTTTTAATTATATTAATCTATTTAAATATTCTATTTGTTAGATAATTGTAAGCTATTTTTTTGTTTTTCATGACATTTCTATGATTGGCAATAAACAATGTCTCCTTGACTTTTCTTTTTTGTCATTGTTCTCGAACAAATTAAATTGACTGTCTGTGGGTAGAAGGTATGACCAAATTGTTTTTCATGATTTCAAAAAACAGACTTATCCATATTGTTTTTATTGCATCTATATAAAGTATTTGTGTTGTGCTAATCTGGTTGATATTAGCTTTGAATTTCTCATAGTAAACAACTGTGCAGCCTGGGATGTTGCATGGAATCTCAATACTTTTTGTAGTGTGGCCTTCTTTTTAATTTGTCTTTTATGTTGTTAACCAATCTATTGAGATTAGGGGGAATATAGGTCAAGGAATGATGATACTCATTGAATCGAATTACTTTCATTATGTAAGGGGATCTAACTATAAATACAGAATGCATTTGGAGATAAAGATAGGCTACAATCAATTCCAGTCAAACCGGAATGGCATTATCCATGTTGTTTACCATATTGTTAAAGCAGTAGGAGATGTTATGTTGAATTAGAAGCCACTAAGTCTAAATATCACATGCTGTTAGAAGTGGTACTGTACCTATTCATGAGTCAAGCTATCACCTTGCAGCTGGAAATAAAGCTCTGAAAGTTTATTTCATTTGTGGAATAAAAAATCAACCTTAAAATCAAACTACTCATAGACTCTGATATCATGTTTGAATCAGTCAACTCTTAGTGACACTAACTCAGCAAACATTTACAAAAGTGGACTATAGTATTACATTTGTTAATCAGAATACTTGATCCAACAAACATATTGCTGACAATCAAAAAAAAAACTGCTCAAATAAATTGGTAAAAATAACAAGAACTTTGTTATAGATATTTCAAACCAAAACACCATACATGAATATTGAAATTGGTATATAGTGCATAGAATCTGTGTGCATTTTGATCATATAAAAGTTGTTTATTGAAAAAAAAAACATGTTTTTTAGAATGGAAGAGTTTATTTTAAAAAGGCAGAATGTAAAAACCAAATAAAAGTACAATGATGTAGCTTTTTAATACACAATTGTTATTAATTCTATGCCTATAATAATGGTATTGGGTACCAGGTCTGCAGTGTCCATTTTGTAAATACACATGTGCTGTCATAAATAGATAAAATAATCCTCACATGCATTCTAGCTATCAAGGCAATCAAATATCATTCTTGTTATTTTGTATACCTGGTCATCATGGTCATTAGTTATGCCACATGTTCATGGAAACAACAAAATGGGTTCCAGCAGTAGTGATGAAAATAAAAGCATTGCAGACAGTAGATGAACAGAAGCACCACAGGAATATACACAAGCTAAAATTGAACTATGAGTCAAGAGTCATCAATGAATAGTTTACAGGATTTGAAGACACCATACCTTCAGATGCAGACACTATACCTGTTGATGAAGACCTGATGCTTATGATAATGAAACTAGACGCAAAGAAGCCAGAAAGTGACTAAGACATCCATCAAAGCTTCTCTGTGACTACATAATTCTGTCAAGAGGATAAAAATTGTATAGCTCAACTCACATTTAAGTAATGGATGTATCCATATTAAATCTTATTTTGGTAGGATTGAGCATTCACCACCTCAGACCAATAGATGCGATGAGTTTTGATATATCCAAAATCAGGCATATGGGTGATAATTCTCAGTGAATTTGATTTCTCTCATTATGAAAGGAGATCTGACTATAAATAAGTAATTTAATTGGAATTAATTCAGGTCACAGCAAATTACTGTCACAGCTAAACAACAGTGTACATGTTGTTCACTATATTGTTAAGTGAATGAGGCAATTTCATGTTGAAATGAAAACTGCTAGATGTTAGCCCTGACATGAGGCTGTTTTTATATATCCTGACATGTTACATTAACCTTGAAGAGCAAATTATGGTCCTTCAATAATTGCACAGTAACTAGATGTTATATCTAACCAATGGTATTAGTCAGAAGTGTTTTCTGAAATTGTGACTCCATTTGTCACAGCATGTGACTCAGCTGTCTACAACTCAGATATGATTTTCAGCATTTAAACATGCAACAAAGCTCTAAAATTTCCATAGATCTTTGAGAATAATTATGATTTGATCTGTAAGACTGAATAATTAAAAAGAAGTAATATATATATATATATATATGTTAAAACGAAGATTTGCACGGGTTAAATATATAAAATACATATTTTGTGGGTTCATCCGTGTTAAAAACTTTTAATATCAATTTACTGACGTTTCGACTTGGTCACACAAGCCATCCACAGAATATGTATTTTATATATATATCATATTATTATTATTATTATTATTTACAGGTTATTCCGTGTAGTGAAAAAGCTAAATGCTGACATTTCAGTACAATATCAAGTACCTTCATCAGAGCATCCACTTTCTCAAATCATAAGAATGTGTGTGAGATTTAAAATTAAGACAATTTTACCATATATAAAAGGAGAAATGGATAGAATTGGTAACATTTTAAAAAATAATAATATTCACACAATTTATACTACTTTTAAAAAAATTAGTGAAATATTTCCACTTCCTAAAGATAAAATCACTTTGAAGTGTCATGGCATATATGAAATTCCATGTAGGGTCTGTCCACATACATATATTGGACAGACTAATCATAGACTAAATATTAAAAAGGAAGAACACATTCTGGCAGTCAGAGAAAAATTTAATTCATCAGCTATTTATTCCCATATAAAATTAACAAATCATGATATCAATTTTGAAAAACAAATATTTTAGCAAAAATTGAACAATATGACCAGAGATTGCTAAGAGAAGCTATAGAGATTTTTAAAAGGCCCAAGAGCATAAATGAAAGGTGTGAATTAAAGAAAATTAACAACATTTGGAAGAAGCTATTGGAAGAAAAAATAAATTTTAAAACTTCTCAACCAATAGAATTTAAATATGAGAAGAAAGAAAACGATAAAAACGATTTTAAATCTCACACGCATTCTTATGATTTGAGAAAGAAGATGCTGAGAAAGGTACTTGATATTGTACTGAAACGTCAGCATTTAGCTTTTCCACTACATGGAATATCCTGCAATAATATGACATCTTTTATCCGTGAAAATATTAGAATTAACATAAAATATCCCCACAACGAGTATGTTTTTTTTATAAATAGAGTATTTTTCTCTCCTTTTTAATCCCTTTTTAATCTTTTTTATTTTTATACAAAAAAAAGAAAAAATAAAAAAAAAATAATTAATTTATAATAAAACTTAAAATTAAAAAAGTTTTTTATTTTTTTTTTTAATCTGTGAAAATATTAGAATTAACATATATATATATATAATATTGCAGTTTAAAGATTAATATGCCTTGATAAATGAAATATCATTAATATTTTTTTAGAATCTATAGAGATTGACTTATCATTCAAGTGATAGTGGAATAATATCTGGATAAAAAAAGAATAGAAATGGGTTCAATGAGTAGAAGGGTCCAATGAGTAGTTCAAAAGAAGAAAAGATAAAAATCATGTAATAATGAAAATTATTTATTTCTTGGTATGATCATCCCATAATTAAACTGATGAGATCAAATGAAACCTTTGTTATCAGTAAGAGAGTACAAAATAAATTAATCAATTATTTATAGACAAATGATTTTCAAATAATACTATGCCGTACCTTCACAAGAATTTTAACAATTTTACCAAATTGATTATTAAAAAAAAAAATTAGCAAATATACCAAATACAGAAACTTGTAGTCTAATCCAAAAACTTTTAGCCAGCTATTTTCACCATTGATTAAATCAAGTAGGCAGTGGTACATTGATGGCTGAGAAATCTAGGCTTTTAAAAAAATGAAGGGTGAAATTTAATATTTAGAAGGTGATTTGTGATATTGATACTTTTAAGATTTTTATGCTATGTACACATTTACTTTAAGATTTCTATGCACACATTTTTAAAAACAATATTTGTATTATCTTGTATTAGTAATATATCTTTTTCTAGTCAGCCATTTATTTATGACACCCTCCCTCCAAAAATGAATAAAGCTAAATTAAAAAAAAAAAAAAAACTATGGCACAATATATGCCATATAGTGCCAAAAAAAAAGTAATAAGTAAACAATGAGTATGGATTATTATTATGTTTTGTGATTGTAGATTTTGAAAAGACATTTTATTCTATAAATAGTTAAAAATAATTAAAATATGTAAAATATAAAGACACTAATCTATAGTATTGTTAATATCTCCAGAATCTTTTTTTCTTAAAATGTAACTATATCTTGACATTAAGAAGATTAGCATCCATAACAATATTGTTATAAATTTCATTTTTCTTTAACATTTTGACACACTTTATGCAAAGTATTGTGTGGATTAATTAGAAACAGGGGAAAATAAAGGTTCTAAATTTTGCTGATGAAGTAGTTGTTTTTCAAATGATGTTTTTAGATCAGTAGTATCCAACCTTTTTATTCTTGTAATTCCTTTTACACTTGCAACCCATTTCCTTGGATGAAAATTTGACACAACCCGTTATTTGTTCTTACCACAAGTGTGAGTATGAAAGAATATTCAAAATAAAATTACATTGGTTTTAATTAGTATAGAAATATATATTTCCAATTTTTTACTATTATTAATCATTTACAATTTGAAGTGAAATTTTTGAAATAAAAAAATCATACAATACAAAAGAAAATTATAATGCATGCAAAAACAATGTTTTTTTTTATGTGATTTTAAAACCATTTTGAAAAATTAATTTCTTTACAATAATACTTAATATAATTCAAACGTAAAATAACTTTATAAAACTTTTTTTTTCATATATCAAATGAGTTAATTGGGAAGCAAACCCAGGCCAGCTGCTTGGAAGGCAGCTATACTAACCACTAGGCCACCAACTCTTGTTGTGACCACCAACAATAATTATGAAACTGGCTGAGAGATTTTGACCCACAGGTTACTCACCATTGTTTTAGATCATTAGGATGTGTTATAAAAGCTAATAGATAAAATAAAAAAAGTAGGAAAAAAGATAAGTGCTAAAATGATTAAAGTTATGTCCAATATATTTTCAAATATATGAGGGCAGGTAGATTAAAAATTAACAACTACAAATATTTTAATAAAATTACTAATGCAAATAGAAACACAATAAATGAAATTAATCTTAGAATTAAATTTGAATAGAGTGCTTTTATAGAAATAATTTATTATAAAAAGCAACTTGACACTTTTCAATAGAAAAAACAATGAATGTAGACAGCATAAAATAGTATGGATAAACATATATTAGAAATAAAAAGAAAGGGTTGAATATAAAATAACTCTTTTTTTCATATGTCAAATGCATTGACTGAGAAGCAAATCCAGGCCAGCTGTTTGGAAGGCATCTATGCGAACTACTATTGAATATATTACATAATGAGGAAGAGATGTATTTAAAAGAATGTAAAAGACCTAAAAACGCACATGGATGGATGATATAATAAAATTGTTGGAATAAAAAAAAAACATACATCAGACAAACTGGATTAAACATGGACTAACATTATCCTGTAAGGATTGATTGTAGATGGAAAAGTTGAAGATGATATAAAACAAAATATTTGAAAATATATTTAATTCTCTCGGCTATTTTAGCCTTTTAAACCTTATTGACTTTAGTTACTTAGGGTAGTATAATAAGACTTAGTTGTCATGGATTTTTATTTTATTTACTCACTTTGCTAAATTATCTGGATCAATGGGAATTGTGTGTTTGTGTAGCATTTCTCATCTCTAATTACATGTCCAGCATTTCTAACTTTAATAGTTTTTCTTTTGTGTATTCTTAGTCTTTCTATCTTTGTTGTAATTTTATTTTAAATTTGAACGGGCATACTCATTTATGAGTAATTGATATTTGAGATGGATAATAGTATCTAGTAATTAATTAATGTACTCACAGAAAAGGTAGGTTTTTTTTTTTAATATTCACCTTTGTTACTGCTTAGCATACTTTCAATGTATTAAATATATCATATTCATGGTGTATATAATATTTAACTTTATTTCAGCCTAGAATGCTTTCAATATATCATATTCATGGCGTATATTGGAATCATGCTAGGCTATAATAAAGGTAAATATTAAAAAAAAAACAAAACTACATTTTCTATGAGTATATATATTCATTAATTACAAGATATTACATTGACTCAGAAAAGTAGAGGAAAATAGTAATAGTTGAATAATAAGAATAATGATACACGAAAATTCAAATATTTTTTATGTGCATACCTAATCAAAAAGACGTGTACATGCATTTTATATGCTTATTCAAATATATCCGATTATAATAAACAAAATATTTAAATACTTTTTTCAAGTTGTTTTATTTGAATTTTTTGTAATAAACGAAAGCAACAAAAGAAGGAAATTTGAACGGATGTTAAATGCCTAGCTGTAGCCTTTAGAAAAATAATTTTAAATTTTCAATGAAAAATTCAGGTGAGTGTTCTATTTTGCCTTGACACATTTGTTTTCACTATTGATTCATTTATTTATTTAACAAGATGTAATGTTTATAATCACTGTTTAACTCGGTCATATATTTTTCTTTTTAGATTTACTTTTATATACTATGTATAAATCGTATACATTTTTCTAAATTGTACCTCTGATATTTGTGCAGGAGCGAATTATAAAAATAAACAAAAATAAATGAATATATCATAAGACATCTACTTACAAATGGAAACAATACTAAGTGATTTAAAAAATGTATTTCATAATTATTCTGTAAATCAGTTTAATTAAATTCAAAAATAGAAAAATAAATAAAAATGTACAGTTTAAAGAATAAAATTAGTATATAATAAACCGACAAGATGGCAAGGATTAAGGCAAACTATGTAAATAATTATAAATTCATAATGATGAGAAATATAGAATGGTAAACAATGTAAAAAACGTTATAAGGTTCCAAAAATCTTTTTTATGTTGTTTTTGTATACAATAAAATATTCTTTTTTAACACATTGAAATTGTCTCATGGATTTTACTATTGAAGTTTTTCTTTTGGTTTTTGAATGTCTTCCTGTCATCTTCAAAGTTTTTATTTGTCTTTTAACTGTTATGTCTTATTTTACTAGTTAAAAGGCAGATAGATGAAAACGCTGAGGAAGACTCCCCACGACTTTGGCATAATTCACTTTAGATAAAAACAGTAATGATTATCTCTAATTATTAATCTAGAGATTATTTCTAGCACAGATATGAACTTTAATATAATTCTTTTTTTAATTAAACATATAGTGCACTTCCATTTCATTTTTCTTTTTCTATGAGTAATATCTATTACAAATGTTTTTAATAAGATCCACACCACATCGTCACCCTATCTTAAAACACATGAATATATATATATTGTAAAAGTCAAGTGACTCCCGAGATGCATTTCATGCTTAAAGCACACATTAGTTGATCTATTTCACCAATCACATATATTTTTATCATATGTTCAGTATTTATCAATAGTAAATTATTATATTTTAATTTACAAGTGCCAAACTACCCCACCCACAACTTTGTCATAATCCATTCTAGATAAATATAGTAATGATTATCATTAATCATTTATTGAACTAGAGATTATCGCCAGCTTATATTTAAACTTTAAATATTAATATATCTGCTTTCTTTTAATTAAATACAAACATGAAATAATTTATCTTAATTTTTTTTTCTATGTGTAATATTTATTATAAAAGTGTTCTTAATAACACCCAACACTTAAATAAAAATACTGGTTTAGCATGAAATACATATTGGAAATAATTTCTTTTCACAGTATCTTTATTCAAGTGTTTCAAGTCTGTGTGTTGGTGTGGAGATTATTAAGAACATTAGTAATGTATACTTCACCATTATACTTTTATTTTACATTATTAAGAAAAATTAAAATTTAACTTATGTTAAGTTCACAATATTAGCAAATCAATAATCATTTAGTGGAGTTTTTTTTATCTAATATTTCAATCTATTAAACGGAAGTATGAACTAGCTCCACCTTTATTTTTCATTTTTATGATAGTGATCTTTTGGAAGTATTTGTAAATAGCTTCACAATTACTATGTCTGTTGCATGTTTTATATTTTTGCTTTTTCATTACATGCACTAATATTTATCTGATCTTTACTTTTTTTAAATTTAATCATTACTTTATTTACAAGTTTATGTGTCTTTGATTTTTTTTTTTTGTTTCAATTCAGCTTATATTTTACTAGAGCATTATTTTTGAATAATTATTTATATTCTTCAGAAATTAATACGTATATTGGTGATTATTTATCTTTTCAACATATATGTGTTTAAGTGCATCAGTGTTATTAGATAGAGTGGAGAGTGGTGGGTCGTGTGAAAGTCTGTGCTCATATACCCTTTATTACATATATATATATAGACACAGATATATAATAAGTCTGCGTTTCAGTATTAAATTAATTAATTTATTTATTTTAAAAAGGAAGCCTAAAATTTAGATAAAGGAAAGATTGTTAATAATTTGCACAATAATTTATAATATATTTGAGTATGGTAAAGACAAATAGTTTATATATATATATATTTGCAGAATTAAAAATACTTTTATACACTACACTTCAAAATAATAAATAAAATAAATGTCTGTATTATCATACTTTGTGTGTGTGTGCATATAAACAGATTATGCTTGGAAAAGATGACTGTTTATATTTTATAGCCAAGCTAATTTTTTAATGTAAACTCGATTTTATCTGCAGCAGTATTTAATTTATTTAAAATGAATAATTATTTAATTCGTTTTACCCGATCAATAAAAGATTAAATAAATTATTTTTAATAATAATACGTTTGGCTGAAATTAGTTTTCTTTCAAAAGTAACCTTTATTAGTAAAAGGATTACAAAAATTTTGGGTACACTTGCCCCTTGATAATTACAAAGTGTTCAATGTGACAAACAAGGTAAATATGCTTGATAACAATTATGTCCATTAAAGAGTTGCTATAATGTTGATATTAATGTGTATCTAAACATGAGTATCTATACATGGATCTACATGGCCCAGCTACTGAGAAGCCATCCATCAGCCAATGATCGCACCCCTGGGGCCCCGAAGCAAAGACTCAAATGCTTCAGCTGAATAGGTGGACAAGTCCAGCATTGCGCCAACCGCCACAACAGGCAGAGAGGTCCAAGGCTCAAGTCCATTGAATAATAAATTCTCAACCTGCAGCCGAGCCATGCCAGGACCATTCCAGATGCCCCTGTTTCCCAATCAACAGTCCAAATGTGCAGGGACCGCATTCGGTCTACCTGCCCAGAATTGGAAAGCCAATTAAGAAAAATACATAGCGAGCATAGATCTGCACTGCCTAAAACCAACCTAACAAGGGGGCACAGCAGCCAACCAGAGCAGGAATGGTGCTGAGACTTTGACCACGTACCCTCCCAGCAGGTTTTCCAGGTAGCGGCAATAATTTTCAACAGCCTGCACTAAAGAACCAGCCTCCTAACAACCGACACCACCCCCGAGGAAGAAAAGAGGAGTGCAGACCCATGCCTGGAAAATTATTGCAGCAAATCCTCCATCAAAGTTAAAAAATTTGGAGGTGGCCCAAATCAGACCAACCACCTTACAAACTCTCTAATTTTAAAGTTAACCAAAGACAAAAATGATTAGCTCAAATCAACACTGACATAATAAACAAGCCATCAGGGGGTTGAAACAGCCTCCAAAGTCAGATTCATTGTTGTTAACTCTTGATACGTGTCATATATTCTAAATACTAGTTCAACTCATCCGACTGTAAGGTTCTCCAGGGATTATGATCTAGCTTATATATTTCCATTTGGTTATTCCAATTATGAACAGTGATTAGCATTGTAGGATTCTTGCCTATTGTTTGGTTGTACAGTAGAGATGAATGGCAGCAACCTGTTATAGTAACTAGTTTCTGTAACCATGTTGTGGACTTGGTTGTAGTAGAATCCCAACTGGGACTCTTGTATTGATCCTATTTGAATTCTGTTTATGTTAATTAAAATCTAGGTCTTGATTCGTAGTCAAGGTTTCAATTGTATAGTGTAAAAGTTTGTAATCTTTGGATTATTCCTAATCATTGTTGGATTAAAAGAGTTGAGTGAATTGCAGCTTCAATATCTTTGTTTGGGTCTATACCATCATTTGAACTTGTTTTTATCTTTAAATCATTGTTTTTTGGCTCAGGAAACACTTCGTTCTAATTCTGTGTCAATTTGAAAGTTTTCTATTCTTTTTGTGGTGCCCCAATCGCACTGGAAGTGGCCCAGTAACTTTGATCTAATCATCAGAAAAAAATAATTATTGTGCAGCGAGATGGCTTAAAACATAATCTATAATGTTTGATGCTAAAATTGAGATCGAATTCATATTTAAAATAATTTTCCCTCCTGCACTGTTCTACCGCATTCAGCCACGATGATATCGTAACTTTTTTCTTATGAACGAATTAACGCTGGGATTTCTTTTTTTTTTTTAATTTCCATAGGTTTATGATTACTTTTGTGTCTAGTTTGTTTCTTGATCTATTTCCTGTTTTTCCTGATTTGTTTGCAGCCGTAGAATCTTGCTATATCTGATGCTATTGTGAACTTCTTGAGACTATCTTTATTAAGCTTTTTTTTTTTTTTTTGCCCAATGTTTTCAATAAAATTTGACCTGCCAACTATATCTCAATTAATCCTATCATTAAGCTTAGGATTTCTAGTAACTTTTATTTATTTATTTGGTTTCGTTTTAAAATCTTTTTCCTCAGTTTTATTCTTGCTCAAATGATTCTAAGATTTCCTTGTACTGACTTTTGCCTTTTTTAATGGCAGCCATTTGTATCGAACGATACGATTGATAAATTCAAATACTTTAGAGTGAAAACTGATTTCAAATTTCTTGTAAAGGTGATGAAATGATAAAACAAGTACTCACCTACATCTTGGCAAAACTTGAAAGCATAATGAGTCTCATTCTTCTGGTGCCAGTGAACAGTCAACTGCTCCAGCTGGCAACAGGAAGTGGATTCTGAAATTTATTTTATTTATTATTATCAATAATAATTACTGTTATAAAATTATTTATTATTTTAGATGAAAATAAACAAATATGGAAAACAATTGTATTACTAAATATAAGCATTATATTGAAAAAAGTAGACATCCAATTAAAAGCATATATTAATTGTTCCAGGAGTTTAATGATACCCAATCATATAATCATCAGCATCATTAACATAATTAATTATTGTCTATTCATGACAAGACGAAGGTCTCTCCAACATTAATCCTGGGTTATGGATTCATAAGCTTATTCTTATCATTCCAGAACATTTTCTTATTTCATCCATCTATGTTATCCATGATATTTTTATGAGTATTTAAATAATATTTTGGAATTTTAGATTAAATATGAAAATGAATTTTTGATTCTTAAAAAATTGAGATTTCCGAAAATTTGTAATTCAGTCTTTTTTTTTTAAATTGGCTTTTATATGACAGTTAAATGTCTATTAAAAGAAAAATGTTTATTCCATAAACATCAATCCATTATAAATGATGTTTATCCAAGTTTTATAATCCTGTAAGTTTTTTTTCATAGGTAGGCAAATCATTGCTAATATTTTTTTCTGTTTAATTTATATTGTTTGATCTAATCTGATGGTCTGCCTTTATTGATGTTATAGCACAAATGTTATATATGTAGATGGTGAAGCAAATGTTATTATTATTATTAATTTTTCAACAACTACAAAAAAAAAAAACACTTTTATTCACCAGAGATATAGATTGGCATCGAACTGCCCAGTTTATCCATAGTATTGTTATATGTCGTAAGTTTTAAACTAGTCAGATACCATATATTGAAAATGTATATGAATTGAAATAAGACATTTATTACTAAATGTGTATAAAAATTAAAATATATATTTAAGATTAAATGATCTTTTTATAGAAGAAATATTTTAAAAGAGGAAATTAGAGACCTTGTATATCTTCTCCGTTGTTTAACATATAAAGCTTTTTAAGTAAGTATTATTGCTGCAGTTATGGCGTTAATATTATATATAGAAAAATGTATTGTAACAGATTTGCTTATAATAGGAGTAAGCTTAAAAAATATTATGTATGACAAATAAGACTTGTAGGAGTTTTGCGGTAAAAATAACGGTAAATAAAATTAACATAAAATAGGTAGTGGGATAGATAGAAGCATGAGATTAAATATTGGACCGAAAATTTTAGAAAAGTTTATGCTTTTAAATATTTGAAAAGAAACTACATTTTCTGTGAATAGATTCATTAATTTCCAGATATCACGTTGGCTCAGGAAAAAAAAAAAATTGAATTAAAGAAGATAATTGATAGTGAAAGTCATGGTTAAAAAAAATAAAAAAATAGATCGATGATTTTTATTTCCCAGACGTTTAATAAATGCAGGATATTAATTTCTGAGCCATTGAAATTGTATTTAAGAAAAATGTTTCTTATGGAAATAATATCTTCAAATGAAACAAAATTGTGGACTACCTAAAAAAAATAGAAACAACGTTTAAGACTCTAGACATATAAATATGGAAGAGGGAAGAATAAAAGTGATAAGTTGAAAGGATAAGATATTTATATAAATGTTGGAAAGCATAAATATAAAATTGTTATATATTTAGAGAATTGAATAGAAAATACTATTTAATTGAACATGTTTATCAAGACAAATAAATTATGGAGAATATGTTGGAGGGAATCGTGGTAAGTAAATTATGATGATGATGATTATAATTTCAGATTACTTTTATAAGCATTTTGGAAATCATTTTTTCAATTTGTCTTCCTATTAATGAGTTCATTTTATTTATATTTTTAGACGTTTATTCCTGAATAGCAAAAAAATGTTCACACATCATCCATAGCAAATTTAAATACTTGTCTTTAGTATAAAAATATACTCATAGACATAATATTATTATTAAATATAAAAGAACTTGAATAATGCATGCCCTAATAACTTTTGTTAAAATAGTGAAGGAAGGCAATGATAGGACATTGATGACAATGATCAAATTATTATTTTTTTATGTCATTTGCTTAAAGGGTCTTTAAAAGCACACAGTATACTTTTTAGCAAATTGCATAAAAATATTTGATTTGTTTTATTTTTTAAATTTATTTGAATGAGAAAAACTTCAAGTTGGATAAGTACCTTTTTAAGTTATCATATCTCATAAAAAGAAAATGATATAAGAAAGTATAACTGTGAACTAGCAAGAAAAGCTGTAGAAGAAAATAAAAGTCTTAAGAATGTAAAACAACATTTTGGTATTGGTAGGAAATTTATATTTGCAATAAGGAAAAAAGATGGAATTATTACTAAAAAGAGGGATGACATTATGAAATTGGTAGAAGATTTTTATCAAGAATTATATAGTAATAAAGAACAAGTACCTCCTATATCTATTACATCTTCCGAATTGCCCAGAATTTTAAATGAAGAAGTGAGAAATGCAATTAAATGTATGAAAAAAGGAAAGGCTCCAGGTAATGATGGAATTATAATTGATATATTAAAAGAAGCAGGTGAAGAAACAGAAAAAATATTAGCAAAGTTATATACCAAATGTCTAAATGATAAAGATGTACCGGATGATTGGAAGAATGCAGTAATAATATTAATATTTAAAAAAGGTGATAAAGAAGATATTAGAAATTACAGACCTATTAGCCTTTTATCAGTTTTATATAAAATTTTTACCAAGATAATTACAACTCGTCTACAGAGAACCTTGGATTTTCACCAACCAAGAGAAAAAGCTGGATTTAAAAGTGGTTTTAGTACAGTAGATCATATTCAAGTATTGAGAGAAGTTATAGAAAGGACAAATGAATATGAGTTGTCATTATGTTTTGGATTTGTAGATTATGAAAAGGCATTTGATTCTATAAACATTTCTTCAGTGATTAAAGCATTGGATCATCAAGGTATAGATCCAGGATATTGTCATATTTTAAAGAATATTTATAAAAATGCAACAGCAACAATTAGATTACATAATGATACTGGGAAAGTCAACATTGAGAAAGGTGTAAGACAAGGTGACTCCATATCTCCAAAACTTTTTACAGCAGTGCTGCAAGAAGTATTTTGTGGATTAAAATGGGAAACTAAAGGAGTGAAAGTAAATGGAGATTATTTAAGTCATTTAGATTTCGCAGATGATGTAGTTGTTTTTGCAAATAATGCTTCCGAGCTGCAGGAAATGTTGCAGGAGTTATCAGATGAAAGTAGGAAAGTAGGACTAAAGATAAATGTTAAAAAGACTAAAGTAATGTTTAATCGATTTGCTCAAAATATGAAAATAAAGATTGATTATGATGAATTAGAAGAAGTTAAGAGTTACAAATACCTTGGTTAGATTATTAATACAGATGGAAACATAATAGAAAAAATTAATCATAGAATTAAACTTGGTTGGAGTGCTTTTGGTAGAAATAACTTGATATTAAAAGGAAATATGCCTATGTGTTTGAAAAGAAAGGTTTTTAACAAATGTGTTTTACCAGTTCTTACTTATGGATCTGAGACTTGGACACTTAATAGAAGATCAATACAGAGACTTCAGACCACTCAAAGAAGTATGGAGAGATGTATGTTGGGAGTAACAAGAAGAGATCGAAAACGCAATGTATGGGTAAGAGAACAAACAGGTGTTACTGACCTCATTGAAAAAATTAAAAGATTGAAGTGGAGTTGGGCTGGACATATTGCTAGAAGAGATGATAATAGATGGACAATTGAAATTTTAAACTGGATTCCAAGAGATTGTAAAAGACCCAGAAGGAGACCACATGTAAGATGGATGGATGAAATAAAAAAATGTGTAGGGATGATGTGGAGAAGAGAAGCTAAAGATCGGAGAAGATGGATTAAACTTGGAGAGACCTTCATCCTGCAGTGGATTGATAATGGTTGATAATGATGATGATGATGATGATGATCTAAAAA
The DNA here is from genome assembly GCA_028023455.1 of Epiperipatus broadwayi. Taxonomy (NCBI): domain Eukaryota; kingdom Metazoa; phylum Onychophora; class Udeonychophora; order Euonychophora; family Peripatidae; genus Epiperipatus; species Epiperipatus broadwayi. Next base: position 3,890,777 of record JAQFVV010012489.1, on the reverse strand, counting down.
AAGGTAAAATTGGGTTTTTATTTTTATGTTTTTAGTTTTGTATAAAAAGGCAAGCACAAATCTGAAGTATTATAAATATACTTGATATAAAATTACAATGAAAATATTGTTGATGGGTTGATGTAAAATCATAACAAAATTCACTTTTAATTATTTGGTCTCCCTCAAGAAAATAATATTTGTTAAATAATTTGGATCACATTTAAAAAAAGATAAGGTTGCTTTTAAATTTATGTTTGTGTTTTGCTTTTATAATAGATTGGCTCAGTTTGGGTTGCTAAAAGAAAAAAAAAGAAATTAGAAAAAATTCCAATAAGAAAAAAGTATGTAATAAATAATGATTTACTTAAGTGTCTGTTTTAATCTAGATTACTTGTTTAAATAGTTAAGTATCCATTGGGTAGAAGTAAGTCCGTGTAAGATTACATTAAAAAAAAATATTGATCATCATTCATAAATAAATAAATCATCGTGATTGTTGAATGTTCTTCGCAATCTGGTTCTAGGATAATAATTACTCTCGTTCGACCATCGTATTTTTGTAATTATGAAAAGTTGCAGACAGTGTCAAAATGTAGTGGCACATTATTTACAGTTGATCTTTAGATTTAGAAACTGTCATTTCCCTGAGTTCAGCATTTGATATAAATTTATATCATTTTGAAAATAACTTACTGAAAAATAACTTTGATATAATAATAAAGGACTTCAGAAAAAGTAGCTAGTGTATCCATGTACAATATCTATAGCCTAGAGGTTAAGTCCGATATGAATCCATCTTGAATCATTTTTTCAGATTAGAATACCAGCTATTTGTGAAGTAGTTAATTATTATCACCTTGAGGCAAAGGGTCTTAGTATAATCTGAATTAGTCATGTAAATATTGATTTACCGATTATAAAAATAAAATAAATCTGATTATAATATGAAATATTTTTTTTGTAAACTGTTAAAGGAATGGTTCATATTGCTACAGTTTATCTTTACTTTATACATATTAATACAACATATATTTTTAATTAATGCCTTTATAAAATTAAAATAATAATTACATAGAATTAATAGTAAAATGAATTAATTGAAAATTTTTAATATTAAATTATTTTGCCGTTTTGTGTGTAATTTTTTTTTTTTTTTTGCATATGTCAAAGCATCAGCCGGGAAGCAAACCTGCGATAACCGACTGCAAGCAACTGCTTGCTTGCAAGATGGCTGCGCTGACCTCTCGGCTCCCAATGCTTGACATGCAAATGTTTTTATGTGAAGTCTTTTATATTTTTTCTTATCTGAATTAAAAAGAATAAATATTCATAAGCAAAAAATATAAATACTTGAACTTTATCTTATAAATATGTAGATTATTATAAATTTTGACAATTGATAACTAAACTAGATTTAAATTATTTACAAAAATGATCATTTGGTCAGTTGCTTAGGAAATCTGTGATCATCAATAACCCAAGAGATAGACTGAACAGAATTTTTTTTTTCATAGACTAAACTCAGTTTTATTCCATCATCCAATTGCATGTGGCATTGGATTTATTTCTAATACTTTTTATTAGTTAATATATAAAAATATTTTTAGTTAAATGTATTAATGTAATTCCAATAGTTTTAAACTTTTCTCGGAAAAAAAGGAATTCAAAAAATAAATACAAATAACATGTATATTATGAATATGACTACCAGTTAGTCTAAAACATACTAAGTATACTATGTTGTTAAAGTATTAAACAAGTTTTTCTTAGTATACATGTTGCATGTATTTATTTTTTGAATTAAATATATTAATTATTGTTTGCAAATAAATTATGCAGGTGTATTTGTTAACACATGATGCTTATAAATTACATTACTTAATTAACAATAGATTTAATCATCAAATAATATATATATATATATATGTTAAAAGCGATATACGCATTCACATAATACAACTCTTTACTATTTGCAGTTTATTGAGCAACATTGACCACTTGATTAGAGATCAGTAGCAAATAGTGAAGATAAAAAAAAATAATCATACCAGTTAAATGATTCTTTTATTTCTACTTTTCATCTCTCTTTTATAATAGTTTATAGTGTGCCATAAAAAAATAATCACATTTATTTTACATAAAAATTACTTTTTCTTTATGGATATAAAAATAATTGTTTTAGTTTTTTTTAATTACAAGTTAGGATGTGTTTGAACTATAATCTGTAAATGTGCTGTGAGCTACAAATAGGGTATTATTAGATTTTTGCTGTGTAAACCAGACTGTAAATTTATCTATATATTTTTTTCTGGATCACAATATGCACATTTATTTCTATTTAATTATAACCAATAGTAATTAAAACCATTTGAATGTAGCTATTTACACACATAGAACTGACATTGTTTGCATTATGTGTGTGTATATATATTTAAATTTTGTAGTTTTATTCTAGTGAATTGTTTTATATATATACATTCATAGATATATAATTGTTTGAAAGGAAGCTCCATGCATATTATTTAAAACTATCTTGGGTAAATTTACCAAATGATGTTCCATTTGAGCCTGATTGAAAATCTGTTTATTTAAAATACATATTGGGAGTAACATAAAACGGTTTACAGTAAAATAAAAAAGTCATTTTTATTATTATCATAGATATACTATCATTTTCCCACAAGGCCTTTAACGTACTAATATACAATTCTATAAATAAATGCGTAATTTGATTTAATTGGTTTATGGTGTAAAATTATGAATGATGTCCTGTTTGATTTTATGCAAAAGTAAAATGACAAAAACTTTAGTCAAAGTCCGTAGACTGTAGTTCCTGGCTTGTTCATTTCCGTGACTTCAAATTATATTAACAACTGAACAATAAACCATTCGATTACTTTTATGTAAAAGAAGTGATATAACATATACTTAGTAACGGCTTTGTTTTTCAAAAATAAATATGTTTATTCATAGTTGATAGTAACTATTAACCCTTGATGATATCTTACAATATTTCTTTGTTATACTATTTAACTAAATTAATTGATTTCGTTTAGAAGCGGTCACACGATCGCTTTTTTCAAAAAAAAAATTCTGACATTTATTGTTTTAGTCATGTTGTGAATAAAATGATAATTGACAGAAAGTTTTTTTTTTTGCAAACAAAAATATATAGTTCTTTTTTTTTATGGGTAAAAATTATAAAGCTGTTGTTGACAACCGTTGAAAATCATGCCAGATATGTCTTGTTTTTTAAAGAGAAACTCATTAAAAATAAGTATCAAATCTAAAATTTAACTTATATTTGTCAAAAGTTAAATTTAGAAAAATAATAGCATAACCAAATTAGTAAAAAAAAATTAATTTTAAACAGTATCTGCTACAACATATTAGAGATGTTGATCGTGTAATGAATTCAAAATTATACAGCATATTATTATATATAATTCACTACGAATATATGAGGGAGAAATCAAAAAAATATAAAATAAATCATGGATTTAGTATTGAAATGACAAAGACCACATCATATTATAATTATCTTGTCTCTTGCACATTAATATAAAATCTTTACTATCCAGCTTAACATAAATAGTTGCCTATTTATTGATCAATAGTGACACGATTAGTTTGGTAATCTATGAATTTGTTATTTTGTAATTAGATCCTGTCAACACTATACCCAACAATAATTAATTTACTGATGGTTTTAAATCATAACATGAATTTGCGTCTTAGAATTTCAAAATCTATCTATCTATCTATCTATCTATCTATCTATTTATCTATCTATCTATCTATCTATCTGTCTGTCTGTCTGTCTGTCCGTCCGTCCGTCCGTCCGTCCGTCCATCCATCCATCCATCTATCTATCTATCTATCTATCTATCTATCTATCTATCTATCTATCTATCTATCTATCTATCTGTCTATCTATCTTTCTGTCTGTCCGTCCATCTGTCCATCCATCCATCCGTCCATCTATCTATCTATCTATCTATCTATCTATCTATCTATCTATCTATCTATCTATCTATCTATCTATCTATCTATCTATCTATCTGTCTGTCTGTCTGTCTGTCTGTCTGTCTGTCCGACCGTCCATCCATATCTGTCTGTCTGTCTATCTAATAAACCATTTTTACTAATCTCATTTACTGTAGTGAGAATATTCTCAAACTTTTTTATATAATAGGTTGATTCTGTCTAGCTTATATTAATGATGGTAAATAAAAAGATAATAAAAATACTTTAATATGTTGTTTTAATATTAGAATAGACAATGTTGAGTTGTGGTCCAGGAACATTTAGATTTTAAATATGCCACTATATTATATTCTGTCAACTGCTGTAGTGGCAAAGTGAACATCATCAACAGAATATATGGAGTTTACTTTTTTTATTAGGGTAAACTTTTTTATAACCATAGATTAATCTAAAACGATAGTAAAAAGCAAAAATTGAAACATTTTTTCTTAATATTTTTTTTGATCCAAAATGGATTTCAATCTCCCAATATTAATTCTTGTGCCATTATAAAAAAAAAAAAAATGTTCTAAAAATTTCTTCCAGTAATTTTGGGTTTTGAAAATTAAACAAGCAAGTAATTAATAAAAGATTTAAATGATTTTTTATCTGTTGGTTACTTGCAATTAAACAAAGTTTTAAACATATAACTAAAAAAAAACTTTGTTACAGGCCATATTATTAAAATGATAATATAGCAAATGTTGATTCTTGCATGTATGATAAAATGATGATATATATTCATAGTATAGCAAAAAAAATCTTTTAAGGTTAAAATTATGTAAAGTATATTGCAGTTAAGTTATGATTTAAGAGATAAATCATTATAAATTTTTTTTTTTTTTAAAAAAAAAAGCTCTAATGAAAGTGTTGAACTCAAAAACTAAAGAATTAAAGTCCAATTATGTTATTAAGTGTCATATATTCCTCTGATAAACCAATTATTTATTTATTTTTAAATCTCATATAATTTAATGCAGTGATAAAGTTTTATATGCTAAAGATTCTAGACAATCAAAAAAAATCTTGACTCAGATTAACTTAATGGAAATATTATATCCTTAATATGTCATTAGGATGTCTAAATGTTGCATAACATTTTCAATAATAAAGAGGTCATCATCAATTTTTATATAACATGAAACATAAATGATCAATTTTTCGCATAAAAATTAAATCAAAGTTTTATCATACAACAATTAGAATTATGCAAATCCATAACAATCTGTATTTGAAAGATGTGTTATCTATACTATTTTTATATAAAAATAAAAAAAAACTGATTTAAGCTTCTGTGATTGATGTAATTGTGTTAAATGGAAAATAAGCATTGGACTGATATTATCACTAATGGTTAAGCTTATTATTTCTGAAAACAACATTGAATGAGCAATATTTGACATGTCATAATATGCATCGTACATAACAGTATCATTAATTAAATTGAGCTTTTATTAATTAAAAAAATTGCAATATCATTACTTTCCATGACTAAATCATCAAAAATAAATGCAATGGGAGTTTCTAAAATAATCATCTGATATTCAAGCATTAAAACAATGTTACACTCATTATTTTCATTCCAATTATTATACTATTTTTTTTTTTGACATCCCTCAAATAGGAATCACTACAGAAAACCCTGAGCTCTTAAGACTACAATTTTTACCACTATGCTAAATCATGAATACCATATGTAACTTAATTTAATGAGGATAAAGATAAGCATCATTGTGAGTAAGTGTATAAGATAGATCAACTATTTGAACATCACCATGAAATATGATGTTTATAATTTTATACAACATCAAACTCTAATACTCAAAAAATCTTTAAACATTTTACTTTTTATTTAATATTCTAAACAGTAATTTTATTTGATTAATTAAAATACCAAACCATTCTTGCAAATGTTGAGGAAAAGTAAAAGAGTGATCAAATATTGAAGCAATGGAAGCAGTCAACAACACATATTATTCTTGATTATCCTTAAGTTATTAATAATGTTAGTTTAATAACAAATATCAAAAAGAATAGAAAAGAAAAAAAATCTATTAATGAGAAAATGAGAGAAAAAAAAAGGAAATTGTGAAGGAAATATTTAGAAATTTAAAGACAGGCAAAAATTAAAAACAAATAAATTATTAATATCACACTTTTTTTTTGTTTTTAGCAATATATCTTTCATCTGAACTTCACTACATCAGCATAGATAATCAGTCCAACTTTTGCATGTATTTCAGAATATCTTAACTTACTAGGTACATCCTTATCAACATCTTAATCTTCATTCCCATATTAATAACTCAATATGTTTGCATTAGTTTACACTCAAATAGGTTGAGACTAGTTTCTATCCACTTTTAAATTTTAAAATTATCTTACAGTATAGATAAAAATCAGTTCTACCTTGTATGAGAATGGTATAATAAGAAAGATATTAACAGGGCATGGAAATTCAGTATTTAAGACCTCTAGATCACTGAATGAGTAAAAAGTGTTTGTAACATGTAAATATGGGGAGTTGTTCTCAGGTTCACACTGGATGATGATCACATATAATGAAGTTAAGATGAGAGATGCACTAATAAAAATTAAAAAAACTTAAAAATAATTACAATATATATTTGCATGCATGTTTAGAAAGACCACATATTATAATTTTCTGCTTTAGTTGCCATTATCATGATGTCGAATTCAAGTCATAATTAAATCTGGTAATTTTTTATAGTTATTAAAAACCAGCTAACTATCTGTATAATGTTGGGAAATTGGTATGTACATACTCTTAGTTGCGGTATAAAGAAAAAAAATGTAAAAATCTTCAATAGCAGCTTATTAGCTCAGTGAGAAAATAATCATTGATTCAATATTTTTAAGTGTTTCTATTAGGTAGATTTGACATGTCAAACTGGTTGCCTGTGGGCCACATGCAGCCCTCGATGGGATTTTTCATGGCCCATGTCTATGATGCTAGGCAATAAAATAAAAACAGAATGATAGGTTGCAAACAATAAATTATTTTTAAAAAACAAGCTTTTATATTTAATTATATGAATTAAAATATATACAATAATTGTTGGCTACATACATACCTAATTTATAATTCTCAGTTACACATATAGCTAAATATTTTTGATGACATGCTTTTATGATGATGAAACATTTGAAATATGATGAACATCAAAATTGGCAACATTAATAATGTGCTGCTGTGCTTTCAAAAACAAAAATGCATTTCAGCAAAACTTTAATCAGATATTTGTATTACTAATGTAGCAATCCTCTTTGCAGATGTTGGGTTTTTCTTAGAATTTTAACAAAAGGCAGTTGTGCTAGTTTCTTTGTCCTGATCGGTGTGTTAAAAATTTGCGGTTGTTTCTTTTTATAACTCATTCAAAAAATGTAAGTAAACTTATGTCCGAGAGTTTCTACCTTTCCAAAACTAGTCAGACAGCATAAGAAATAACAAGCATGCATTTGACATTTTGTTATATAATATTTTAATTATAATAAAACATGAAGAACAATAATACTTTACATATAAGTTAGTAATGATTACAATTCAGTTTGCGGAACACTAAAAGTTCTACAATTTTATTAGTCTATGTTCAGCCTTAGGGAACTTCAGTGGCTTCAGCAATTTCTAATCTATGGTCTTATGCACAGCTTTATTCTTTGTCACATATCTATCTTAATTGCTCCATGCTGGAAAGTCCAGGACTCAGAGAGAGAAAACATAATCCATCCCTTTTATTGATACCTCCATTTATCAAACGTAATTCCAGGAGCGAGAATTGACAACAGTGCTCTCTTTGCATTTAATTACTAAAGTAGTGTTAAATCCTTATGAGGTGTATATAGTATAAACATGTTGCATTTTTTTAATTTTTAAAATTTAAATCTAAATTCCTATTTTTATTACAGAAAATGTCACTTTCAACGCTAAATAAAAAACAAAAGATTGATGATGAGGGAAAACAATTTCAAGAAAGTGGGAATTGAACTATTTTGTGTGGAAGTGAACAATAAGATTACATGCTTAATTAAAAAAAAACAATTAGTGTCACTAAAGAATACAACATTAAGTGACATTATAGCACTAATCACAAAGAACAATTTTTGTGCTTTGAAGCAAAAATAAGAGAAGAAAAATTAAAAACAATGAAGAATTCATTAAGTAGCCAGCAAGGAGTGCTTACAAAATTCATGAAAAGTAATGAATCAGTAACAAGAGCTAGTTATAAAATAAACTATTTATTAGCATAACATTCAAAATCATTCACTAATGGTTCTTTAATCAAGGAATGTATGATAAAAGCTGCTGAATTTGTCTGTCCAGAAAATGTACAGGAATTTTGAGACATCTCATTATCAAGAAATATGGTGGCAGATAGAATAACTGAAATGGCAGATGACATCATTTAGCATCTACAGGAAAAGCATATATATGAGATGTTGCATAAGTTGCTGTTTTTTCATAGTTGAAATAATAATATGTGGATCACCAAAGAATTGGAATTCATCCCACTTCATGGAACAACAACTGGTTTTGATGTTGTATGGAGCAATTTGAAAAAACTTAATTTGCCTCTTGACAAGCTTGTTTCTGTGACAACAGATGGTGTTAAATCGATGATGGGTGAAACTAAAGGTTTTGTGTCATAGCTGGCAAGGAAATTACAAAATGGAGAATCCAGATAAACCAAAAATCGAAGTTTTTCATTGGCTCATTCACCAACAAGTTCTTTGTTTAAAAATATTTATAATGGACAAAGTATTTAAAACAGTTACAAAGATAGTCAACTTTATTCAATGGAGAGCACTTAGCTATCACCAATTTACTTCATTTCTTAAAGATTTAGAATCTGAGTTTGAAGACCTTTTTTATTACACAGACATTTATTGGTTTTCCTGCCATAATGTTGTAAAGAGCTTCTATCAGTTTTTGGATGAAATAATATTATTTTTTAAAATGAAAGTTGAAAACAGTGAAAATATATCAGGTATAAAAGATTTATTGTGGGTACAAAACCTATCATTTTTGACAGATATTACGGGCCATCTGAATAATCATAATATTACATTGCAAGGCAAAGATCAATTGATAATTAACATGTACGATGCAGTTGCAAGCTTTCTACAAAAACTGAATTTGTTTAAAAATCATTTGCAAAAAAACATTTTGATGTATTTTGTTATGTGTGAGCAGTTAAAAGCACAAAATCAATGTTGCTCATTTTCACAATACTCTGCAAAAATTACAAAAAAATGAATTCGATAAATGTTTTGATTATTTCAAGGAGTTAGAAGAAATTTTTTTCTCTTTTTAGTGGACCTTTTGCTTTTGAAGTTGAAAAAGCTCCAAATTCAATACAACTGGAATTAATTGATTTCCGGAATGATTTGATTTTAGAAAAAAATAATGAGAAGTAGGAACTCCCAAAATATGTTTCTATTTAAATGAAAGATATTCAGAAATTAAAAAAAATTCTGCACGAATTTTATGCTTTTTTGAAAGTACATACTTATGTAAGCAATTATTTTTATGCATGAAATTAAATAAAACAGCTTACAAATCAAGATTAACTGATAAACATCTATCTTCCATAATGAAAATTGTTTGTTCTCAGCCTTTGAATCTAGACATTGAAAAACTATTAGGAGGAAAGCACTGGCAAGTTTCTGGTAAAAACAATAAATTGTAATTTTATAAATATGTAATCAAAAAAATAAATATTATATTTAATGTTTTCACAGTATTATTTTCCATTACATACCAATATTTCAATGAAGTAGCATCGGCCATTGTCAAAGATAACTTTTGAAACAAAAAACTGTTACATCTCAAAGAGTAATGTCACTGAGTGTGAGATTCATTGTGAAATAGTTTATTATTCCAAATATGTGGCTTATCAAATTGTTTATTTCTCCCAGTTTTGCCACCTATTGAATTTAAATTAAGAGATAAAATGAGTGACTTTCACCTGGCTGGAATAGTGCAGATGAAGCTCAACATAGTCCAGCCATGTGGAAACTTATCTCTGAACTTAAAATTAATAGGTGGTAAAACTGAGGAAAATAAACAATTTGATAAGCTACATATTTGGAATGCTAAACTATTTCATGATGAATCTCACACTCAGTAACATTACTGTTGAGATCTAATGATTTTTTCTTTCAAAAGCATTGGTGGCCTAAAGGTTAGCATAGCTGCCTTCCAAGCAGCTAGCCCAGGTTTGCTTTCTGGTCAAGCATTTGACATTATGAAAAAAAAAGGTAACCTTGACAATGGCAGATGCTAGTTCGTCGAAATATAAATATGTAATGGAAAATAATACATGGTTTACTCCCCCCTCCCCCAATAATAATAATTTATCTAAATAAAATAAATGTTTAAATAAAATCAATACTATATCAATTGTATATTATTGAACTGAATTCACTAAACTGCATACTATAATATGCTTTAATTACCCCACCTATATTCCTGCATTCTCACTTCAAACTAAAATGTTAAGAAAATGTGTGTGACCACCCCCTCCCGAAAATCTTACCAGTAGCATTAAATGACCCGTTGTTTGAATGAGTTTGACATCCTGAGGTAGATTATTACTACATCTTTCAAATGTATACATGTCTGAGTTGTGTGCAGTATTTCTGAAAAAAAAAAAAAATTAATACAGTTAATAGAATGAATGCTTTGATTTTTTTTTAAATAAAAAAACGTAATCAGATTTATAAAAACATTAATAATTGTGCAGTACAAAGATAATACATAATGTTTTCTTGACACTGACATTGTGACAATAAAAATGATATTCATTAAATTACTAACTAAACTGCTTTTCTGCTTTAAAGGTTACTGCAAACTGCAACATCTGCGAATAATTGTCTGACTTTTAATGACTCAAGGTTACTTTTCTCTTTAAGCAAGAAATCAAACTATCAAAACAATATTATCTCAAAGCATTATAATGTTTTCATAATTAATTTTCAATGTATACTCACAATGACTACGATGTAAAATCTCTAATGATGCTCTTATTTTATTAGTTAAGAGGTTAAAGTTATGTTAGAATGTAAAATAAAGAGAAAATGAAAAGTGTTAAAGAAGTGGGAAGCGATGCCCACCTTACACCTACAATTATTTAAAATGAAAATTGTATGATTAATTAATAATAAGTTGCGAAGTTTTATTTAACAGACCAAACCAAGATTTTGTTAACTGAAAATTACTTCAAAAACATTTAGCTCTCATGTCTACCACTGTGCTATTTGCAGAGGGCATTATTATTACTGATAATGATATTTTTTAAGGGGTGATATCTAGCTGAGGTGTATAAACCATTTTTATAAGAAAATATTCATGGCTTTTGATGTAAATATTTACACAGCAAAACTCTCCATAAATGTGATCATGTGATGCTTAATATTTACACAGTTACTAAATTATATAATAGATGGCATAAATATGTGGCCACATACTTGTGATATAATTTAAGTTAATAATTATACATATTAAAACACCAATAAAAGCATTTATATTAAAAATAGAATAATCTTTATCAAATTTTTGTTATAAAATAATTCCTAATGCCACTCATATAAATCAAGATGAATTTCTAATTCTTTAGTTTTTTTTTTCACACTACGAGTGATTAAACTGTGGATAAAATTCAGATGAGTTACTCTATTTGGTATTGTCATTGCTGTTCAATTTGCCAGCTCTTTTAATGGAACCTATCTATTTATGCTGTTCTAAAGTTAAAGCATATTAGGGGTCTTGCAAAATTATTTTCAGAATTTCTTAATGTCAATCCTTTAGCCAAATGACAAATTAAACAGGCAAAACTCTCCATACAGTAGTGCCACCCTGTGCCAACCAGAGTAATCAATGGATGCCAGAAGGCTTATGCATGAGTAGGCACTAGATGGGGATTTTATGCACAAGCCTTCTAGCATCCATTGATTATTCTAGTTGGCAAAGGGTGGCACTACTGTATGGAGAGTTTTGCCTGTTTAATAACAGTTATGTGCTAGCATAAGAGATGGGTGATCATGTGATGTTTAGTGGTTTAATCAAATGATAAATTATTTATACAATCATTGATATGGATCTTTTTTTTTCTGTATCCTCATTTTATTTATTATTTATGTATGTGTCAAGATTGTAAGACTTAGGACCACCAAATCTTCCTGGTTATTGAATATATTTCTGTAGAATTGCATTTCATTCTGGTTTTCATAATATAACATACATTTTAGATATGTGTGTCTACATTGGATTTATCTACCATTGACTTCTTGTTTATTTAACTATTGTAAATTTAAATGTATTCCAATACATAATAAGATAAAATTTTCAAAAGCTAAAAACTGTTTATTTCAGTGATTTTTGTAGTTGTTCTTATAAGTATTGTATTCGATACTTTTATAATTTACTAGGGTATACCAAAGAATGTAAGTCTATGTTTTTTAAAACTCATCTTATATATGTAAACATTTTATGTTTGCACTAGTCATGATTATACCCTGCATTTCTGTTTTAGTCATCCGGTGACTGGTTTATATAGGTAATAGTAATTTGCTTGCAATTATAGTATTATGTAAATAATAATTTATTATTATGTACTGTTGTAGAAGAAGAGTCTAATAGTATTGTGGTTAATGGATCTGTGGTCAAATTTTGGATTTGGGTTCAACAGTAGACCAGGATAATCTTAAAATATTTTCCATGTCATAAACGATTTTAGGATTTCTTTTTTATATAAATGGTTCTTAAGAATTCTTAATATCCATCAAATAATAATAAAGGAATATGCTACCTAGCTATTCTTAGCTAATAAATTCAAATCAAAAAATATTGATGTATAAAATGGTATATATTGGTGCACATCCCATTTCACCTACTATGTTCCATAGTAGTAATTATTCTAGGTTTAAACTCTGCCATGTACATGTATGCACATATATATCTATGTATAGTACATATATCTATGTATTTTTATATGTTAAATTAAATAAATGTCTGTGCTAATATCATTATATATATATGAACATACTTATGTATATACGAGAAAGCTATGCTGCAAAACTGAGTTAATAGCATTACAGTGCAATTATAATTATAAATGTTTAATTTAATGTATTAATTTGTTTATTATTTGACTTAAGAATCACACATATATCCTCAATTCCACGGTTGACTAACATGCATATATAACAAAATGTTTATGCAGAAATTATTTTGTTTCTAAAAGTATTAAATAATTCTTAGTATAAATGATCACACCACACACACCTACTTTATATTTGTGTGGAGGTCAAATATAAATCTTAAAATAAATTTTTTTAAAAGTATATCTTGGAAAAAGCAAATGCAACCATACAGCACTATTTTCATTTCACTAGGGAATCACTTTTGTTTTTACTAGGATGTGAATATTAAATTTAAAAGTTAATAAAAAATTATTAAATTTAACGATTAAAAAATTAAAAGTTATAAACAAGCTAATGGGTTTGGCTAAAAGCAAATATGACAAGGGGGGATCAAAAATCTGGTATATAAACCACAATTTTCAGCATTCAATATATCTCTCTTATAATATAATCTGAGCAGTTGCTACTGGGAGTTACACCCATTGAAAATTTAACATAAGTGACTAGGAAGGTTCTAAATTTGCTGTCTTTCTATGGAAGAATAATGTCCTTCTGCCCATTCAGCTGGCTGCATATCATTATTGTCACTGCAGGAATGGAGACCAGTACCACCAGATTCCAAAGAAAACATCAAAGGAGTACAAACCTATCCAGAGAAGTGACAATGCCCACTAGCTATATAAATCTATTTAAACTTTAATATTTAAAACTATCTAACTATGAATGTTCATAAGATCATAAAATCATAAAGTAATAACTCTTAAGGAATTAAAACTGTTTAAATAAATTTTTATATATAACTATAGAAGCGAGCCTATTAATGTAACTTTAAAAGTAAGTTTCTAAAATTGTGGTAACTAAATAATTTATTAATTTCATCTTTTTTATAATGTGTGGTCATGCCTAATTTTAATGATTATTTGATTTCATTTTAAATTTATGCGGTACACTATGCCATCATTTCAAAGCAGGGAGAATTATTATAAATCTTTTGGGAGAGATGATTAGAAGCTCTCCAGTAAAAAGTGACATGGCTTTTTTAGCAAACATAAATCATTGCTTTGAAATCTTTTCTTGCATATAATATACCATTATGCGCTCATTGTTATATATGTATGGATTTTACTTAAGTTAGCATGTATTAGCTTGTTAGTGTGGTTTGTAATGAATATTATGTATTAGTTAAATAATGGTCAGAGATGATATCACCAGCATATTTCTAATTATTAATAAAGGCCCAAAATATGCTTTTCCGTCCCTAGTTAATTATAAAGGAATATATACAGACTCCATTTATTAAAACTAGATTGCTATTAATGAACCCTTTTAGCATGATTAAGGTATGCTAATTTGAGAACTGTGTCAAGGTAGTTTCTGCTGAATGAAACTATAGAAATTATTGCATGTAAATTTGTCTTTAATGTATTAGTATTATTTATAAGCATTACAAATGTGTTTTTGTGAAATACTGTTGTGTATTACACCTTGCTGTGTTTTTTTTGGCCTCATGATGACAGGCACTTATTATTTGGTTTGAATAGCTAGACTCCTAGAACTGGAACATGAGGGTCCAGAGCCATATTTTCAGCTGCCCCAACACTGAACTAAATGTTCTTTATTATGCTAGAAAGTTGTACAGTCCAAGAGAACTGAGTACCACATACTGGATCCCATGAATAACTCTATATATTCATACTGAAACCCTTAATTTAGTATTTAGTGCCATAGTATCAGAAGCTTGGCTATGGTAATCAGTTTTTTTCATCCTATTAGATAACATTGACATTGGTTATAGCTAGCAAAAACCCTGGTGATAGTTGGCATATCATATATATTGGCATGATGAATCTTGATCACAGATAGTAAATATATGTAAAAAGTGCATTCTTAATAATATGAGACTTCTGTACTTTAATTATTTCATCATTATTCTAATGCCTGTGTGTTTAACCCCACAACCAATGCAAATCTGTTTGTTGTTATATTAATCAGTTTGTTTATTTTAGTTATTAAAGATATTTAAATTTAATATTGTTTAGTGTGACTCTTGCAATCCACCCAAAAACAGATACAAATCAATTTCCATATCAATTCTAGCTCAAATCTAAGTAAATATAATATATATGCATTATCTTAGTAAGCCATAAGTGTTGAAATGTGTCCTTAGCGTTTATTATTATTAATATATTAATCATTCCACCGAGTCTCATGTTCCACCCTTTTCTCAGTGCAGCTCATGGATTAAATTAAAATTGAGTATAACCTCATATATGTCATCCATAGGAAATAAATCATGGATTACTGGTAAATGAGTTGAAGTATGATCAGATTCAAGGTCTCAACACCTCATCTGAATCAGCTTTAGAGTAATTTCTCTGAACTCTAGATTTTGTTGCTTGAATGTACAAATACAAATGTTACAACTGTAAAAAATATTTTAACATTCTGTAGTTTCAATAATAGTAGAGAGATGTCATGTATGTGTGAGCTCTAATCTTACAGATACATTTATCTTTTATTGTACAAAAACATGTTAAAAATTATCTAAATTTACTATTTATTTTTTCAATAACTTTTAGACCATTAGTTATTATAGCACTTATTATGATTTTTTAAAATATTATAGTGTGTTTCATATCATCTGTATATCATTGCTAAATAGAAACTTGACACATAGTTTTTTTCATTCTTCAACAAACTTTTTTTATATTAAAAACAACACTTTCATAGTACTTAGACCTGGCATTAGCCATGTCAGACAGATTTGTATTATTAACATGCCTAAGAAATCTTTGTAATATTATTATGCTGGTTATTGCTTTTCTTATTATACAAATAAAATAAATTGTTAAATATTGTTTCTATGATTGATGTTCATTTCTTCATTAACACACATGATGCTGATGAAAATGTATGGTATAACTATCAAATTGAGATATTATAATAAATTATATTGAAATATAGTCGGAGATGTCAAGCGTTGTTAGCTGAGAGGTTATCACTGCTGCCTTGCAAGCAAGTAGTTGGTTGCAGATGGTTGTGGGTTCACATCCCGGCTGATGCTATGGCATATGAAAAAAAATATATAGTCAGAGATAGCAATGATGATGATCAAATAGTTTTTCTTAACAGTTCATTATTCCATCTGACTTTGTGCAAGAATATAATACATGTATGCAAAATATTTATAAAAAAGGTTTTTATGGCATTAGTGAAATTGTGGCTAGATTTTATAAATAAAAGAATAAAAAAATTACATTAATATTACAATATTTAATGCTAATAGAGTTAGCCAGTGAAGTTAATCATAGCAATAATGGAACGACTTATTTTACATAAAAATATTTTTTATTGATAAAAAAAGATATGTGCAAGCATATAATTGAATATTTAATAAGGTCACAAATCACTTTGAGATTTTGTTTTTTATTATAAGTACATATATAGGATTATATTAATATTTAAAAATTTAATATAAATTTAGAGAAAATTATGCTTGAGGTATATTCAATTTTTTATGAATTAAGATAATATATAATTTAAATAATAGTCCATTTCCAATTTGCAATTCATGCCTATAAAAATTGTTATATTTATAAAAACAACTGCATCATCATCAAATAACATCACATTTAATAAATGTAATATGTGAGTTATATATACATATGTGTGTGTATATCAAGTTTCTAATCTATATTCAGTTAATAGTTACTAATTTAGAAAAACTTACCCCAGGTAAGAAATCATTTATTTTGAAAGCACTTTTGTGATTATAATTTAAAATTTGGATATTATTATATCATCTAACTTCTTATTTCACATAAATAAAAATATTTGAAAACCAGGCACTTTTCACAAACCTGGGAGCTAAATTGTAACTATAGGGATTTGAACTCAGATTTTCAAGCACCTTTCAACCCATAATATCTCATACAACTGATACACCCGAACACACACATGTAGAAAAGATAAATAATCACCAATATACATATTTTATAAGGTCCTATACATGAGGGGTCAGATTGACTTGAGGTCAATATGGACATGGCAATAATATTGGCATCAGCATGGGATTTGGTTTGTCATCATCAGATTTTCAATGATATTGGCTGACTGAATAGTTGGAGGTTGAAGTATATTGAAGCCTGTCCATTAAATTATGAAGATTTGCTATCATAATATAAAACTGAGCACTGATTAAATATATGTGTGGGAGATGATAATCTAGACCAACTGATGAGTGCTGGTTTAGCACAAAATACATATATTGGTGATTATTTATCTTTTCTACATGTGTGTGGTCATGTGTATCAGTTGTATGAGATACGGTGGATAGTCAAGGGTGCTTGAAAATCTGAGTTCAAATCCTT
Organism: Epiperipatus broadwayi; assembly: GCA_028023455.1. Classification (NCBI taxonomy): domain Eukaryota; kingdom Metazoa; phylum Onychophora; class Udeonychophora; order Euonychophora; family Peripatidae; genus Epiperipatus; species Epiperipatus broadwayi. Next base: position 3,873,237 of record JAQFVV010012489.1, on the reverse strand, counting down.
TATAGTTATAAATCAGAATAGCGAACTTTTCAACAATCTAATTTATACATTATAAATTGCAGTTAACTGGATAACTTGTATGCATGTTTAATTCACATTGTCAAATTTCTATGAAATAGGATTGATTATGATTTTACAGGAAAATATTTATATTTGTACTTGTTAATTAATTATGTATAAAAGGCACTATATTGATATCTGTGATTTTTTTTTTTTTAAAAGAAGACTTTATTGAGTATAAAATGTTTTACAAGGTAAATATTAATGTACGTAGTGTAATATGGAGATTTGAAATGACACAGTGAATTTTTTTATCCATAGCATTTCCAGAAATTGATCAACCCGTGGAAACTCAAAGCATTAACCCACGAGAAGTTTTACCATTAAAGACAAATAAATGTTACAATTAAGAATTATTTGCAAAGTCTACAGTTTAAATATGAGTAGCATTTTAGGAGTACAATATTGAGAAATCCAATTTGCGATAAATTGAAAATAGGAAAACACTTGTTAGATAACAACATTGGAAATAATAATTTTAAATAGGGTGAATCACTTTGCAATTAAAATCATTAGGCCAAACTGCAGCTTACTTTGCAATAATACTTGGATAAAATCGTTTAAAACAAAAAACTGCTATGAATTGTGTTTTTTTTTACCTCTTGTGAACAAGAAAATCAGCGTTGGTAACGATCCCCACAGCACTTTCATCCAAGCCTTCCACCTCAAAAGAACCAGGATTTAGGTCTCTGGGGCCCCTCCCAACAACCAGACTCTCTCATCCAATCAGAAAAGTTGAGTTTAATAAAAATTTTAATTAAAAGATACAATTAGGAATTATTTGTAAAGTCTAGAGTTCAAATATGAATAGTGTTTTAGGAGTACAATATTGAGAAATCTAATTTGTGGTAGATAAGTTGAGAAATAAGGAAAACATTTGGAGATAATATAAAATATGGATTAAATCAATCTACTGTTCAGTTCTTTTAAATGGTCTCAAATATTTTCACAAGAGGGCAATTCTGAATATTTTGGAAAAATTATGGAAAAACTATGAAGAACAAGAAAAAAAAATTCAAGCTTCAAAATGTCTCTGCTAAAAACCATTCTAATCCATCATGAAAATCACATGAACAGCAAAAGTTCAGGCCTATCAATAATAACATTGGAAGTAATAAAATTAAATAAGATGAATCACTTGCAATTAGAATCATGAGGCCAATATGCAACTTATTTTGCATTAATACACGGATAAAATCATTTATGATGATAAGGTTAAAAATTGCCATAAATAACGTCACTGTTTTTATCTTGTAAATGAGAAAAACCATCATTGGTAACTAGCACCACAGTACCCTCATCTCAGCCTCTTTCCTCAAAGGAACTAGGATTTAGGCACCTGGAGGCCCTCCCAACAACTGGACTCTCTCATTCATTCAACAAAATTAAGTGAAATGAAAATTTTCATTAAAAGATAAAATCTCTGTAGAAATCTTTTGTAATTTCAATGGCTACCATATATTTACATAGCATTTTTATAAAAGTTGAATTTATATTTACTTGTGATTACATTGTTGATGTAGCTTGTATACAAAAAGAGAGCTAAGAAACTCTTTTTTTTAATAGGTATAGTTTTAGAGAAAATTAATTCTCTAAACTAGAAAAAAGAGAATGAAATGGGGAGCCAGAAACAGATGTGATGTGTTGTACTGTGGCTTCTCCTTAAATGAAGTCAAGAATATCTCAACAATTATGCCCAGATAAACATGTTAGCCACTTTATTTTTCATTCCCCATTCTAAGTATTCTCATATTCTGCTCCATTCCATTTCCACAACATAATCTTTGTCAACTCTATGGCCTTTATATCTAAATCCCCCTTATCTTTCCCCAAACCTAGCATAAAAACCAATAATTCACTTTCTGTATAATCACTTTTTTCACATTTATTCTTCCATAACTTCATTATATGTACCCTTTCTGTTTTCAAGCATTTACATTCAATTAACAAATGCCAAATATTTTCTATTCCTTCCTAACATAATTTACAAAATAAATCACCCATATTTTTCCATTTACATGTATATTCCCTTGTTACTAAAGATCCTGTTCGAGCCTTAAACAATAAACTATTTTCCTTACTATTATCATATATTAACTCGCACCTAATATTCTGTTTATTTCTATATATATATTTAAACTCTTTTTATTCTCCATACTATTTCTCCATTTCTCTAACTCCCTATTTTTTATTAATAAATCTATTCTTTTATTCCATTCTTTATTACTATAACACTCAACAATCCTCTTAACACAATCATCCCATCTTTTGTACAAATATACTGATATAAATTCTTTATCCAAATTTTTTACATACCACATTACCTTTCTCACCCATCTTGTTACCTGCCCTTTGCTCATAACCCAATTAAATATTATTTTGCCAATCTTTTATTATTTATAAACTGCAATCTACCATACATTTTTATTTTACTTTTTGCATCTCTCATATGAAAACTTGACCATCCCATTTCTCCTTGAATTGCCTCCCTTGCTGTCCATACATCTGCATCCAATGCATGTCTTCCTACTTCCCATTGAACTTTTTCTAAATAATCTAATACCCCTTTACTAACACATAATGCTTCATTACCATATGTTAGCCCTGCTACTTCTACTCCCTTCCATATAATTCTAGCTACATCATATTTATTATATGAAAACACTGTTAATTTCTTTATCAATCACTTTCTTTTCTTTGCTTCATTTATCAATTTTTTCTCCCATTTATCAAAATAATTTTTCTGATTACTTAAAATAATTCCAAAATAACTATATCTATTCACCACACTTAACTTGATATCTCCCAATAAACATTCTACATCTTCTCTTTCTCCAGTATTAACCATCATTATATTTGATTTTTCTTCACTAAATTTAATCCCCATCTCTTTACCCACTCTTGCACATGTCATCAGCATAACTTCCATATCTTTTCTTCTTTCTGCACACAAAAAAATATCATCTGCAAAAAAAAAAGACCTGACAAAATATGTACTTCCTCACCACTTATTAATGGTATCTCTATCCCTCTTCCTAATCTTTCTATTGCTCTTTCCATTTCACTTAAATTTAACACAAACAAAATAGGTTGACTGGAGTCCTTGGCTCTCTCTAGTGGACTTATTTATGATTTTAACTATTCTTTTCAAATAAAATAAGTAACATCTTTCTATATGTTCATAGTAATGTTTTTAAAAATGGATTTTATTATGATTTTTATGTAGATAGAATTTAAATATACATGAACTTTCAGATTGTAAAAAGTATCACATTTAGTAATTATGTGCATTATATCTCTTATACTTTCATACCCCCCCCTTTTTTTTTTTAAAAAAAAATTAAATTTAATGCATTTTGATTTTTGTTAATAATCTTAAAAAACTTGAAATGACTAAAAAATATCTTTTTGCCTTGTCCTACAAGCTTTATGTTGTCATAGAATACAATTTTTAAATGGCAGTGTTATTTATATCATCTAATACATAATTTCATGCTCTGTAAAAGTTACTTCACTGCTGCAATTGTTCTGCATAGTTATATGCAGAGGTAAAGTAAAGGGTTCAAGAGTAAAAGGCATTTAAATCTAATATAGGGAGCATACCAATAGTTGTAACAAGCTTTTATTGATAAGTTCTGAAAAGAAAGCCTATAAAATCTATATCCAGAATTATTCACATTCTTAAATCGATCAGTTTCGAGTTTTTGGCTCACATCAGTGAGAAGCTAGAACATTCATACACTAGATCTAAAATACCAACTCAAAAGCCAGCACTTACCTAATACATAATTATTAAGTAGATAATCTGAAATTGTTAGACACATAAATGTCATAAAATCCAGCTAAGTAACTTACATAGTTAAATGGAACTGAGCCAAATTTAGATCTACCATATATTAATAGCCTTAGCACTTTAACATCACCAAAGCCAAAATTATTATAATCAATAAAGCAAATCGTATATTGCATGAGTTTGCTTTTTAAGCTTGCATTGTATTACAGAAATGTAATATAAGGAGGGTACTCATATCCGTGAGGAGCTAAAACATTCAGACACTAGATCTAAAATGTCAGCTCAAAAGTTATTTGTATGCTCCCTATATCACATTTCTGTAATACAAGCTTAAAACATAAAGTCATGTGATATATGACCTGGTTTATTGACTATAATAATTTTGCCTTTGGGACTTTGGTGATGTTATATTGCCAGGGTTAATAATATATGGTATATCTGAATTTGTTTCAGTCACATATAGCTATTTAAGTTAGATAGCTGGATTTTAAGACATTTACATGTCTAAAAAATTCACATTTTCTATATAATAGTTATGTATTAGATAAGTGCTGGCTTTTGAATTGATATTTTAGATCTAATATCTGAATGTTTTAGCTTGAAACTGATCAGTCTGAGAATTGGAATATAAAGGCTTTTTCTTCCAGCACTTATCAATAAAAGCTTGTTAGAGCTATTGGTATGCTCCCTATATTACATTTCTGTAATACAAGCTTAAAAAGCAATGTCGCATGATATATGACTTGCTTTATTGATTATAATAATTTTAATCTTAAATCATTACTATAAGGTTGGAGCACTATGTTGACAAACATTAATTATTTTTATATAGTTTTAATCTATTATTATAAGTTAAAACATTTTAATATAATAAATTATATAAATGATTAAGTAATATTACATTTTAACATACCTATTTACAGACAAAACAATTTGTAAGTAGAGGGATTTGAACTCAAGGTTATTCAGTCTATTCATCCTCTACTCTGTCTTATGCAATTGATACACATGACCACACACATGCAAAAAAAATACATGATCTTTAATAAATGTATTTTATACAAAACCAGCAATCATCAGTTGGCCAGATCGTAAGCTTTCACACATATATACAATCAGTGCTCTAATTATGCTCAGACAACAATTCCTTAATCTTTAATGGGAATGCATTAATCTTCTCACTCTTTTTTGTATGTGTGTGGGCATGTGTAAAGGTTGCTTGAGATAGAAGGGAAGACTAATAAACTAAAAAATCATGAGTTCAAATCTCTCTAATTATATATACAATTAACATTCAGTATAAGCAAATTACATACTGTCTTAGAAAGACAAAACCATAGTAATAAATGTCAGCTAATATTTACTTTTACTATCAGTATACCTTTAAACAGTTAGCATTGCAGAAATAGTAGTTTATTGGAAATAATAATGGTTAAATGTTTTCTACAATTTATAATCCTTTAATCTGGTTCTCAAAATTCTAATTATTTCCCAACTTTAAACCTCTTGAATATTAATTTTATTTTATGTTTGAATATTTATTTTCAATTTAGGGGAAAATAAAATACAAAAGAATGGGGCGTATTTTTAATCTGGTCAATTAAGAGAGAACTATTATTTATGACCTAATATGAAACACTATTTCGAATACAGGTTTTTATAAGTTACTAAATGTATAATAAAAAACCAAATTAATATATACATATTTCTAAAGTAATATCACAAAACAAATAATAAAGAAATTAAAATGTTATTGTAGAATAAAAGAAAACTAAATACAAAAAAATGAAATAAATATATTTAAAACGATAAAAACTTCAACTCAAAATATTTTTGCAATTACGTATGAATAAATTAAAGAAAAATATATTTATTTATGATAAAAATTTGCATTAAAAAACAGAAAAATAATAAACAAATAAAAGCAATAAGTTACTTTAGAATTAAACAGTTAATAAATATTTCTAATATAGGATTTTTACAAATATTATAAATTTATCAATCTACTTTATATCTAATTAATTATGCATGGCAATAATGTAAATTAATGTTTGAAAAATAATTTTGTAGAATAAAACAACTTTAGATTTAGCTAGTAATGAAGAACTAGGGTATAGGGTTTTGCCTTATTCAGCAGCAGGGCAGATAATTCAACAAAACTATAATCTTTAAACTATATCTAAATAAAAATGGCTACCTATAAAATATTTTGTTCATGATGGAAAAAAGATTCGTTTCAATTCCTAGCCTGAGGACAAATCAATGATTTGAATTTTTTTAGACCATCTGTATTATAATAGTTGTGTAAGTAATATACCCAACTAAGAAAGTGAAAACTTAAAATCGTAAGTGAAGAACAGCAATATTATTAGAAAGTAAAAGTTATCAATGGATGATATTAGAAAACTGATTATTGAATATTTATTAAGAAAAAAAAATAAAGAAATTGTTAGAGCAGTACACATAAATGGAGTCTATAAAATAAGCTTTAAGTGAACCAAAGAATAGATGACCACTTCACAGATTTATGTAAAGAAACAATAAATGACAAGGCATTTCTCACAAGCCTTAATAACTTTTCAAAGGTTAGGGTTCATCAGCTTTAGTTCTTAGCTAATATATGCTAATATCTGTCTATTTATATATATTGGATGCTTAACAATTGCTGGCTATGAACCATATATATATATAAGAAACAGTAAGAATAATTAGAACTTAGAAACAACAATTAATTCATGTTGCCTTGATTTGATTTAGATCATTATCCATTGCAGGCAGCAGCATTATGACTGAAAGAATTTGGAAAAATGATTGTCCAAAACAAAATGACTAACAGTATAATAAAAATTTTGTATGCTAGTATGATAGTATTATATATATATATAATTGATTAAAAACAGAACTATATCTTATAATGAGCATATAAATTTGAAATGGAAGTCTTTTCAATTTGAAATAAGCTATTTATAATGAATATTCAAACGTCAGTGCATTAGGCTTAGGTTAGTGATATTTTTATAAACAAGAGTGAAATCTGTATATTAGTTTCATTTTTGTATAACATAAATGATTTAAAATAAGTATTTAAGGCCAATCTTATTGTTATCATATTATCAAATATTGAGATGGGAGTGTATATTATTTACTATCATAGCATTTACTACTTATAAACATTATTGTTAAATACTGTATATATATAATATATATATATATATATATATATATATATATATATATATATATATATATATATATATATATATATATATATAGTAATTGTGATTTATGTTGTTAAATATATATTAAGTCAAAATCAGATAAGGAGGAATTTGTTTAATTTGTTAAATTAAAAAATCACACCATAAAATATCTTACAATAAATATTCTAATTAATTTATTCTATAACAAAATCTATTTTCCATACTTCACTGTATATCTTAATGTCTATGGTTAGGTGTTTTATATAAACTCTAGTATTAAGATACTATTCATTCTTTTGATAGTTGAAGATCAGTCAAACCTGTTTACTTATGTATTGTTATATTTGTAAATCTTTAAGAAAATGACAAAAAGCATTAAAATAAAAAAATAAACTCAAGTTAAATTTTATAGTTGACATAAAAATGAGAAATGAAAAGTTGCACTGTTCCATTGTTATACTTTTAAAGGCAGAGGAACAACTTTAATTGCAGCTTGAATTAGTTGCATTACAAAGCTGCATGATCAAAATGTTTAATTATAAAACTCTGATTAATTAGCAAATGTATAAGATTGTCATGTGTGTATGTATGCATACTAGATATAATATATGTGTAACATAAGCAGTCAAGCATTGGTGGCCTAGTGGTTAGCATGGCTGCTTTCCAAGCAGCTGGCCCGGGTTTGCTTAATGGTCAATGCATTTGACATATGAAAAAAAAAACATAAGTACATCAATTTAAAAAAATAAAAAGAAATAGAACTATAAAGTTAATAATATTAAATATTTAATAAAAGAAGTTTGCAAACTTATAATTGGTAAGAGATAATTCAAATTATAAAAGGAAAGAAAGAAAAGCAACATTTTTACATTGAGCTAAGTTTAATTTAAACTTTAACCACTAAACATTACACACAAGCTGTTTACACAGAGTCAAATTTCTTCACTAGTGCCACAGTGTGTGCCTACTTAAAAATTAATGGATGCAAGAAGGTTTGTTCCTAAAATCTTTATCTTGTGCCATCTCATTCAATATTTCCAGAGTAGTTTCTAGCTTGAGGTTTTTATCAGTGAGCAGCCTTGGATCTGAGAGCACTGCATCTAGATCTTAGGATCCAATGCAACTCCAACAGCCAGATTTTACCTTATTAGCTAACTATAAAGATTTGAGTTGAAAATGAAAACAATAATGTTTTCAAGTTTATTAGCTTGTATAGTTTTATAGATCTAAATTCAGTTCAGCAACCATATTTTTGGTGATCTTGGTTTTTCAGTAATGACAGTCACCATAATCTTATTAGGCAGGATTGGTATTGAAATCACCTGATCACCATTCTTTATGCATTCACAAACTGTTTGCACAGAAGCAAAACTTTCCATAGAATAGTGCCACTCAATGCAATTCAGATAAATCAATGGATACAAGAAGTTTTATGCACAAATTCCTTACAGTGTCTACACCTCCAATATCCAGTATTGATGCTGAATTCAGATGAGATCTATACAGATATACAGACTAATGAGTTTGAATTAAAAACATCATTGCATTTTCATTTTGGACTTAAAGCTTTATAGTTAGCTAATAAGGTAAAAGATGGTTGCTGGAGGGTTGCCTTGGATCCTAAGACCTAAGTGCAATGCTCTCTGATCTGAGGCTTCTCACTGATGAAATCTACAATCTAAAAACTAGTCTGAAAATATTGGATGAATAGGCAATAGATAGAAATTTTATTCACAAACCCCCCAGCAGCCATTGATTACTCTGTCTTGCACTGAGTGTCATTATTCTATGGAGAGTTTTGCCTTTGTGTAAATCTTATTTAATTATTACAATCAGTGTGTTTAAAAAGATATACTGCCTCTAGTCTTATATAAATGATTATGAATTTAATAACTATTAAACATCATTCTCTATCTGGATGATAAATAAATTTCACTGTAAATTACTAACAATGTTGGCAATGATATTGTTTGCATATGAATTGAGGTATGTTTAATTTAAAATTTGTACAAACATATATTATTATTATTATTATTATTATTATTATTATTATTATTATTATTATTATTATTATTATTATTATTATTATTATTATTATTATTATTATTATTATTATTATTATTATTATTATTATCATCATCATCATCATCATTATTATTTTTACAAAAATTGAATAATAAAATTAATTTTTTTTTTCTACTTTGTTGACTTTCAGGCATGCTAATTATAAATTGCAGATTTAATCAGAATATACTTCATTACAAGTTCATACAAATTTGTTTATTACTGGAAAGATCTTACAGGCATTTAAATCTTCTTGTTGTTTTGGTCATTATAATTTAATAGAATAATTTAAAGAATGTTCATAAGCAAACCAATTAAGGTATTTTACTTTCAATTCTTTAGCACTGATTTACTATTTTATTTGTCATTTAAAGTTTGAAATTTTTTTTATGTAAATGAGTGGCAATATTTTCTTCAGGGCATGTTGATTTCTTTAGATGACACATTCACCTGATGTAATGACATTTAAATAGATTGATGAAGATTGGGACTCCAAACAATGGGTTTAAATTCTACTCCTGCATATTTGTTTTTCTAGGATAACTATATTGAGAAAAAAAAATTGTAAAGAAAGTTAATAATAAAGATGAGACATTTTCAAGAAAATTAATATATATTTATAAATTTTTGTTTTACATAATTTATTTTGAGTAAATAAGCAATTATTTTATCTAGAGCCATGTTTATAATTATATTACATTCAAATATCAGCCTTTCAAGCTAATTGAGCATGCGCCTTTTTTGAGAGTGTTAAATAAATGAATACTTTCCTCTTCAATCCAAGATATAGTATTTATGCAGGAATAAAAAGGATCCTCTTATTCCTATGACTCAAATTCTTTTATATGAGCAAATCTGAAGTACTGTTGAAAAGAGCATGAGTAGAATTCTCACTTTAAATTACTATTTACGATGTTTTTTTGACTGAATGACGTCGGTGAAATTACTTAGAATTTACTAAACGTCATTCTTACTGAAACTTAATTATGAGTAAATAAGCAATTATTTTATCAAGCACCATGTTTACAATTATATTACATTCAAATATCAGCCTTTCAAGCTAATTGAGCATGCGCCTTTCACCGACGTCATTCAGTCAAAAAAACATCGTAAATAGTAATTTAACCTGATAATTCTACTCACGCTCTCCTCATCAGTACTTCAGATTTGCTCATATAAAAGAATTTGAGTTGTAGGAATAAGAGGATTCTTTTTGTTTCTCCATAAATATTATATCTTGGATTGAAGAGGAAAGTATTCATTTATTTAACACTCTCAAAAAAGGCGCGTTCTCAATTAGCTTGAAAGGCTGATATTTGAATGAAATATAATGTATTTTGAAAAAGACAGAGACATAAGTAATCTTAGTATCTTGGTAATGATTGAAAAATCTTTTGTATCATAATTCATCCATTCAAAAATATTTAACATATCCTTAGCATGATACATGATTCTAAAAAATCCATAATAATCATTTAAACAACTCTAAAATAATGTTCTGATCTGTAATTAAATTAAAAGGGTTTATTCTTTTTACATGCACCTTAAATATGTGTATAATATCCAAACAATGTAGTTTTTGGTTATAGATAGACCTCTCATACCTCAATAAAAGATAGAGATGTTATAAATCTAAGAATGGCTGTTGTATCTTTAACTAAAATTTTTATTTACATAGACCAATCTGAAACATCTTGATTTGAGAGTGTGAAGATATTATTCTTTTCACATTTAAATTCACTATTTCCTTTCATAAATTGTCTTATGCAAAATCTTTTGATTTAACTGTTTCACAAAAGTAAGCTGTGATAGCACTATTCTATTTGACATTTTAGGAAATGCAATGGTACAGTGATAGTTTTAAAGCATTGGATATTTTAAATTATGGTGTGTGACAGGATGCATCAATTCTTTCTAAGAAGCTTCCATTTTAATATGTTAATTAAAAAAAAAACACATTTCAAGATATGTCAGCAGAATACAAATCTTTATAAGCCTTTGTCTGTGATTGATAGAACTTTCTATTGTTTTGAAAAAGCTATGAAGGAGATGGCAATTTATGATTTGCTGATTCTCTAGATTCATTAACCCTGAAGTTAAATGCCACTCAAAAGACTATGATGCAATATTTTTGTAAAAGACATTATTAAACCAAGTGGGGAGGGGGTGACTTTGAAAACATTTTATTATTAAAAAGGCATTTCTTAGAAAGTATATGAAGTATGCTATGAAAACTGGAAATTACAATAGAAAAGTCTTTAGAAGCTAAAAAGAAAATTGTTTTTGTAAAAACTGTAAGTGAAATATTTTAATAACATTTAATAATTTATTAGCTTATAGAATTTTTTTAGTTCTTTGAGGATAACTAATTGTAAATATATCATTTGTTAATAACATAAAATTCTAATATCTAATATTTAGTTCTTTTAACTTTTTTCAATAGATATTGTGAAGCAAATAATGATGTTTGCCTTTGTCAACAATAAGACCTTCAGTTAGATACTTATTTTCATAGTTTTAAAATATTAATTTTTCATGTTTAGTATTTTAAATATTAAATTTTGTAATATAAATAAAAAAATAATTACACACACAAAAAATCAAATATGGCATTATAGTGAAAATATTCATTGTTAGTGTCTATTTACAATTGGGTTGATACTGAAAGTATTAAGAAAATAATGGATTTGAAAGTGAAGAGAGTAATACCTTTATGCTGTCAAATCAAGATGCTTCAGATTCACATATATAAATAGGAATTTACATTAAAATAAGACTGCCACTTTTATCTTTATAAAACTCCTATCTTTTGTTAAGGTTTGAGAGATCCTTCTTCAGTCAAAAACCACATCATTTGGTTATTATACACACACTTAAAATGCATGTGAAAAAATTAAAGCCTTTTTCTTTCTAATTCTAAAATAAAGTAAAATAATTTTCTTAAATAATTTACATTACTTTGCAAGCAAATAAATATATTTTTATATAATATGTTTATCCCCTTTTCCATTTCTTCTATTAAATTAATACAATACTACTGTGTATTATTGTTTTAAACAATACAAAATTATTTACAACATGAAATTTTAAAATATTAAAGTAAAATAAAATCCAGACATTCTTATTTTGTTAATTTTATTTCAATATAACTAATTTGTTATTTCTATTTTAAATCTTTGACTTATATTTTAAAATATGTGTTTGATAATTTATGACTAGTCCTATAAACATTCTGACATAGACATGTACATATTTCAAAACATATTTTAAAATAAGTAAAAAAAAAAAAACATGTTTAACAACAAAAGTATCAATATCATATTTTTTTTATTATTCGATGTGATAAAAATATATGTTACTATAATACAAATTTTAAAATAAAATCATTTACGATGACATCTCTAATAATTATTTATAAGGAAGCCTTTATAATAATATATATAATGCTTAAAGGGTAGAATGTTTAATAGTTAACATATTAAATTCTAAAAAAAACTAAACTAATATTAAACCGATTTATTTGATTATGGTCCTTTACCCATAGCTACAATATATATAGTATAAAGAATGTGCTAATAGCTCCAAACAAGGTTTCCTGGTAAATGCCTGGTGACTTGATTTTCGTACTATATATATGTTTGTGTGTGTATCAATTTTTATTGATATAATTGTCATAAATTCGAAATTTTTGTATTGAAAATTCCAAAAAGTAATAATTATTTTATGCTTAATATAACATAAAACATAATACATACTTTATAAAAATATTGAAAAATCTTAGTACAATTATAGAGTAAAAACCGTATGTACTATGGTTTCTCAATCAAAACCTACCAAAAGCATTTAGCACTTGAAAATTACATGAGCTACTGAGAAGCTAAACATTCAATTACCCATTTTATATAATAGATCAATAATAATATGGTAAGATTTATGAGCCAAAGGTTTTCAAATTAAGGCTCAACCTGATAAAAATAATGCTGAAATATCAAATGATTTCATTTTTAAAAAATAAAATAATTGAGTTATATCGAAGGTTACAACAATAGTTAGTAACAAAATTAAAAACATTGGACACATTTTTTGTCTACTAAAACTCTTAATTATGATTCATAGATGATTAAATAAGAATAATATGAAACATTACATTATATAAAAACAAAATATTATAGAAAAATAAAATATCATTTAATTAATTTATTTTAACATGTTTCCAATCAATATATATATATATATATATTGTGAGTATTCAAATTGATGATCCAGGTATATATATAAAAAAAAAAAAAAAAAAGAAAAGAAAAGAAAAACATAGTAAACCATTCAGCATAATATAAATTTAACTAAATCGGATTGATATTATTTTATACTTTTCAGATATGAATGCAGACACCATAGTAACATTATTACATACAGTTCAATGTTTACATATATGTTGTATACATTTTATTTATAGATTTTTTTATAAAAATATTGTTATTAAAGAGAAGTATATAGATAGGTGTAAATCATTGATGTATATCAATGATTTAAAAGGTTATTATATCAATTTTGTATTTTGGTTTATAAAATAATATTAAAAAAAAAAAAAATAAGAAAAATTGTAATCGAATTTGGATTTAATCTTCACGTATCTTCTTATCTATAACCGTGTGTGGTCGCCAGGATAAGACAACGTCAGAAAGAGAACATATAAAAATGACGTTTCAGAAGATAACAGGACACACAAGCTTTATCATTTTGCAATAGTAAAGGACAGATTTATTTTCCGTGTCTTTAAAAAAAAAAAAAAAAAAAATGAATTTTTTTTAATATTTTGGATGTAAAAACTATAAAACATGAAAAAATAAAGGAATTGTCTGCCCGTTCAATCATTCAGCGGGCAGTGGAAAGGGAGTCTCGGAAGGCGGCAACAATGTAAAAAAAAAAAAAAAATAAGAAGAAACCTATGAAGTAAGAATAATATAAAAAAATAAAAAAAAAAAAAAAATGGATTTGCATAAACATCGGAACATGAACCCAATGGATCACTTCACCTCATAATGGGAATAGTCAAAGTGCACTCACATCTTCAGGAGAGAAGAGAAAGGAAGGAAAATAAAAAAGAAAAAAGAGAAAAATTGAAAAGGAAACTTTTTAAAGAAGTATTGCAGGGTTTACGATTACCATTTCTGACGGAGAAACTTTTCTATACACTATGATTGAGGTCGATCGATAGACCAGTAAACAGTGAACGAACTGATTTATAAAAATATGGTATGATTTTTTTTTTATATGAAATGTACGTGTGCTATATATATTTTTTTTTATGTAGTAAAAATATGATGATTTTTTTTTATTGTCTAAAAGTAGTATAAGTTATTAGATGAAAATGATCGGAGAGGCTCAAAATATTCTTTATTTCATATTCATTTATCCGTAATTATTTTGATAAACAAATAGATTTTGATATCCTCCTATTTCACATTTTGGTATAGGTTATATGTATATTTTATTTTAGTAAAATATCTAGGGGCCTTTCCCGTCATTTATTCATTTATTTTTTTTTGTTTGTGTCGTTATTGTTATTGCAACACGTATGTAGAGAAACACATAGCAATATGATCATTTTATTTAATCAACCCATCTAAAATATAAAGTCATTTCGGATGTATTCTATCATGAATATTGTCAATTTTCTTATTTATAATCTAATAAATTGAGTTGATTTGAATATCAATACTAGTTTAATTATTTTGTCTTATTTGGATTGCGAAGACGGCGTAGCTTTTAAGTAGCGGAATTCAGGCTCAGCTTGGTAAGCAAATTGGAATATAAGATAAGGTTGTTTAGCTTACTAGTAAAATTATTTTGTTTCTATATAATTTTCATATTTATATTTGCATGCGAATATTATACATACATATTATCATTTATCTTAGTTAATAGTACAAATTCAATCATTTCATGTTTGTCTGATTCCATTATAAAGATCTAAATTATACTTTATCGTTTAGTTTGGAATAATTCGTCTTGGATATTTTCTAGCTCTTATAACATGAAGAGAGTAGATTTCATTGACCGATTCAATTGAATATTATTTCATCTATGTAAATATCAAATATAATCATATGTTTTAATTGTTATCAGTCAATTTCAATATAATATATGTCGTGTGTATAATATAATATGTTTGGAAAGGAAAAATAGAAATGAGTAATAGATTTTTTTAAAATATTATTTTGGGTTTTTTTAAAGATAGCATCTTGAAATAATAAATTAGAGTTAAAATGTAATAAGTAACAGGTATTGAATTTTAGATATTTTATTATAAATTAAACATTTAAAAAGATCTAAATAAATACTTTTATTGTATTCTGATTTTGAAATTAACACAAGCTTGTTTGATGGCAATAGATATCCAGGTAATTATTGATGTAGACAATTTTGGAAATCTTTTCTTTTAAGTAAAACTTGTAGATCATACTTTTGATAAAATTCAAAAGTAGCTTTTAATTAAAAGGACTAAAGTGAATTGAAATCATTAACTTTTTCCAATCACACGATAGGAAAAAAAAATTTTCTAAAATTAATTAATGATTTTTTTTCTCCCCATCTTAGCTATAAAAAGGGTTGATAAAAAGATAAAAGTAGTTGACTTTTCCTAAAATTCATAGAGAAGTTGGCAGTAGTTGGTTTCCAGAGTTATACAAATAAGTACCATGAATCAGATATAGTTGAAGCCAAGATAGTAGATCCAGAAATGGTTGACTAGTTCACTTTGCTGGAGTTTAGATACACCTAAAAGGATGATCAAACTTCTGTGTGTTCTCTATAGCCATTATAATATTAGATGGCTGGCCTGAAGTCTAAGTGGAACTTATTGGAAAACAACAATTACGTGATGATATCTTTTTCAGTGAAGACAATCCTGGATTGGTTCCCATCAAGACAATCCATCATTTGGCTGATGAATTAGTTACACATACGCTGTTTTATCTATATTCAGACAAGCACAGATAAATGTAAATATATGAAGCAAAGCTGGTGAGTAGAGTAATGTTACATATAATGAAAAGAAAATTATATAATGAGAAGAAAATTTGAAATAATTTTTTTGGTTTAAAGTGACATTTTAAAAGTCAGATATATAATGGAGAATGATATTATTTTAAATCATCTATTTTAAAAAAAGAAACCTTTAAAATCTATATTTTAAGTTTAAAGATGTTTATTAACAATCAATCAACAATAATCCTGTCAAGACTGATTTTATATTTTTTTTTTAAAAAGAAAGTGAAAAAAACTTTTATTGACTACAAAAGCGAGACTAATTAATAATTTTAATTAATATCATCTATATTACATGTGTATACATGTTGTACATGTGCACTTATGTGAAAAATATATTTTTAGTAATTTTATTTTCATTTGAGAATAATATTATTTTAAATCATTGAAGAGACAAAAATGATATATTTTAAAAGAAAAACAAGTAAAAATTGCTTGAATGAAATGATTGATCCATAGACAATTTTATCTTGAAAAGAAAAAAGTAAAGACCAACATTTTTTTTAGATAAAAAAAAGAAATATATTTGCTGGAGGATTTAACTTTAATCAATGGTCAAGAAATTGATATTATTTTTTGAAATACAAAAAGTGTAAATTGTCATAAGACAATTTGATAACTAATTCATATTTTTCTTACTATGTTGCACTCTAAATGCACATCAGTGAAGCTATTTTTTTTCAAAAAAAGTTTCTAGTTAAGCACTTTCAGAACTTACATATTTCCATATTCATAGCTTATGCTACTAATGATTTTGTATCAGTATTAATGTATGTAAGTGTATGCAAATTATTTAACCAGTCCATTTCTTAGAAATTCAGAAGCAGACATCTCTTGTGTTGATGGCATTAGGATCATTCACAATGAAACATGCTTTTACTTTCTGCTTGGCATTGTATGTATATAAATATGTATATGTAAATTTTATGTATATCCAACATAAAATTAATTATGAAAAATGTTAATTATTTTATTATTCTGATGAATTCAAATATGTTAATAAATTATTTTACTGCACATATATGCATTTTATGTAAATCTAGATATGCATTTTATGTAAATCTAGTATAAAGTATCTGTGTCATGAAAATATGATTAATTATTTACATTATTCTCATATGTTAAAAAATATGTTAAGAAATTATTCAAATATGTTAAGAAATTATTGTACCACACATCTGTGTAAAGATATGTATATGTTTAAATAAACCTAGTAAGAGATATTTCTATCATTAAAAGTGACAAAATTTTTTAAGTAATATTTTACATAAATTCATTTTATATTATACCACACATCAGTTTGCTGATATATAAATGTGCTGTGTGTAAACCTATTATGATGTTTTGGTATCATTGAATATAGTTAGTTAACATTTGTTGTTATTTTATAGCAATTGAAATATGTTCAGAAATTATTAAGCCACATGTCTGTGTGCTGACTGGGTTTTAAGTAAACCTATTGGAACATATATGTAACTATAAACTCATCAACACTCCTTTAACACTTCAAGCAATTAATTTTATTTATTATAACAGTTTCGACTGTATTAGCAGTCTTCGTCAGATCTACAACATAAAAAATTACACAAATATTATATCAATACAACCAAAATTATTATTCTTCATATTCTCATACAAAATTATAATAAAACAAAATAATATAAAGCAAAAACAACTCAATCCAAAACTTTTCAACCAAAATTTTCCCAAATCTTTTAAAAACCCAAAACATAAAAACTAAACTATAAAAAAACAACTAAACTATAAAAAAATTAAAAAATTATAAAAAATAATAAAAAAAAAATTAATAATAAAAATATAAAAATTTCTTTAAAATCATTTTAAAATTATTTTTTAAGATTACAAGCAAATAAATGTATTAATACAATTCAAATTTTATCATCAAACCATTAAAAACAAACCCCTTAAAACCCATTAAAACAATAATCTAAAAATTAATACCAAAAATTATCATTTTTATCATAATTAATTACATATATAAGACCAAAAACCCAAAATCAAAAAATTAAAATTAAAAAATAAACTTAAAAATAAAAATTAAAAAATTCAAAAATCAAAAAACAAAATATTAAAAATCAAAAAACAATAAACTAAAATCATTTCCCCCTTTTTCTTACACTGCCATTTATATCCTACTTACTTCATTTTATACCTTCATACCATCCCCTCAATTCCCTTCCTCATATATACTCTAATACTCCCTACCATCTTTACTTATTTAACTACCATCTTTTAACATGTAATATCAATACAAACTTAACTATTTTTACATTAACTTTCCTTCACTTTTCCTTCATCTTTTATTATATTAACCACTTCCCAACTTTCTTTCTTTCCCCATCAACTAGCTCCCCCTATTAACCACTTCTATTACTTAATTACCCTAACTTTTAATTCTTTATTAACCACTTCCCAACTTCCTTTCTTTCCCCATCACCTAGCTCCCTCTATTAACCACTTCTATTATTTAATTACCCTAAATTTTAATTCTTTACCCTATCAAGCTTTACATTTCCCCTCACTTAAATCATTCTAAACTTTTCTACTGTTTAATTTCACACTACCAAAGTCCTTATCCCTTTTTCTCTATTAATACTAGGCCTTATTCTCTTAATTAACAATGATTCTCTTATCTTCCTGTCCCTTCTACTATTTGCAAAACTAATCATTTTTATACTTTCCTTCTCCAAATCATGCCCTGTCTCCATCATATGCACAAATACTGGTGAACTTTTTTCATACCTATGTTGCCTCAGCCTTGTATATATAGTTCTTTGTCTCACCCATGTATTTATTTCTAACCCCCTTATCCCTACCCTTTTTACATTCTATCATATAAACTCTATTAACATAATTTCTCTCTTTATCTATATATTTATTATCCAAAACCTACATCAAATTTTTTCTCTTCTTATTTACTATTCTGTATTTCACATTATTTCTATATTTTACATTAAGCTTTTCAATTATACTAGTCATCTTTCTAACTATACTATAATCATGTACTCTTATTCCTATATATTTGTTTTTCCTATTCCTTTCAATTACTCTTCTCTCATTCTCTTCTCCCTTTCTACATTTCCTTTCTATACTCTCAATACACCTCTTTATTATCTTTTCTGGATACTCACTATCTCTAAACTCCTTAAATATCATATCTATTTCCTTTTCATAATCTTCTCTTTCTCTGCAATAAATATTTGCTCTAAATACTCTTGATGTTATAGCATTAATTTTAAATTGCTTATCTACATCAGACTCCCAATTCACTATATTACCCTTCTCCATCTTTCTAAAGACCTCTGTTCTCACTTTACACTTCCTTTTACTATACTCTTTTTTCATTATTATATCCAAATACACCAATTTATTATTCTTTTCCCATTCCATTGTGAATCTTAACTTCTTATCCAACTTATTAACCTTATCATAATACTTTTTTACTTGTCTTTCAGTCTTATTAAATATCAATAAGAAATCATCTACATATCTCTTAATTAAAATTGGTGCATTTTCCTCCTTCACCATAGCTTCTTCCATATCTTGCATGTAAATATCACTCAACACTCCACTTAATGCCCCTCCTATCAATAACCCTTCTTTCTGTTTATAATAACTCCCATTAAACTGAAAAGTAATATCTCTACAACACAAACTCATTAAATTTTCCAACACTTCTACTGGCCTTTCTACCTCTTTCTCTCTATCCCTCCTATACTTGTCCACTGCCAACCCTATTGCTTTCTTTACATCTATATTTGTGTACATAGACACCACATCCATTTTCACCATTAACAAATTATACCTCTCATATTCTTCCACCCTTTCCCTAATTTCCTCCACCAACTGCCTATTATTTTTTATGAAAGCTGCACTCTCCTTATTCACATACTTCCTAAACATCTTTCCCAACCATTTTGATACCCTATCATAATACGATCCTATACCATTAATCACTGGTCTCAATGGCACCCCTTTATATATTTTTGGTGCTCCATAAATCTGCACCACCTCACAAGCCTTACTTACTATATTTTCCATTACTCCCCTACTTATCATTTTTTTATTACACAGCCCTTTAACCATTCCATATATTTTATCACTCTTTATCTTCGTATATTTTTTTCCTATTTTAACAAAAAATTCCTCCTTCAACAATCCATTTTTTTACTATATGGAAATGGTTAAAGGATTGTGAAATAAAGGAATGATAAGTAGGGGAGTAATGGAAAATATAGTAAGTAAGGATTGTGAGGTGACAAAGATTTATGGAGCACCAAAATATATAAAGAAGGGGTGCCATTGAGACCAGTGATTAATGGTATAGGATCGTATTATGATAGGGCATCAAAATGTTTGGGAAAGATGTTTAGAAAGTATGTGAATAAGGAGAGTGTGGCTTTCATAAAAATAATAGGCAGTTGGTGGAGGAAATTAGGGAAAAGGTGGAAGAATATGAGAGGTAAAATTTGATAATGGTGAAAATGGATGTGGTGTCTATTTACACAAATATAGATGTAAAAAAAGCAATAGGGTTGGCAGTGGACAAGTATAGGAGGGATAGAGAGAAAGAGGTAGAAATGCCAGTAGAAGTGTTGGAAAATTTAATGAGTTTGTGTTGTAGAGATATTACTTTTCAGTTTAATGGGAGTTATTATAAACAGAAAAAAGGGTTATTGATAGGAGGGGCATTAAGTGGAGTGTTGAGTGATATTTACATGCAAGATATGGAAGAAGCTATGGTGAAGGAGGAAAATGCACCAATTTTAATTAAGAGATATGTAGATGATTTCTTATTGATATTTAATAAGACTGAAAGACAAGTAAAAAAGTATTATGATAAGGTTAATAAGTTGGATAAGAAGTTAAGATTCACAATGGAATGGGAAAAGAATAATAAATTGGTGTATTTGGATATAATAATGAAAAAAGAGTATAGTAAAAGGAAGTGTAAAGTGAGAACAGAGGTCTTTAGAAAGATGGAGAAGGGTAATATAGTGAATTGGGAGTCTGATGTAGATAAGCAATTTAAAATTAATGCTATAACATCAAGAGTATTTAGAGCAAATAATTATTGCAGAGAAAGAGAAGATTATAAAAAGGAAATAGATATGATATTTAAGGAGTTTAGAGATAGTGAGTATCCAGAAAAGATAATAAAGATGAGTATTGAGAGTGTAGACAGGAAATGTAGAAAGGGAGAAAAGAATGAGAGAAGAGTAATTGAAAAGGATGGGAAAAACAAATATATAGGAATAAGAGTACATGATTATAGAATAGTTAGAAAGATTAATAGTATAATTGAAAAGCTTAATGTAAAATATAGAAATGATGTGAAATACAGAATAGTAAATAAGAAGAGAAAAAATTTGATGAAGGTTTTGGATAATAAATATATAGATAAAGAGAGGAATTATGTTAATGGGGTTTATATGATAGAGTGTAAAAAGTGTAGGGATAAGGGGGTTAGAAATAAATATGTGGGTGAGACAAAGAACTCTATATATACAAGGCTGAGGCAACATAGGTATGAAAAAAGTTCACCAGTATTTGTGCATATGATGGAGACAGGGCATGATTTGGAGAAGGAAAGTATAAAAATGATTAGTTTTGCAAATAGTAGAAGGGACAGGAAGATAAGAGAATCATTGTTAATTAAGAGAATAAGGCCTAGTATTAATAGAGAAAAAGGGATAAGGACTTTGGTAGTGTGAAATTAAACAGTAGAAAAGTTTAGAATGATTTAAGTGAGGGGAAATGTAAAGCTTGATAGGGTAAAGAATTAAAATTTAGGGTAATTAAATAATAGAAGTGGTTAATAGAGGGAGCTAGGTGATGGGGAAAGAAAGGAAGTTGGGAAGTGGTTAATAAAGAATTAAAAGTTAGGGTAATTAAGTAATAGAAGTGGTTAATAGGGGGAGCTAGTTGATGGGGAAAGAAAGGAAGTTGGGAAGTGGTTAATATAAAAAAAAAGATGGAGGAAAGGTGAAGGTAGAGGAAAGTTAAGGTAAAAATAGTTAAGTTTGTATTGATATTAAATGTTATAAGATGGTAGTTAAATAAGTAAAGATGGTAGGGAGTATTAGAGTATATATGAGGAAGGGAATTGAGGGGATGGTATGAAGGTATAAAATGAAGTAAGTAGGGTATAAATGGGAGTGTAAGAAAAAGGGGGAAAGAATGATTTTAGTTTATTGTTTTTTGATTTTTAATATTTTGTTTTTTGATTTTTGAATTTTTTAATTTTTATTTTTAAGTTTATTTTTTAATTTTAATTTTTTGATTTTGGGTTTTTGGTCTTATATATGTAATTTATTATGATAAAAATGATAATTTTTGGTATTAATTTTTAGATTAATGTTTTAATGGGTTTTAAGAGTTTTGTTTTTAATGGTTTGATGATACAATTTGAATTGTGTTAATACATTTATTTGCTTGTAATCTTAAAAAATAATTTAAAAATGATTTTAAATTTTTTTTATATTTTTATCATTAATTTTTTGTTATTGTTTTTTTATTATTTTTTATTTTTTTATTATTTTTTATAGTTTAGTTGTTTTTTTATAGTTTAGTTTTTATGTTTTGGGTTTTTAAAAGATTTGGGAAAATTTTGGTTGAAAGGTTTTGGATTGAGTTGTTTTTGCTTTATATTATTTTGTTTTATTATAATTTTATATGAGAATATGAAGAATAATAATTTTGGTTGTATTGATATAATATTTGTCTAATTTTTTATGTTGTAAATCTGATGAAGATTGCTAGTACAGTCAAAACTGTTATAAT
Source organism: Epiperipatus broadwayi (assembly GCA_028023455.1). Classification (NCBI taxonomy): domain Eukaryota; kingdom Metazoa; phylum Onychophora; class Udeonychophora; order Euonychophora; family Peripatidae; genus Epiperipatus; species Epiperipatus broadwayi. The sequence continues at coordinate 3,850,266 of JAQFVV010012489.1, read as the reverse complement.
AAATAAAATTATTTGCTTGAAGTGTTTTAAAAGAGTGTTGATGAGTTTATAGTGAAATATAAAAAGAAGCAAAATATATATAGAAAAAGAAGAAATGGATAAGAGTTATATGTGAAACATATATGTAAGCCACAATTTAATAATTTTATATACTAATCAAGATCAGAAGGGTTAATTTATGTATATAGCCATATTCTGCAGACCATAATATTATTTTTTATTTTATTCTTATTAATAAACTTGTATTTAATAGTTAAAATTATTCCAATGACTTAATTCTAAATGGTTTTTAGCTTAGGTGTTGTATTATCCATTGTTCACAGTAACAATTATATGGTCTGTGTCCTGAGCTATATTCATTCATAATGGTCAATTATATGAAAGGGAGTATATTAGTGTATGGGCATTCAGTTGAGAGGAATCCTGGGTTGGCATGATAAATATATTCTTTAAAGTCCATGCACTACATTTTTATGTAGTTTAGTAATTATCTAAATTTATGTTTATAGTTGGCCAGTATACTAATGGTACTAAGTAACCAGAACATTGATGATGATCAGAATATTTTAATATTCCAGCATTATAGCTTTTATGATTGTATATTTTATGGATTGTTATTTATGGTTATGCTTGCAAATTATATTTAAATAATTGCCCAAACTGGTAAATGTTAAATAGTTGGCCTGGTCTACAGTAGACATTTTGAAACCAATCATGAGATTGACTGTTGGTTTATTTTATGCTTGAACATTCATGATGATAAATGAGTTATATTTATACTTATATTTTAATGCTGGTGAAAATATAGTTAATTATACTTATAGTTACTGTAGTGTATTAACTGGACTGATCTCCTTGGAGATCTCTCAGAATAACCTATCATGCTCATCCCTTTGATATTAAATTTTATTTTATTTTTTTACTTGAGAATAAACAAAAAAAAATTTGTATCCCTGATTTCCCACACTGTTATGATATATACATATATAACATTCAAATAGATCTTCAAACAGTAAATGCTGCTGCATTAAATCATCTAGCAATATGGTAATAAGAAAGTGGCAACTATTTTTATAGTTTTTTATATGTTAAGAAGATTGTCCTGAACAATTACAAAAAAGTGATGTTATTTATTGTGAAATATTTTTTAACAGATTTTTATATAACAAATTAAAGAAGTTAATTTTTATTTTAAACTTTGTAATAAACCTTTAAACAATAAGAAATAATGAAAACAATTACTAAGTGATAATATATAGTGGTAAATAGCTTGTTCAACAGTAAATGCTGGTATACTTCCTTCAAAATATAAAAATATATTTACTAAAATATTTGTTTATAAGAGAATTATGATTATGGCAAGCTTCACTGAAATTACACTCAGTCTTCAATTATAAAGTAGAAAAAGTCTATCTGATTACACAGACAAAAAACATATGCAAATTTGAAACTATATAAAAAAAAAAATAGTTTTAAAACTTGTGTTACTTTATAAGTATAAGATAGTAACCAACAGACAAATTGCAAATAAAAGTTAATGTACAAAATTGTGTAGAAAAATAATTACACTGCAGTTATGAGGAATAGAACAAAATTTACGAACCTATCAATATGATAAAAGTAAAAAATAGAATAAAACAAGTTATTATTTTATCAGAAAATCATAGTTATTTTATCACTCTATTCTATTAATATTTATTATTTGTAATCATGATCTTTTAAATATATGTATATATTGAATAAGTAGGTATCATTTTGAGGCTGGATATTTTGAAATATAAACTCTAATATATTTATATATTTATTTGCTAGAGAGCACCATTCAATTTATTAGCCAGTAGGGCACATTTTAATCTTTGGATTTTTTTATTTAAAAATTGGGATTATATATATATATATATATATATATATATATATATATATATATATATATATATATATATATATATATATATATATATATATATATATATATATATATATATATATATATATAAATATAAAAATTTTATATTTACTTATCTTTTTTATTCTTTTTTATTTTGGGGATGTGGGGAGGGGGGAAATTGGAGATATTAAATGTATATTTTTTAAAGAAAAAATTTTTGTATGGCTTTAAAATTCACATATATTTATATTTTACTATTTTAGTTATAAAAAAATCGAGTAATCAGTATCCAAAAGGAATTGAAAATCTAGTCTGAAGAATGGCCATTGTTTATTTGAAGATCACAAACTTTGCAGAGTTATTTTGTGGAAATATTATGATCATCACGAGAATATGATGATCATCTAAAAACTTGATATTTTATTAATTTTATGGATATATTTGTATTGTAATTGTGTCATAATTATTAAAAGTCAAAGATGAACTTATGTTTTAAATTTTTATATTGCTAATAGATTTTATATTTAATATACTATTTTACCAATCACTTATTACTTCATGTTTCTTTTCAAATCACTCATAGTAAAATAATTGTCAGAGAACCAGTCAAGATTTTTTAATATACTCTCTAAAATAATTCTATTTTAATAATAAAATAAGTTAAAAAATCTAAATGGACATTTTAGTGTCTAATTTGCTGCTAAAATTCACTATGTCTAATGGATGTTTTTTAAGAAAAAACATTATTACTATTACAATGTTTGGCTTATTTTTTATTACTACTATTACTTCATTTCTGGAGTAAGCTAGTATGTTGACTGTCAACTCTTAGTTTCTAAAAGTACTCATGTAATATTAATTGTTTTTACATTATGACTCATAATTATACTACAACCTTTAAGATATGGCTTGAGCATGTGCACATGTCTCTTTATAGCCAAAACAAAATTTCTGTGTTGTGCAAAAATTTTAATAGTAATAGAACATTCAAATTGACATATTTATTTCCATTTTTTCCAATAACATTTGACTAATATTTATTGTTTCTACAATTTTATCATTAAAGCTACAAATAATAAAAAATTACCTTTTTTATAGTGATGGTAAAATAACACTAACCAACACAAAAATGAAGTTTTTTAAATTCAAAATGTTAATATTATTTTTGTAATTTTTATTAAATAATAATTTTAAAAATTCACTTCTTCAAATTTTTTTTTTTTTTATTCAAGTCAATTATCTGGCAATATAAATAGTAGAAAATATATGTGTGTGTATATGTATATCTTAAACTATCAAAATAAAGTTACTGCATGTTTCTTTAAATAAGCAAGGAATAAAATGAATAGCATTTTATAACTCAAAAAAGACTTAAAAAGTTGAAACGGTCATATAATTGAATTAAATAATAATAAAAAAAAACATTGTGAAAAATGAAAAGAAAAAGTGAATGATTTAAATCAATCTATCCATGAACTTTCTAAGACTAACAATAAAATATATTTTAAAAAAATATATATTTATTGACATAATAAAATTGTACAGATGAATAATAAATGCACTTTGATGATGTTGGCTCATCCACTGCTGGCATTGGTCTGGAAGATGTATACCAGAGCCATTCTCTGCACTAGCAGGTTGATAAATGAGTACATAATTCCATTTTGTTGATATTGACCACCCCTTTTGAGGTTGGCCCAATAATGCTAACTTATCAGCTGGGATACATGTAGTGTGAAATCAATGTCTCTCTAGTAGAATCCAATATATATACACCTAAAATTTTGGGAAAAAACAATTATGTACAAAATAACTTTTAATATCATTAGAATTTCATTGATACATCCAAGAATTCCATGAGTAAATTGGATAAATAGATTGGAGATTATAGCATTTCAACCATGACACTTTCTTTTTTTTATTATTCAATAATTTGCTTTTTCAAATACTTGTACCCATCTTCCTATTCAGTTAAACTTTTTCCTTTAAAATAACAAACTTTACTAAGAGCAACTATATTAATTTTGAAGCTTAAAACATTTCTAGTTACATATTTAGAGAAAACAACTCAAATTTATTATTCATACTTTTTCTTTCTTTATCATGATACTATTATTGCTTTTACTATTATTTCTATTTATTTAGCTAACAATTCACTATCCTTAAAAATCTAGACATATTATGCAAGGCAGACCATTTTTAGAACACATTTTTAGGTCACTTCACATTTTGAAAATAGTAAATAAAAAAAGAAGATTGATGAAATTGAAAAATGTAAGAGAAACTGGATTGGACATATATTAAGAAGAATATATAGTTGAATGAAAGTTGTTTTGTAGAGAATGGTAAATAGAAGTAAGAAGAAAGGATGGAAAATATTTGACATTGTTGGATGAGATAAGAGAAGGGAAGAGTTATTATAAAGAATTGAAAAGCTGAGCAATGAAGAGAATGGAATGGAAAAATAGATGAATTGATGATGTAACTACACTTTGGACTTGTCCATTAGACAGAATACTATTGATGATGAGGAAGAAGATTTCTTCATAATTTTATCAAAACATGTAATAATTTATCCACTAAATGTCTAAATTCTATTAAAAATGGTCCATTAATAATTATGCAACTTGTAATCTGTTGTTAAATTAGTGTTTCATTTTAGCTTCCTCATTATTGAGGATTTGCAAAAAAAAAAAAAAAATTAGAATTGCTATAGATATGTGGTAATAGAACCATATGGTAATGCTAACATTGTTATTATAAAGAGATATTTACTTATATCAAAGGCTCAAGACATCTGAATCTTATACTATTTTTAATAACAGTAACAGTGTGATTAAAAATATATTATTCTAAAATCAGTTTCTATACTTTTACAAGTCAATATTTATGCAATAATATAGCTACAGATAGTGTTGGTTTATTGTTGCTTAGTTAATAATTCATTTAATTGTCATATAGTGTATGACATGGTTGTCTGTTACTGTTTCATTTATTTATTTACTATATTTTCAAGGAAGTGTTTTTTAGGTAACTCATAAAACTGAAACATTGTGATAAACAATTTATGAAATTATTAATCTATTTGTAAAAATCAAAACACCAATCACTATCAATATTCAATTTTAAAGTTTGGTCTTACAAGGTGCAGTGCAACTATGACATGATAGACTCTTGAGTACAGAGTTACTGTATCACAGTCCAATTCTGTTATTTTTAATGCTCAAAATTTCTGAACAATAAGCCATTTGACTTTATTATTAATACTAAGAACTTTATGACATATCAGTAAGTTAACCCATTGGCCCAATTCCTGATCAGACTTTATTTCAGATAGATGATTCTGAAAAATTTTTCACCTCACAAAGATACTTAAGATTTTCCCCCAAATAAACAAATTTATAGAAAACTTAACTAACTCTTCTATTATTGACAGTAAACAAATATTACCAGGAACATTGTAAATATCCTAAATTAATGTGATTTAGTGGTTCTGAGTGTAAAGACAAAAATAAGATTATAATATGATGCTGTCTTTACTACAGATGGAAGGTTTTTTCTCACAGTGAACGAATCATTATTCATTGGTATTTTTTAACAATTATTCATTTGCAGATTTTATTGTGCGTGAATTAATATTAAGTTTACCGAAGAATATCTATTTTTTTATTATCAACAAATCAACCTATATATATATTGCTAGTATTAAATATAAATATTAATAAATAAACCAATCCAAAAGCTATCTAAAATCTATATAAAATATTTTAAACACCCCATAGATATATTCTTCCAGACACAGCCCCCGTTTAAATAAAAAAAAAAGCTTAAATTTAAAGAGAGAATGTGGTTGAAATTCATTTTAAATGGGATTCAAACTTTTCTTTATTTAAAGGGGTTGTATTTTTAAAAGGTGAGCTTAAAATATTATATATGTATGTATTATGGAAGAGGAACATATATAGACTTTTTAAAATAAATTCAAGTGAAATTAGATTTTTTTTTTACTTTGTTGTTCTTATTTCTGTCTATTTGGTGTTTTTTTAAATGATTAAATTTTAAAAAAATTGCTATGCTTTTAATTCTATAATTCGTTTTTTTTATTATTTCTTTTATCTGGGACATTTTCTGTAAATGATTTTTCACTTAGAACATTTTAATTATTTATATTCTTGTGAAGCCCTTGATTTGAAGAAACCTAAAAAGTAAATTTGACAGATCTTAATGATAAAACAGATTTATTTATTTTAGAAAAAAAGAAAAGAAAACTCAGTGAAAGTTTCTAAAAATAATGCAAGGTAATACACATTCACACATTATTTATATATATATACATAATGTCTAAAGCAGTAGTTACAATTGTACTCGTGATTTAATTTGTAGCTGCAACATGATTTTTAAAGCTTTATGAGATAGAAGGTTAACTGACCATACTCTGATGAAGATCTGAAAATTAAATCAAAATTTATATGCCATGTCTGACGTATTTACCTGAGCATATTTTTTGGGGGGAAAGGCAGACTCTTAATAATATTATGAAAAATATTTCAAAATCCATTCTAAAAAGTGTAATGTTGATATATATCTGAAGATTTAATATCATGGATAGTTTAATTATATAAGATGATGAAACATTTCCTAGAGGAAAGTTTGTTATAAAAACTGTTAAAAAATAATATTGCAAAATATCAAACAAACAAAATAATGAATCAGCATCTGACATATTTGGACATATTTATGATTCATAGTTTAATTTGTATAGTTACCCCATTTATCTCTAACATACTATTATGATTTTTCTTTCTTTTGTCTTTTTTGTAATCAGAAAGATGGTTTTCATTTGGAAGTGCAACTACTGTTCATAACCAATAAAACAATTTTAGCAAATTGTGTAAACTCTTTGCCAATTATTAAAATGTCTACTTTTCTTTCATTATCTTCTAAATTTTTTTTTAGTGTTTGTAAATAGAGGGGAATAGGTAAAAAGTTTTTTTTTTTTTAGCAATTTGAATGACATATAACATATACTGTACACATATTAATTTTGCCTTAATTAAAATAAATGTAAAAAAATAGTAAAAATTTTAAATTTCAATTCAGTAATATTCTTGTAACCTTTTAAAACTAAAAGTTCATCAATTGCACTTAAAACTACCTTATGTAATTTTATTAATGCATTAGATAATATTTAAAGTGCATATTTATAGTCTGTTATAAGTATAAAGTGTTAATAGTAGTATAGTTTAAGAATAAATATTATGCTGATATTTATTAAAATAATATTAATTACACCTTCTATAAGTTTAGTTTTAATAATAAATAAGTTAATTGTATCAGATTAGTTAACTTAAAATATTTTAAATAAATCATTAGATAATATTATGTAAGAAACAAAGCATTACACAATTAAAGCAGTTTTAATGATATGTGTCTGTACTTGCATGTGTTCTTTTGCAATATTTAATTTTCTAACAATAATTATTATTTTAATGAAAAGTATTAAAGAATTGACTTGTATTTAATACTTAATAAGTACTAAAGAAATATGAGAAATAATGTATCATCTAATGCTGGTTTGATAATATTTAGTTTATTAAATAATTATATTTTTAAAAATATTTATTATAAGTTAAAGAAATTGATAATAATTTTAAAAGGTCACATGACCTCATCTCTAGCTTGCAGTGTGTGGCAAATATATATAGTGAGTTTTGCCTGTTTTAACAACAATTTAAAAAGAAACAGTTAGTATTTTTGTTTAAAAATGTGTTTAAAATTTTATCTTTATTTCAAGCACCATTAATATGAACTAAAAAAATAAATAACTAGTCTACTCTTCAGAAGGCCACGTTGATATTTACTTACTGGAGTAATTGGAGAAAAGAAAAATACATGAATGGGTTGGACAAAGTTGCAATATTACTGAAATTTTTGCCTTAATCTACAGAAAAAGTTGATCCTTACAGAAACAATGAACCATGCAATGGTGTATTACATAAGAATTTGTTTATCATATTATAGAAATATTTTTTTCTATTTGCTTACAAACTTTTATATGATTATAAAATAACATAGCATTAACTCCTGAATTGAACTATTTAATCTTCTGCTTTAGTGTTTTAATTGTGGAACTGTTATTTTATTTTTCTTACTAATATTGTAAATGTGTTTAATGATTTACAATATAAGAAGATGTTTAAAACTTGAATTAGTAACTTTAACTTATTCATCTAATATGTTATATTATATAACAGAACTGCTAAAATATAAGTTATATTTAAACCAATACTTATTATAGCAGGCAAAACCCTCTATACATATTCCACTCAGTGCAAGTCAGAGTAATCAATGATTGCCAGAAGGCTTGTGCATAAAATCCCCATCTAGTGCCTACTCATCCAATATCCCCAGACTAGTTTCTGGATTAGTCTGGGGATATTAGATGAATAGGCACTAGATGGGGATTTTATGCACAAGCCTTCTGGAAATCATTGATTACTCTGGCTTGCACTGAGTGGCAATATGTATAGAGAGTTTTACCTGTTTTAATAACAGTTAGGAGGGAGCATAAGAAATGGTGATCATGTGATGTTTATTTATTTATTATGACAGTATATCATTCTGTTATTTTTAAAAAATATATATATATATATATATAAATTTAAGTTAAGATTATATTCAGAGAAATAGGATTTAATCTAGCTGTCTGTAGCAAAGCTAAAGATTATAATCCATATTTATTCCAATTAGACCCACTTATTAAAAAAAAGTTTTAATTTTACTGTGTTTTTAAAAATTTTTTAAAAAAATATTAAAGGAACTGTAATATTACAAAAATACACATAGACAATTAATTAACTTTATCTAAAAGAAAATGATTTTTGCATTTCTAATTTTCAAGCTTACTTTCTTCATTGTGAGCAGACAAGAAAAAAAAAGATTTTTATAAATGAATTGGCTTTGTCAAACTTCTGTTTAAACTTACATTTCAGGATGTTTTGTTAAAAGAAAATTAACTGTTATTAACTTTATTTTTTGGGAATGTTATATTTTTTTAAAAAAATAAGTTTAATATTTTATATTTATCATTTTGAATTTTATTCGGTATTATATATGTGGGTATACTATAATTTAGTATATAATAGAGTTATCTATATTCTAAGCTATGTTGAAAATAAGGTAAATGATGGTTTATTTTTATATTCAAATGGAGCATAACTGGACAAGTGTTATTGAATTATAACATTTATTGGTAATTTTTATTGCTTGTTTTAATATATGCTTATTTAGTTTGTTTAATATTATTCTATTTTAAATTTAAAAAGATAAAATAATCTAGAGTATTTTGTTTTGAAAAATTATTTATATCTTGCAAATCCCTATTTTAAAGTTATAATGAATATATGCTTTTGAATGAAAGATGTTTATTTGGGGTTTAATTATTAGTGCAGCTACGATTTTATATTTTAGATAATGAATTATTTTATGAAACACTTATTTACGTGTGTTAATTTTTCTTTGCTCTGTCTGTATGCTATTATTAGTTAAGTTATGCTAGTGCATTGTAGTAATGTTATAGTGTATAGTCCTACTATTGGGCATTTATTAATTTTTGTGGTGGAATTTTGTGTTTTATATCTGAGGAACATTTCAGCTGTAATGGTAAAATGTATTAAGATGTCATATTTTTAGTTTTCTGCACAGATGTGCCTGTGGTGTTTAAACCTAAGGATTTCTTGTCAAATGTAATTGTTTGGGTTCACATGGGTATTCACTCTTTGTGTTTAATTCCTGTAGCACATGGTGTAAGTTGTAAGGAGAACATAAGTCATCTAGTCATGAATGCAGATGGGTCATTTGATATAATTCCCATGAAATTCTTAGATCCAGATTATTAAAAGTGCTTCTATAAAGAACCTGGTTATAGTCATAACATTTAATATGGCAATGATATATATTTGAAAATCTTGAGAAAAGATATTCCAGCCACATAAGTTTGTATACATTTACATATATACAAAACATAGTATTTATGACCTCTATGAGTATAAGGTTGTTAGTATTATGAATGTTACTTAGCACCACACATAAGCAAAATTTAATAATAAATATTTAAATATTTCCAAGTGCATAATTGTGATTTTGCTAAATAATTCTAACAGAAATGGAAACAGATAATTAAATTGCAGTTAATTTTGAAAGATGTTTAATAATTGCTGTTTTAAGAAAAATAGGATTTGTTAGAAAAAAAAAATTATAATTAAAGTAATTCCTATATGCCAATTTAAAATCTGTATGTTAATGTGAGATGTGACTTAGATTATTCTTTAGTTTTAAATGCTTGTTTTGTTTAACATATATAAAATAGTATTTTAAAATTTATATTTTAATAAGTTAATTATTGTCAAGTAATTAGTAGTCAATTAAAATAGCATATATGTTTAATTATTTTCTGGCTAACTCAATAAAATAACTATAAAATTATTATGAAAAAGTAAAACCTGCTTTTTATTGAGGTGAATAGTAAGTAATTCATAGAATTTTCAAAGGTATAACAATATTTTATATTAAACAAGGCAAAACTCTCCATGCAGTAATGCCACTCTGTGCCAATCAGAGTAATCAATGGATGCCAAAAGGCTTGTACATAAAATCTCCATCATTGTTTGTCTTGCTTTATTTAAAGTAAAATTATCCCAGCTGTAATTCAAATATATGCCCACTTTGAAATTCATAGTGTTCTTAAAAATAATTATAGTTTTAGTACAAAAGGATAAGTAAATTCATTTTGGATAAATGGCTATATTACTAAACTGATATCATGAAAAACTTGAACTATAAAATGATTTTATTGGAATTTGTAAATAATCACATTAATTGAAAATTGCTTATATATTGTGTGTTGTAAAATAAAACTTAAATATTGATTTGTAAATTCTAAATATTGTTTTGTAAATAAATTGATTTTTGTAGAATTTAAAATTGTGTAGTTTGACAATATTTATGTTTTCATATTTCTATTTATTATTCATTACAGACACTGATTAAATTCAATATTTACTTTATTGCATACTTATAATAAATCATTTTGTTAATATGTGTATTATATCTATAAAAATGATTATTTTTATCAAGAAGTATATGATAATTGGTTCATAAATTATCATAGATTCAGAAAAACTATTGAATAAATTGGGATTTATTTAATCATGCACAAGAGTTAACATCTTTAATGATTACATATGTTCATTTTATAGCAAACTTAAGAATTTTGGTTGTTTGTTGCAAACTAATAACAATCGTTACTATTATTAGACTTATTTTGCATTAAAATACAGAACTTATTATTATTTTAAGGTGTGTAAGCAGAGTTATATTTGGATATCCATATGCAAATTATTTATTCATTAAAATAATAAACTTTACTTAAATATTTGCATTATAATATTAGTTATACTATATTTATAGTTAGTATTATCATTGATGATTTCTGAGTATTTTAATAATCTAAATTATATTTTATTAGATTTCTTAAATTATCATAGATATTTTTCTTAAATTAATTCAAAACTCTATAAGACCTAAAATAACTATGTTACAGTTTAGTTATCAAACTGCAGAACAATGTTGTTATAGGTTTTTTTTTCATATGTCATAGCATCTGCCGGGGTGCGAACCATCAACTGTCTGCAACCAACTACTTGCTTGCAAGGCGGCTGCGATGACCTCTTGGCTAACAACGCTTAATTATTATTTTACATTTTTCTCAATTTTGTCTGAATTATTGGATTTCCATAAAATTGTCCTTTCTTATCCAATATCCTATGCTTTGTTCTTTCTGTAATATGATATCCCTGAGATAAAAATTAAAATACAATAAATATTTAGATCAATATTTACTTCAAATTAAAATATAAATTTATTCTAATAATAAATTTTAATATTATTATTTTTAAATATTTAGTTGAAATATTATTTTGCTTTATTTAAAAAAAAATATTATAGCTAGGCATATTGATATGATTGTAATTCTTAAAGGGTTGTAATACAATGACATTTCTATGCAGTCAAGTATGTGTTTTGATACTTATTTGACTTTAAGGCAGTCTGTACACCATAGCATAGGAACACAGTCTCATGAGTCAATTTAGTATTATTTCTATTATTATTCTGAGCTAGGAAATTATTAATTAATAAGTGTTTATTTATTAAAGCAGATTGAGATCAGTGGTTATATTGTTATTTTTATTATTATTTGATTATTTCCTTCCCACTGTTTGTTGGCTCGCTGTTTAGCTTCAATTGGCTTGGCTTGGTTGTGCCCATCACCATGTCTACAATATATATATATATATATATATATATTATATATATATATAATATATATGAATTTAAATATTATATATATATATATATAATATTTAAATTCAAGTATATTATATATACTTTTAAGCTAAAAGTAATTATAGGGGATTTGAACCCAGACTTTCAAACTTCTTTTGCCATTCATTTCATCTTATACAACAGATACACATGATAACATTCATATGAAAAAGATAAATGGTCTCCAATATACATATTTCATATGAACCAGCACTCATCAGTTGGTCCAGATCATCTTTCACACACACATATGTAATCAATGCTCTATTTATATTAAAATAGCAAATCTTCAAACTTTTATGGACAGGTTTCAGTTTTCTCTACCCTGCAACTGTCCAGCCATCCATATCATTAAAAATCTGATGATGGCATGTTCAAAGTCTTGTTTTCCAATTTTGTTGTCATAGCCATGTTAACCATAACTCATTATGACCATTCATATGCAGGACCTTATGTCTTTTATCTTTTTGCAAGTATGTGATGATGTGTATCCATTGTATAAAATGAAATGAATGACAAAAGATAGTTTGAAAGTCTGATATCAAATCACTATAATTACATCTGGCTTAAAAGTATACAAAATATTTAAGTATTATATATTCAGCTTGTATTTTGTCCATCCTTCTTCCATGTATTTAAATGAACTTAAGATCCTGCATATAAGGAGTCATAATGTCTTACATTCAGCATGGGTATGACAACAAAATTGGCAAACAAGGGTTTTGAACTTGCCATCATCAGAATTTGAATAATAAGGACGATTGAAGAGTTGCACAATGGAGAAAATTAAAACGTGACTATTAAAGTTTGAAGAATTTCTATCTTAATATAAACTAAGCATTGATTTTATATATATATATATATATATGTGTGTGTGTGTGTGTGTGATGATGATCTGGACAATCTGATGATGGGTCATGGTTCAGCACAAAATATGTATATTGGAAATCATTTATGTTTTCCATATATATGTAATCATGTGTATCAAATGTATTAGATGGACTGAATGACAACAAGGAGTTTGAGTTTAAATCCCTTATAATTATATATATGGAGGAATACATTTTATAATGAAATTGATATTAAGAAAGATTTAATGATCTTTATATTAATAGTTTTCAAAAGAATAAAAAAATATAAATGAGAAAGAAATATATAAAGATTCAGGTTATATATGAGATCTTATAACTATGATTAAATTAAATTTTTGTGCATAATTAAACGATAGAAATAATAAAATTAGTATAAAAACCACGTTTGAATTAAATAAATTTAAAGATTTTTTGCATATATAATTAATATATTATCAAAAACGGAAATAAATTTAATCAATTATGCTGTTTTTTCCCTATATTTAAATAAATTACACAATATAATATAAAATAAAATATATTTATATAACAACGATAATTGTTATATATTGAGCTTACAAATAAGCTTTTAACAAGCTTTGCAGAATATCCCCAACCCCAGACCGATTTCTGTTACTGGGTTTCTCAATGAGGTGCTAGGATATTCAGGTATTATTACTTGATTTCTTTTGTGACAATAATTGTATATATAATATAAAAAAGTTTTTATGAAAATATGTTTTTCTCCTTTTTAATATGGTGGGACCATTTTAAAGCTGTAATTTATATTGCACACATAGTGTTATCTGTCTTTTGCATATATAAAATTATAACAATAATATAATATGTACATAAAAAAATAACCCCACACAAACAAAATGTGTCTTTTTTTTTGTTTGAAATAATTGGGTCTTATCCTACAATATACATGGAATTAATTAGAAATACATTACAGTAATTGAAAGCATACTTCTGTAATTTAATTATTACTAATGCTTTAAGTATAAAAAATATATTCAAACAGTGTATGTACGCTTAATTTTGCACACATACTTTATTATATAAATTTTATAACATTGTAATTTAACTAATAACAAAAAATTAAACTTGAGGTGTATTTGACTTGATGATTTTCCATTACAAGTTACATTTGGGAATGTTATTTTAAAATCTTTACTTAAATTCATAGATGTTAAGTAAATGTGTCTTAAATATATCAATACCAAATAAATGTAAATATAAAATGTGAATGTAAATTAATAATAATAAAATTATTCTGGCATAAATAAATTATCACATAAATAAAAAGAAGAAATTAATGAAAAAATAAATAATTCAAATTTTGTAGTTGAATCATTTATTATTTTAAACTTTTTACTTAAAATTATTTATTAATTTAAAAGTAATAAATCACTTTTAAACATCTTAACTACTTTGAAATCATTTTAAATATATTTTTACTAGCTTAGTGTTTATCTCTTTTGCTTTTCATCCTATTATTTATTTATATGCAAAGTATTTTAATTGTCTATCTTGAGTAATTTTGATACTATATGTCATCAAGTTTTTTGTCTACAGGTATACATAGGCTGCTATGCAATATTTTTTATCCACTGTAGGGGATTTGATTTTAAATGGTTTTGAAATTGAGTTTTAGTTGTCATAGAATATTTTGTATAAAAAGAGTAAATTTAAAATTATTGTAATTTATATTTTTAAATTATAGCTTATACATATATAACAATAATAGTGAATATAATGATGATAAATTATTATAAACAATTTTTCAATTTACAGAATTACTTCCAGTTAATTTCTTAACCTGCCTCAACTGTTGTTAAATTTAAAAAAAATGGAAGAAAATGTCATCAACTCAAATCCCATGACTCCCAAATTTTAATGTTAGCAGAATGTCTATTAATTAATTTCATTTTTTTCCTATTTATTAAACTTACCTCCTTAATTTTTATTTTATTATAGTTTCTCTCTTCATGAAGAAACTTCACACTTTCAATATGTCCTTTCATGATCCAAGAAAACTAAAGCAGTCATTAAATCATTATTATTTTTACTTTTCAAATGTTTATATAACAATTCATGCTCCTTTAATCTTTTTTTCAATACACCTCAATTCAGCTATATGTAATAACATTCATCAATAAAAAATTTGATACACAACATTACTTTTTTGCTTGACAGGTATGACATTTTAAAATTATTCACTAATTTATTAACATTATTTGGAAAACAGAATGAAACATTAAACACATTCTTTTATATATATCCTTAAAAAATTTCACTTGAGCATTTGAAATAAATGGAATAGATATCCATTTTTACTATCAATCTTCAACTTCTTTAAACCATTATAACTCTTTTTAAATTGACATATAAATATTGTTAATGTGTTCCATCTTATAATCAACTTCAAGAAATTATTTGGCAAATAACCCAATATTTTTTAATTTATCACACTAGTAATGACATATTTTTTCATTAAGGATATATATAAGAATGTGTTTAATGTTTCCTTCTGTACTCCAAATAATATTAATAAATTTAGTGAATAATTTTAAAAATGTCATACCTGTCAAGCAAAAATGTAATGTTGTGTATCAAATTTTTTGTGGATTTATGTTATCATATATAGGTAAATCAAGGTGCAGTATTGAAAAAAGATTAAAGAGTATGAACTGTTATATAAGTGTGTGAAAAATAAAAATAACAATGGTTTAATAACAGCTTCAGTTTTCTTGGATCATGAAAGGACATATTGAAAGTGTGAAGATTCTTCATGAAGAGAGAAACCATAATAAAAGAAAAATCAGTGAGGTAATTTTAATAAATAGGAATAAAATGAGTGTAATTAATAGACATTCTGCTAACATTAAAATTTGAGATTCATGGAATTTGAGTTGATGACATTTGTCTCCGCTTTGGTATTTGAATTTAATGACAGTTGTGGCAGGTTAAAGAATTAACTGAAAGTTCTTTTGTGGATTGAAAGACTGTTTATAATAGATTATTACCATTATATTTATTATTTTTTTGTTATTACAATAATTTTTTAATTAATGGACATTTTATTTATATTGTATATAAACACAATAACCCATTGAATATTCTAAAGCTGAAAAAAAATATTGTGTAGAAAAACTAAAAAATAATGATATTATTACATTTTCATTTACCATTGTCAAACTTTCCTCCACTCACAACTTTGATACCATCCATTTCAGATAAATACAATAATGATTATTAATAATCATTTTTGAAACTAAAGATTATCTCTGGCACAAGTATAAACTTTAAACCTCAGTTAAAGGTTAATATATCTGATTTTTTTTTTTTAATTTTACTCACACAGAGTTATTCACCTTTCTCTTTCTCGTGTGTAATATCTTTATAGATATAATAAACATCTTCATACTTCCCCATTATTTTTAAATTCATATAAATAAAGATACAGTAAAAGACAAATGACCCCCAAGATGCATTTTGTGCTAAACCAGCACTCATCAGTTGGCCCAGGTCACTATCTCTTATATATATCTCTACTATATAAAAAGTATTTATCTAGAGTAAATTGTTACATTTTCATTCACCATTGTCAAACTTCCCTCCACTCATAACTTTGACGCCATCCATTTCAGAAAAATACAATAATGATTATTACTAATCATTTTCAAAACTAGAGATTATCTCTAGCTCAGATATAAACTTTAAACCTCAGTTAAAGATTAATATATCTGTTTTTTTTTTTTAAATTTTACACACATACTGAGTTATTCACATTTTCCATGTGTAATATCTTTATAGATATAATAAACACCTCTATACTTCTCCATTCTTTTAAATTCACATAAGTAAAGATACATTAAAAGACAAATGATCCCCAAAATACATTTTGTGCTGAACCAGCACTAATCAGTTGGCCCAGATCACTATCTCTCTCATATATATATATATATATATATATGATATATATATATATATATACTTTATATATATATATATATATATATATATATATATGAAAAGTATTTATTTTGTACTAGTAGCACTATGAATCATTTTTTGTTGAGGCATTTTTATCCCACATAAAGAGCCATGTGGTTGCTATTGAATGTAAATTGTTATTAAACAGTTGCAGTATTAACAATGTCAACATTTCTGTTATATAATGAAGGGATTGATTTTTAATGAAAGAAAAATGTTATATATCAAGTGAATACATTCATATAAGAATTTACTCTTCTATGTTTGAGTACATTTATATAGACACATGGTCTTTCTCTCTTAGTTTAGTATTCTATTATAATTTATAAAAGCATTATTTAATTTTATATTACATTTTAATATGTATAATTAAAAAAATTTAATTGCATAACAGGTTTTATGTTCATACATTAAAAATCTATACAAAGTATGATGTTTTTCTTTATTTTAGACATTCACATATATAAAAGCTTGAAACCAAATAAACATACAGCAGCATTATTATATATATATATGTTTTAATAAACATACAGCAGCATTATTATATATATATATGTTTTAATTAATTTGCATTTCATTTATTAAATGGAATATTTTTCTCCATAATGAAATAACTTGTATTTAATTATACTATCTAACAGAGAGTTAAAACATTCACATTTTTTCCTTTCATATCTCGTTTAGCAATCAATATATAAAATCAGTAAATATAAGCTCATGGTTTATAAAATTCATAAGACTGCTTTCATCTTGTGCATGCTTTAGATAATTGTTCATCAATTCCTTTGAATTTTAAATATGTTCTTGCTATGAAAAATATGTATTTACAGAAAAAAAAATTTTTTTTCTTTGAAACAATAATATATTTTTGCTGCTTTATTTCATATCGAAACTTATAGAAAATTTGATTTCTTTGTTAAAATGTTGACTTTACTATGAGCAAGAAATGGCTAAGTTTTCTTTATACACATTATAAAGTTGTATTACTGTTTGAATTGCAAGAGTTCCTTATATTTTATTTCATTATTTCTTATTAAAGAACAAAATTCTTTCATATAAAAATACCATTAAAAAAAGTATTTTGCCTTTTCAAAGCAATATAATTTTGAACCATTCTTATAATTTTGAACCATTTTTAAAAAAGATAAATATTTAATAAAAACATCATTTTACAAATATTGTTAATAGTCTCTTTAAGTTTAAGCTATCTATTTGATATATAACTTCTCTTATTCACATCATTGCAGATAACTTTCTATATCAAATAGCTTTATTATTTGTAGTCTCTTGCTATTATTTATATTTTAGTCCAGGACTTTAGTTGTTCATTTATTATTTCTTTTTAATGGCACATTTACATTATTACCATTTTAGTCTCACAATTATTTCAATGCTATCAGTGATATATGTGCGTTTTGTCAGATTATTATTATGTACAGAAATATATTAGATGAAAGTGGTGATAGAATTAAACTTAAATGAAATGTGTCTACTAGGAAATATGCTTATGGTTTTAAAAGAACAGTTTTTAATAAATTTATTTTATATGTATTTCATTATAAAGCTAAGTTTTTTGGAAATAACAAAAACTGATTGAAAGCACATCAAAAATAAAGAATTATAACTGCCATCTTTGAAATATTTAAAAGACTAAAATAAAGTTGATCTACAGATGTTATTAGATATGATGGCTCTAGTGGAGAACAGATGTCTTAAATTGAATACCAAGAGATTATGAAAGGTTTAGAATATGACTATGATTACATCAAATCTTTGAATAAGATGAGAAATTTTTCTGCAATAATGTGAAGAAGAGAAACTTGAAGTAATCTTCATCTTATAGTGAAATGATAATAAATAAAAATGATGGTTTATGATGATAACATTAAAAAATATTCTTAATTTGATATTTTAAAATATTGTCTGCTGTGAAAAGTTGTGCAAAAGAATACATTATTATAAAAATATATTGTAATGCATAAATAATGACAGACTTTCTAAGAATGAATTTTAGGACAAAAGCAGATTTGTTAATATTATAAATTAATCTCAAAAGCAATCTTTATGTATAAAGATGCAATTTAATTGTTTTTATTAGGCTGATATGAAGCTGAATACAGAAGCTAACAGAGAATGATTGCAATAGAAGAAATTAAAATGTATCACCACAAAATATCAATAAAATATGGCAATAGCACATAATATATGAGGATGTATTTCAGTTTATAAATTGTTTATATAATCATTCCAAAACCCACCAATATTTTACTTTTGTATTTTTTCTATCATTTTTTCTAATTTACCAGTGATGTCTAATGATTGTAATGAAAATGTAATGGAATACCAATAATCACTTATTAGTTCAAAAATCATGCACTTTAAAAATGTAGTGTCTATACTAGACCTATCATATCAATGAAATTTGATTGCATGATTTGTTGCAGATATTACATTTTATGAATAGTAGATAATTACATAAAGAAGGTTTTTAATATTTGGATCATTATCAACTTGAGAATAGGGGGTCAACATAATTATCTTGCTTCATTATTAATTAGAGAATATGAGTCAATATAATTATCTTGCTAACATTTTAACAAAAAGGACTGACCTTTATAAAATGTTTAAATGTCAAAGTGGCATGCCTGAGTTGTAATCCATAAGCCCTGGTCTCCAAAGTATGCTATTCTTCTATTATTCCATATTATGCAGAATACTATGTAATTTTTCCTACTCTATAACTTGTTGAGGATCATTTACTTGAACCCAATTACTGCGTATCCATAATTTTCACCTTCCAGATATTTTATGAAATGTTATTGATTTGTATTTTAAATGTTGTAAAATCATTTACATTATGCATGACATTTGCTGCCAATTAGCATATATATTTCTTGACATTTGTTCAGTACCAACAATTACAGTAGTATTATTATATTGTAATATTTTTGATATTTTGCCAAAATTATTATCATTCATAAATCTGGTTAAAAAATATAAACTGTATTGCACCTAAATACACTACAAGTTAAGGAACAATGTTAGGCAAAAGTGTATTCACCAACATCTCATAGAACAATGTCAAAAGGGAAAGTTACATTTATCAAGACTTTTTAATTGTTAGTTGGTTGTGGTTAAAGTTGTTTCATTGTTGTTTACAATCTAACTATGGGTTTCTACATATTCAGTTGCTAACCACATTTGGATGACTAGAAGAAATAATTATGGTCAGGTCACTTTACAAAAAATCCTAAACCTTATTTAAAGCTGAAAAAATTTTCCAAGTTTTAACTAGCCCATATACTTATTCATTTTATGGTATGGTAGACAGAATTTATTCAGTAATAGTTTGCATTTATATATATATATATATATATATATATATATATATATATATATATATATATATATATATATATATATATATATATATATATATATAGCTGCAGAAAGGAGTTTGCTATTAACTGAAAGGAGACCCTTTGATTCCTCTTGGAGGCCTTAAAGGAACCGAGCAGGGCAAATTACTAATGTCCACTCAATACATTCTTGTCATTCAGCTGTTATTACTATATGATTATTTATATAGTATGTGAACATGGATGGGCTGCTCACCAACACACATTAGCCAGCATGGTGAGTTTATTGGCTTTATATCTCAAAGTTTAAGAATATTTTTTCCAATATATACAATCATGACAGACAAAAAAAATCATGGCCCTTATTCCCAGGAGGCTGTAAAGTCACCAACCAAGGCTGCAGTTGGTGGCCAAAGGTGGAGGGTGCTAATAATCCCTCGATTGCAGACTCAGGCTGCCATTTGTTGATGACTTTTTATTTAGGTACTTACAACTGCAGACCACTTTCAAGTGAAGGAAGATTGCAAGAGTTAGAAAAAGAACTGTCTTATATTAAATGGGACATTATTGGACTTTGTGAAGTTAGAAGAAAAGATAAAGAAACAATTGATTTAAAAAGTGGACATATACTTTACTATAAAGGCACAAATATTGGAAATACAAGTGGAGTAGGATTCATTATAAATAAAAAATGGAAGAATAACATTGTGGAGATTGATGGTTTATCGGATAGAGTGGCAAGATATAGTTTTACAACTTAATAGCAGATACCAAATGCAGATAATTCAGGTTTATGCCCCAACAAGTTCTCATAGTGATGAAGTTATAGAAGATTTTTATACGGATGTACAAGAGGCTTTTGATCAGAATAAACAACATTTTAAAATTGTTATGGGTGACTTTAATGCTAGAATTGGTAAACAAATGAAAGATGAAAATGCTGTAGGTAATTTTGATTATGGTAATAGAAATGAGAAAGGACATAGACTTGTGGAGTTTGCAGAAAAAAAACAACTTTATATTATGAATTTTTTTTTTTTTTGAGAAAAATGTTCAAAGGAAATGGACATGGAAGCATCCAAATGAAGGTACAGCAGAATTGGATTATATTTTGACTAACAGAAAAGATATATTTCAAGATTGTAATGTTCTTAATAAATTTAACACAGGAAGTGATCATCGATTAGTAAGATGTAAGATACACGTTAATGC